>OZ024740.1:188701074-188713574 GCA_964016885.1 Eledone cirrhosa
GGACACCTGTTTGTGGAATACTCAACTACTCACATGTTAATTTCAGAAACCTACTATCTCTTGTTAGACCCACCGAAATACTTACTCACCATCGAAACTGATGAAGGTTTCTTTTATTATACAACACACCAGAAATAGAATGAAACAGTTAATCGTACTGAAACTAAATGATTGTTACTTAAGGTTTTTCATATCTGTTCATTAGAAAGTTATTAGAGTTATGAATAATTAGTTTGGTTTATTGCAATAATAGAATAGTTAATGCCTGACTTTTGTTTGGTGTTTACAAATCTTCGAAAATCAATATAGATAAATGTGTTCAATGTTATTGTACTATATGTGTCAACGATTTAAATCTCTCTTTAAACTGTTATTATTTACAATCCACATATCAACATTCTTTAGAAATATTTACAACTTTGATTATAAATTTCTCAAAATGATCATTAACTTGTGCTGGGAAAATAAATTTTGATGTGCAATTGTGTTTTTATTGTGGAAGGTAATAGCTTTTTTTCTCAGATGTGTTAAGCTGACTAATATTCTCACATTGGTTGTAGGTCCTTGTATATTGAGAATTTGCTATTTTATATAAAAATTTAATATACATGGAAAATGTAGTTATACATTGGCAGTATTGGTAGAGGGTCGGACATGCTTTCCAGCATAGTTACATGCCTTTACGATCTGATTTCAAATCCCGCCGAGGTTAACTTTGCCTTTCATCCTTACGGGGTCGATAAAATAAAGTACCAGCAATTATGCTGGCCTTGTACCAAAAGTAGAAACAATTATTATAAGTATAATTATCATGGTTATATCTTGGTTTGAAAGGATTATTTGTCAGATCTATATAAGGTTTGTCAGTTGAATCATTTGTGCACTATATTGTGGAACTAGCTAAAGAGTTTCTATTGAAAAAGTATGTTGTTATATCAATGAAAATATATTTTGCAATGTTGCAGGTAATTGCGATCTTGTAAGGTTTTTTATTTCGATGTTAGCTGAAGATTTTAGCACTTTACAATATGGTCGAAAGCATATTTGTCATATATGTTAAACAAATCAACTCTAATGTTGTTCACAACATTGTTTAACATGGTTGGCATGTGGCTTGATTTTAGGCTAATGTACTAGAGTATTTAATTTGGCTTTAAATAAGTAGTATCTATGTCTAATGGAATATCTAAAATATTAACTATTTTAAGATTGGTGTCTCCTAAGATCTTTAATTCTAATTCTTTCAATAATCAATAAGATTTTTTTTCAAATCTATCAGCATGTTGATTATTTGTATTTCTAAGAATTGTTTAATGATTTCCATGTACTTTGCCATTTAAGTCAAGGAATCTTATACAAATTAAAACTAAAGTATATAATCCAATAATTTTGCATATTTTCTCTGACTCTCAAGCTTACACTGAGGAAGCAATGCCATTTTTATTAATCCATAAAAAAATATTGAAAAGTAGTATAATTTTCCTGCATGTATTATAATATTAATCTCAGTATCAGAGAGCTGTGAATAGATTTTGGTAAGATCAATTGTTTTTGGAGTGACCCCTTAGTAACACAAATTCATAATTTAACTGTCAGCCAGTTACATTTTTCAGCCTGTGGCTTTCGAGAGGTTTGGGGGAGTCGGGCCGCTGACTGTGAGGTTCCTCTCTTCACTGGCGGCTCGCCTAATACAGGTAACTGGCGAATCTTACGAGGACACTTGGTTGTTCCAGCGCGTTAGCCTCACCATCACTCGAGGCAACGCTGTGAGTGTGTTGGCTTGTCTCAAAAATCATTAGAGAAGTTGCCCGGTACTCCTCGTGACGTTGCTGTCTTTTGCTCTGGTGTTGGCGCGGTTGTTCACCCCTTCCTTTACATTTACTTTAATATTGTAACATTAAAAGAATATATCTTTCTGAAATAATCACGAGCAATTTATAATGTTATCTAAGCATTTGTAATGTTATTTATGTATATATTTAAAATATATTTATGTTATTCTACTGGAAATTTATTTATATGCTCTGTATAATGAAATATATAATTGAGTACCTTTAAAAAAAAAAATACTAGACTTTAAATTCATATTGTTATTTGTTAATCATATATTTGAGCTAGATTAAGGGTAGAAGGGAAATTGTTCTAATTTTAATTTTTATATTATCTAAAAACATTTTACTAATTATTCCTATTTCAGTCTTTGTCCAACTAATTAATCTAGTAGAGGGATTATTCATGTTATTATTGGAGTTAAGTTTATTTATATCCATTGTTATTTGTACGTTTTGGTTATGCTGTTAGATAAAAATATGTTGTGTGTATTGTGATCTATTTCACATAGTTTTTCGTTTCATCTAATTGTATAAAAATATTTTTGGCAAAATGGAAACACTTTTTGTTTAGCTTAAATCTTTAAACAGGTTCAATAGAACCATTTAAAAAAACTCAATCATCTTTGTTTATATATATATATATATATATATACGTGTTTATATATGTGAATAATCTATAGATGTATTTATGTCCATGATGTTTACAAAGTATTACTAGTAATAACAAAAAATTATATTTATAAACATTTAGCAGTTTATTGCTCTACACGAAAAATTCTATATGATGAAAGAGTGTGGTAATCACTAATTCTGATAGCAATTGAACATATCACACACTATCTTGAGTTTCATTTATGCCAAAATAATTAATTTATACTATCCATTATAAGATCAAAGGCCTTAAATATAGAATATGACATTACCAATAGAAAAATAGATCTCATGTATGTATATTACATAGAATTGACAGGTAATGGCTTTTCTTATAGTAATGATGTTAACGCTGATTAAAAAAATAGTAAAATATGTAAAACATGTAAAAATAAATTATTCAAGGCAAGTTGACTATAAATGTGCTCTTGAACTTTCTGTTGACACTGGCAATGGATATGAAAATGTGTAAATGCATAATGCTCTGTGTTAATTAAGTACTTCATGTAAAAGATGTTTTCTGTAAGAAACTACTCTTCCAAATGTAAATGATAATGAAAACCCAGCATCTTTAGAAAATAAATTGTGCTCTGATAAGCCACCACTTTCATTATTTTGCAGTATCAGTAGAGAGTCGGACACCATGCTTTGAAGCATAGAGTTACATCCCCTTATGATCTGAGTTCAAATTCCGCCGAGGTTAACTTTGCCTTTCATCCTTATGGGGTCGATAAAATAAAGTACCAGTAATACACTGGTTAATTGCTGACCTTGTGCCAAAAGTAGAAACAATTATTTTTACTGATGATGTGCCTTTTAATTTACAATTTTATATCTGCTCATGCTATACATTTGATCTGTTTTGGTTGGTTTATATCTGACATAGTTAAATAAATATACAGGGCTTTCCAAGTCACTAAACACAGGATTGTATTCTATAATGTTCCCACCCTTCTGTCTCTCTCTGAAACTATACCCCCTCACATACACATACAGTTATGGATACAAATGCACTCATATACAAATAGTACTTGTCAAATGATGAAGTATCTAATGCACATCATAAAGCATAAGCTTCACATATGTTTGTAGTATTCATTAGCTTTTATTTCTAATAACTATAATAGCAATTTATATAATTGATTATATATTTATATAGCAACATCATAGGGTACCAAACAAACCAATTAAAGGGAGGTCAGTGTTGTTTGAGGTCTCAAAAAAGTATAAATTTCAGCTCACATTGTTTGCCATGAATGCTACTGGTATTTTTAAAATCAGTGATTAGCTGCAGTACTTCTGATGTACAATTAATAAAGAAGGCTTACAGATAGTTTTTAGTTCAATTCCTTTCACATGAAAAGAAACCTATAAGGACTGATTTTAAACAATTTATGCATGATTTTAAATGATTATTGACTTTACAAATTAATCAACTATGAAATTATTATGCTGATCCTTTTTTGAATTGCAATAATCCAATGGTCTGGTTTTTATCACTGTTTGTTTCACATTAAGTTGATTAAATTCAAATCTTCCTCTGGATAGGGCACTTGTCTATCATTCCTAATTCTTCAAAAAATATTTAAAGTCTGTCAGCTCATCAAGCCAGAGATTATCATGGTTTCCTTCGTGTTAAGTGACTGGAGAGTATATGCCTTTCTCCACTACCCCTGGACAGGATAGCAATCAATCACAAGATTAACCCCTCAACTCAACTGTTGTTGTTGGTAGTAATTGTTCAGCTGAGTTGGCCAGAGAAATGTGCATTGAAGTGATTTGCTCACCAATGCAGTGCACTACCAAATCAAATCCATGACCTTACAATCTTGAGCCCAACACTTTAACCAATTCATTACTACATTTATAATGAAATATACTGCCTGTGTTTCAAATAATTTTGAAACTAATCAAACATTTGAAGTAATTTCTTACGATAATTAAGTTATTCATTAGTTGATATTTAAAACATAACTTAACAAACATTTTTAAAACAAAATTATTATGGACAAATATTTAAAAATGAGTAGTTTTGTATAATACATCCAGGACAGTTTCAGGCAGTTTGATGTCAAAAAGGTTAACCAATAGGCCACATGTATTCACAAAAGTTGCAGGATTTCACAAGGTTGTACACCATCACAATTCATTACAGAAACCTCTATTTATCTGTTGTAACTTGAAGTGAGCCAAATTTTCTAATAGGAGAATATTTCCAATTGAAATGATTTCTGTTTATTATTGGCTTTTATATCTTCCATCGTGGACACATGAAAAGCAAATTTGGTTTCAGTGAATTTTATATACAGGGATATAAGATGTCCAACTATATACAACATAGTCTTTATAAAAACATTAGGCTTTGGTGACATTATTGATAATGATAATAAACAACTAAATTATAGAAAGGAAAATTGAAATAATATTGAATCATTATAAATTTGTTTATCGATAAAATTAATCAAATTATATTATTATTGATTTTACAAGAACCTCATAAAGAATAAAATGTTAGTTTAGTATACTAGCCATTAAGTTTGTATATTGCTGCGGAACCTAATATGTGTTAGTGGGATTGGAATTAGTTGTTTAAATTCATTGTCATCGAATATTATTTATTCCATTATTTCATTTACTTTATCCACCATCACACATCAAATTGCTACATTTCATCAAATAAATTTGTTATTAGTTTAATGTCCTTCTACAATGTTTCAACGTCATCTTATCAGTTCATAAAACATGAAATAAGTATTTTCTAATCTGTAGAAGTGTAAATAACTTACTACTACGTTTCTAGAAAATCAACATATATTCTGCTTTAATTCCTGTCCCTCCACCACCATATCTTTGCATCCTAATTTGTTTTCTTTCTTCTCACGTTTTCCTTTTCCCCATAGTTAAATGAGGTGAAAGATTTCTATGTATTTTCAAGTTTGAAAACTTCTGCCTCTATCATATATATTGACTCAATTATACATTTCTACTATATTTTCTTGCTTTATTGATATTTTAAATATTTTCCAAAACATTAAACATCACACAAGAAAGTCTGCTCGAATTTTATTTTCATTTGTTTTTCTCTTTCTGTATTTCTTTATATTACCCCAGACTGTGTTATGTTAAACATTTATCTTTTTGAATAATTAAATACATTATAAGTAATGATTTAGCAATATCTTTATGGTACAAAATATGTTTTTTATTAAATTTCTATTTTTAATCCTTTCTATTTATAATTTTAATATGTTTTCAAGTGTAAATTTAAGAAAAGTCAACTTTTGGATGAAAATAATATGAATTAAATCTTCTGTACTCACAGTGAAATTTAATTTTGCCCAATATGATGTTTTGAAAATTAATATTTGAGGCTTCGTTTTATTGTTTGAGGATTAATAACTTAAATATCCTGAGTTCAAATCCTAAAAAAACAAATCAGAATTAGTTAATTTGGGTTAATTATAGTAAGGAGAGTAATGTATGAGATCTGTGAATACAAAACAGTGACCACAATTGCTTAGTAATATTGGCTTTGACTTATTTGATACTAAATCACTTTACAATACTAATCTGTTTATATTAAATTGCTCATATTGTATCAAAAGCTCTTTCATTATAATTTCATGTAAGAATCTTTCAGGTCTACTCCAAACAACAGTTTCATGATAAGGAAGTTATATTTCTAAATACATCTAAGTTTTTGATTATTTTCACAATTATTTGAAAATATTAAGCAGTGCCTCTCATTAAAATATAGTGATGAAAGATTTATATAGTACTTTACAGTGGTTACATACAGTTGCTGAATATAAGCAACTATAATCCATCTGATCCTCTTTTTCTGTTGACAATAAGGTTGTATAAAAAAACGGACAGCGTATAAAATTATACAACATATTTATGTAATTTTCATTACTCTACACAGGCAGTGATGATTAAATCTATAGGTTTGTCCTATTATACATAATAGTATAGAAAGAAAGCACTGCCAGGGCATCAGTAATTTATATATCGTCATCATCATCATCATTTTACGTCCGCTTTTCCCTGCTTGCAAGGGTTGGACGGGTCCTATTCAGCAGAGCATCTCTCCACTTGTCACGGTCCTTCGTCATCTCCTCAGTGTGTGTGTGTGTGTTTGGAAAATAATGTATATTTATATATTTGAATATATATATATATATAAATCCACAAGCACATATTGATAATGTGGTAACTTAGATTAATATAATAGAAAACATTTATGCCTAAACAGAGAATGTCAAAATAATTGTAATAGGATTACATGCATCCTGTGATGTTCAATCATAATAATTCTTTATTAAGATTATTCAGAGGAGTATAGAGCTCTAAATTACAGAAAGAGATTTAGTCTAGACACATATTACTGAACTGAAGCAATTTAATGATTCGAAGATGCATCAAATGTTTTTGTAAATCCTATATCTTTAATCTTTTTTCATGGAATGAATGAATTGCAATGGTCTATTATTTAATCACATCATGCCTGGTATTCTAATTTACCCTCATTGAATAAACAACAAATATTTTATATCTTATATTATAAATTATTGAGTAAATAGTGTAATATGAACCAATTAAAAGTAGGCCGTGTAATGTTTTATATAGTGATACATCTTAAACTACTCGTTGCATTAATTCTATACTGTTTTAATTAAAACTAGATGTGTATGTTAGAACTAAATATTTAACTTGTATTTTATAAATTTATCTGTAGGTTTAAAACTTAAACTCTCATGCTGGCTTTAGTTTTTATAAGACTGTGACATTGATTTTTAAATTTGAGGTAACAGAATTGTACATTTCAATCTTTTTAACTAACTGCTCATAAGACTAAAGTATTCATATGTAGATTAATATCTCATAATATTAATATTTTGATATTTTTGTTGGTCAAAACTGACATAATACCAACAATATAAAGTTATCTAAATCCACAAAGCATTAACTGGAACACAATCTGTTTGGTACAAATATAGTTTGGAAAGAATTTCGATTATATAAACTGTTCTTAGAGCTCAGAATATAAAATCTACATTTGATCACGTGTAGCTTTTGGAAGATTTCTAAATAAATTGCTTCTTTTAATATCATATATACAAAAATTGATACTTTTGATTTAGATTTTATAAATAATGCCTTTCTTCTCCATTCATTTAACAGTTCTATTTCTATATATAACTCAGTAATGTTTATTAAACTAAACAGAAAATGTGATAAAAATTGTGCAAAAAAATGAAATAAGAAAGCGAAAAAGAAAAAAGAAAAATGAAAAAGAAAGAAATTTAGCAATAAAAGAAAGGGAAAAGGGGGATAGCGTCAGACTCTGCACCCTTGTCTCAGTGGTATGTTTCAGCTGTGCTTTCCACACAAAATAGAAAAGGCATTGCTACAGAGAATAGCCAGCAACACCTTCTGCAACAGGAACTCAATCTCATGAGGTTCCATCATGAGGTTGGCTGCAGTCTTTCCAAATTTGCAGAGGAAAACAGCAGTGCAGAAACTGAAGACACCTCATGTCTCAATAGTGACTGATGCAAAAAGAAAGCAGTTGGTCAAACCATGGTATTTGGTTATCCTCTCCTCCTTTGTATTACAAGTGTCAGCACCATGGTTTGCGGCCAAAGCAAGAAGGTGGGAAGCAGAGAATGTGTCACAGCACATGGTGTCCCAGATTAGGGATTTACCAACCTCAAATGGGAAGAAAGTTATCCCATCTAGGCGTTTACCATCACCATGAGCCAGGCCAGCTGGCTGCAATTGTGATGGCAAGCTGGACATGTCAAGACTTCTGATTAGTGCTACAAGTTGAAAGCTTGTGGATATTCATATAAATCCAATGTATTTATTTTATCATATGATGGGTAGGAATTTTTATTATGGCATATTGCAAGCCACATTGATTTTGTCATTTCATTTGAGATTCAGTTTCTGGAAGTCATTTTTCACAACTTCATCTGTTATCTCCTTAGGATTTCCTCTTCCACAAGTTCCAGCTACATTAAGCTCTCAGTAATTTTTTAAATTAAACATTCACTCTTTGTATATATCACATATCCATACCAGTACAATGATCTGTCTTGCATGCTTCATTCAATACGTCTTAAGCTCAGTTTTTCTCTTAGCTCACTTATGCTCTGTTGTTGATGTACACTAATATTACACACCCAGTTTAGAATGTATGCTTCATTTCTGTTTAGCCATCATTGATATCCTGTATCCAGGGCCTATGTCTCTGAGACAGAAATCTTTTGTTTCCAACAACATTAATAGTTATATAAACCTCTTCCAACCCATTCTCACAATGGCTACAACACTTTCAGTACATCCACCTCCACTGCTAATGAAGTTACCATGAAAGTATTAGTTGTGCCACTACCAGCGGGCCTTCTCAATATTTGAGAGTTTATTTGTTGAATACCCTTACTGTTGACTACCCCTGTGCCTCATCTACTATATATAAAGTTTACTCTCACTGTCAGCCTACCTATAATTTAACTACATTTCTTGTGTTTTCACACTCCTTTTCTACTTATTGATCATGGTCATTTCCATGATGATAGTGAGTCTTATCCTTTATTCTGCATACTAAAACTTTGTTTTTGGTAGGTTTACTTTGAGGTGTTTTGTTTCCAGATTTTGGTTCAATGTCAGGAACTTTTTCTCTACTTCTTAAATCGTTTCAGTTATTAGGCATATCATCAGCATAGCAAATCCTGCAGACAACCAAACTTGAATTCTTCTGTTAATAGCTTGAAGGAATATAATAAGCCAAAGACGGGTGACAACTGAGCGTAGTTGAACACTAAATTTATTTGGATTCCTACCGACACTAAATTCATCACTGTACTCAGTGTTAAGCATCATCTTCATGACTACACCTCTTTGCATAGCTGCACTCATCTTCAAGTCACTATTGTTCATCCCAGAGGTAATCTCCACGTGGACCTGTTAGAAGTGGTTTTTCCATTCTTTTTAAGCTCAACTTGCTACACATATGCTGAGATGAGTGTCATTATCATATTGTTCAAGACTAGTCAAAGTTTAATTAATCTGTTTCTAATTCTGACTATCTCAATTTCCTTATCTGACCATTATATATAAACCATTTCTTGAAATTCATTTCATCATCCTACTACTAATGATTACAACATAAATATATTGATCTGCTAATAAAAAAAGATGTTCCATAGTATATTTGTAGAATCTTATTGGCCAGACAAGACAAGCAAATTGTAAATAAATTAGCTTTAGACACAACAAAAGTATCTTTTGTAAATATTACTCATTTTTGGTAAAAATATATTTCCAATATATTGCTTTGAACTTTCTATCAATATTACTTTTGTAACGCATTTTGTTATTGACCAATGAGTAAATTGAAAGAGATAATCGCAACCAGTGCAAAACAATCTTCCATCTTTTATTTGTAGTAGCCTTTCCATTATTTTATAGGTCTGAAGTTCCTGCCTATTTGAAGATTAATTGATTTTAATTAGTCTTTAAAAGATGAAAGAAATTGGGATAATTTTCACATTATTCCAGCACTCTTGTTAATGACATCAAATAAAATAATCCTGTGTTCTATAAAATATGTGAGGGAGTTTGTGGGTACACACACACATACTTGTGTGTATATTTATATATATATATATATATATATATATATATATATATCTTCTTCGCCCACTTATTCCTGAGAGAGAAATGAATCTAGATGGATCCCCAAGCAAGACCAGCCAAGCTCATGGATGTTATCCAACCGTCTTCATTAGGGTCTCCTGCAGGCTGGTTTTGCCTGTAAAATCTGGCCAGCAATTCTCTTTTGAGACATTCTAACTACATTCCCATAGTATTGGAGCTGTGATTTCTCATTTCAGAGGAATAGCAGCTCTACCTGGTGTGACTCTCTGATCGCTGAGCTAAACACTCTATCGAGTAATGTTACTCCAAAGATCCTTCAAAGGCAACTTTTGTTCGCTATTGTATCTTTCGGTCATTACCCAAGATTCTTGACCATATGTAAGGGTTGGCACAAATACCAAATCTAAAATAGCGAGTTTAGTTTTACACCTACCTCCCTTCTCATTATCAAATGCCAAAGCTGGCATGTTAATGCACCAGTTCATATGAGGTCTACATTACTGCACTAGCTCATTTTGAGGTCTACAAAACAAGAATATACCTTTTAGCAATACTCACACAATTTCTCGAAGACCTGCCTCAGTGTGCATATTTGTGCAGCTGTGCTGTGTCCGGGGCCAAAACCGCACTGTTCATCAGCTAGCTTAGACTCGACACTCTCCCTGCATCACTTTGCCAGAAACTTACCATAGACTTTATCGGGGAGGCTTAACAATTGTAATTGGAACAAGCTCTCTTGTCTCCCTTTTTGAAAATTGGGATCATCACTCCTGATTTCTATTGCTTATGTGCCTTTCCATACATACATACATAATGGCTGCTGCCCCATTATCGAGTATGGACATTGCACGATAAAAAAAGAGAAGAAAGAACACGCATATATATTCATAATTGAAGGTGCTGCCAATGATCTAAAATATCTTGCACAAAGTTGGCAACCATGATTAAAACATTCACTGGCAATAGCTGTCTGTGGTTGGACTTCATGTTGTTTGAGCCTTCCTTCAGATCTACATTCTTTTCCACATGCTTGACAGGTATGATGAGTAGCAACTCCGACAGCAGCCTGGTAGTCAATCACTGGTCTCACTTTATGTCTGCGAAGATGACTTTTGAGTCCAGCTTTGCTGAGGTAGAGATTGCACAGATGCTGCATGTCAGCGCCATAGGAGAACCTTTGCTGTCTGGAAATGTAACAGCAATACCTTTCCTGACATACCTTTTTACTTTCTAGTAGATGATTTAAGATGCTTCACAAGCAATTTTCCCCTCATGTACAGTCTTTCTCCATTTATTATGATCAGCATCTATGCTTTCCCACATATCAGCAAAGATGTTAACATCGTTCAAGGAGGCTTTCAATGAATCCTTATACCTCTTTTTGGTTTATGTGGAGGTTGTTTTCCTTTAACTAACTCTCCATAAAAGAGTTGTTTTGGTATCCTACAATCCTTCATCTTGGCAAGGTGACCACTCCATCGGAGTCTTTGCTTAAGCACAAGAGATTCTATGCTTTCACACAGAGAGCTTTCCAAAATCTTGACATTACTGATGTGGTCCCTCTGGTGAACGTCCTCTGTCTGTCTGAGACACATCTGATGGAAATGTTCCAACTTTTTATGGTGGTGTTGATATGTGACCCAGGTCTCGCAGGCATAAAGAAGAGAAGGGAGAACACATGCCTTGTAAACCTTTACCTTTGTCCTCTTGCATATGTCTCGCTGACCCCAGAGAAGCCTTTCTAGCTTTCCGAAAGCATCACTTGCTTTGCTAACTCTGTGTGGAATTTCATTATCAAGATTGCTGTATCGATTGACAGTGCTTCCCAGGTAGACGTTTACCATAAACATAGATATTTGGTTCATTGTACTGCTTACCAGGGGTAGGATGGTACATGACAACGGTTTTTTTGAGACTGCCAGTCAATCCTAGGGTAGTGCAAGCGGCAGAAAATGCATTCAAAATGTGCGGCATATCGATCTCTGTGTGCACTACAAGATCGCAATCATCTGCATACAAAAGGTCTCTTATGATAGAGGTAAATACTTTTGTTTTTGCAGCAAAGTGCATGATGTTAATTATGCTGCCAGAGGTTCGATAGTAGATGTAAACACCATGCTTGCAATTCCTGAATGCAATATAGAAAACTATTACAAAGTATATGGCAAATAGGGTTGGTGCTGGAATATTCCCCTGTTTCACTTCATTTTTCATTGAGATAATCTCTGAAATTAACCCAAGCCTTCATAACATCATGGAAAGACCTAACCAAAGGAACTTATCAGGGGCAACCTAATTTCTGGAGAACCTTCTAAAATACATTTCTGTTACCATTAGTAAAATGTTTTGTCA
>OZ024740.1:188718574-188791074 GCA_964016885.1 Eledone cirrhosa
GAGAAAATATAATAAAAATAAACACAAATTAAATCTTTGGTAGAGGTGAAAAAAGATTTGGTTTTACTTTGAAAATTCAGTATTGTACTATCTAGCCATAACTCTATGTATAGTTTAATGTGAAAAAAGTTTTGAAAGAATGTAAAAATCTAGCTGCATCAAGTTCTGAATTATAAATGAGAATCCATATATAAATACTATATTATTGAATACAATGATGTATATGTTCTGTGTGGTAAAATAGCCATTGTTACTGATATGGAGAAAGAATATATCCAATATTTTGGTTTCTCATATTCCTCTTTCATTCTTAGTTAATAATTGAATGTGAAGCCTTGAGCAATGCTTTATGTTTCGTTCTCAGGCTTGAAGATCTGAAACAGGATAACAAAAACTCATAGCTTTTTATTGTATTCCAAAAACGCTGTTGATTATTATAGCCTTAACCATATTAAAGCAGTTATGAAGTAGTTTTACCTATGACAATTTAATTAATCTAATGTCATGCATCATCGTCATCATCATCATTATCATTCCTTGTGAGCAAGGGTTAAATGGGTAGATCAACAGACTCTGCATCTCATTTTATTGCAATACCAGGATTAGAGAGAATTCTATGTCTTTGACACAATTGAAGAGTCCTGCCAACCCTTTGTTTGGCATGTTTTTTTTATGGCAGGATGTCTTTCCTCACACCGAACATTACAGAATGTATTAGGTGCATTTATCATAAAAATCCTTAACACTATGGCGGTTGTCATTTCTGATTATATAGTACTCATCATTAGCACTGAATATTTTAAAAGATACTTTTTTAAGTGGTTATGCTAATTCAGATATTTTGTTCATTAATTAGAGAAAACATTTCTATTTATAATTTTGAAATAAATGAAAGAAGGATTGAAATTAAGTGATGTGTTTTGCGTAATAACACAAACACCCCATGTTTGTTTATATATAGGCTGGTAAGGCAGCACTTTAAGCAAAATAGTATAAGCCTTTGTATTGATTTTTCTTATCCAAACATTTTATAATTTTGTTACACAAACTATTCAAAGTTAACATTTCTTACTCCAATATGTGTTTTATAATTTGTTCATCAAAGTATTAAAACAGTAATATAGTGTAAGTTTATGTGGACATGTTGTTAAAACAAACTATGGTTATATATAATTCCCCATAAACGTCTTATATATGTAGGTCAAACAAATAAAATAAAATAGTAGAAATGTTCAAGAGTCCACAAAAAAGTGATTGTAACTAATACAATTATTAAAAGTAGAATTACAGTTGAATTGTATTGACAATAACATTAAGCAAGAAAATTATTTTCAATTAAAATCTTAGTATTAAATTACCTTTATTGATTCAAAGTATGTTGTATATACACAAGTAGCAACATATTTTAGTTAGATAAGAATATGCTATTTGATAAGTAATCAATCATCTGGTGTTGCAAACCAATTTTTTGCCTATTACATTTGGTGTGATCTATGATTCATATACAACTTTTAAATAGTGAATACGGCTTGAATACAAATCATTCCATTTTTTACTTTTCTGTATCTTTCTCCTCCTTCCCTTTAGAATTTTATAAATTAGGCTAACTTTATTTTTTATGCTGGAGAGTAACTGGTATAAACTTGTTCTTTGATATATGAATGTAGTATTACATTTTCCTATCACTTAGTTGATATTCAGTTTAATGTATTTACATTTTTAAAATCCTAGGTTTTTTATATAAAACAAGTAATATATCAAATAGCTTTTTGTTTAAGATCAACTGCAAAGTTACATGCACACACATACACAATACATTAACTCAGAGATGTACTAAATGCTTGCTGACGCCCCAAAATATTAACATATATACATACATAGTTTTCTTACCAACCTTAGGCAAATAATCTAAGTTGTTTAATTGCAAAATGTTCCATTCATCATGCACCAACAATTTGCCTGAAGATTTATTACATTCATACTATTTCATAATTGGGATTTATTAAAAATATAATCTTTTTAATATGATTTAGACATTTAAAATACAATAATATTTCTAGTGTTCAGATTATAAACCTAATGGTGGATTAAAATAAAACATGAGTTAGGGATATGGTATGTGGGCTTAGAATATTACTTCTTTTTGATTATTGTCATGATGATATCACTGAAAACCTTAATTTCTTACAACATTTTCGTAAATTTTAAAATTGCTCTATCTGTTCAGGGTTTTCTTTTAATAACATTTATAATATTTTGATACTACGTCAAGATTGGTTAATGCCAAGAGTAATTTTACATGTCTTATTGTCTTCACAAAAATATGATCATCTATCGGTTTTTATAATATATATATATACATATATATATATAGAGAGAGAGAGAGAGAGTGCCAAGAGTTTTTAAACAATACATCAAGGGGAAAAAGAGATCCATGTAATGTACAGAGCTGAAATATATTGTATAACTAAGATTTTAACATAGATGCTAGCATTTGTGTCAAGATCTTATCCATATAATTTTATATATATATATATATATATACCATGCTAGTGTCTAAAATAGACGTTAAACGATGATAATGTTAATGATATATATATATATATATATAGCTTTCATATTTACTAGGAAATCAATCCCGTAAGGATGAAAGGCAAAGTTAACCTCGGTGGGATTTGAACTCAGTCTGTAAAGGGACGTAACTATGATGGAAAGCATGGCGTCCGACTCTCTACCGATACTGCCAATCCACTGCCCTTAAAATTACAGAAATTGGGAAATACAATAACACCTTTTTAATTATTAGAATCATATTTTTCTATCATTATTAATCTCAGAATAATGATAGAAAAATATGATTCTAATAAATAAAACGGTGTTATTGAAAGTTCCACATTTACATTGTGATGCTCACTAAAGTTATATAGCAATATTCTCAGACATACCTCTTTACTTTTGGAACATTCTTGGTTCTAACGTCTCTAGTATAAAGTAAAATTGCCCTTCAGTTTTGTAAATTGAATAACATGAACGTATATGGTATAGAGAAGTATTAGAAAGAAAGAGAGAGAAGAAGAGAGGTAAAAAAGAGTAGTGATCATGAATATAATATGCTATATAGAAGTATTAGAGAGAGTGGGTTGTGATAATGAAAATAATACAAACATCCTTTGCTAATTCAGCATTGATAGGACCTGTGAAATGTTAGATTAGTGAGTTTTCTGGATCATTAGGTGTTAGATTAGCACATACAGTTTACATAAATATCATTGTGATTCTTTATGTCATACATTGTCAAAGAATCAATGTGGTATGATTCTCAAATGCTTCTCACAGACCCACTGCTATTGAAATTTTGCAGAAGTTTAACTTTTTCTGTTATGGACAAATAAAAAGGTTTTCTCCTTTACACCATGAAAATCACTTCTTTTATCTGGAATCAAACCTTGAGATAAAAGTGAGTGCTTTATAATAATAAATTCAGAAAAGATGTGTACACATTCCTTGCCACTCTTTACAAATCCAAGCCCAGAGCTGATGCTACAGTCAGTGCCACCTAAATGGTAGTAGCATGTCGATTCACTGAAGTTTAAATTATATCTGAAAAATTTGTGATAATTAGCCTCAATATTAAATTAACTTTAATTTTTAATGTCTTCTACTACATGAAACTTTAGCAAGAATGCATCATATAATAATTAACGGATTTACCACAGATTTTCACAATGATCTGTACCCTAGTATAGATATTATAAACATTTGAATTAACAAACCTATTTTCAGTTATGTTCTGCTAAATAATTCCAAGATGTTAAGAGTCAATTAACAACTATATACATGTCACATTACATTTAGCATAAATAAACATTAATATCTTTATTTTATGATAAATTTCCACAATGATCTGTTCATGAATAAAGATACTATAAACATTTGAATTAACAAATCTATTTTTTGAAGTTTTCCACTAAATCATTACAGGATGCTAAGATAAAATAAACATGTTTTGTAGGGATGGTTGTAATCAATTCAATGAACTTCAGAGTATTATTAAAGCCTACATTTAACCCTAGCCTCATATGAAGTAAATTTGCCAATAGCAGGATTGTCAGCAATGATTCTTATACATTTATGGATGTTTCTTAGAGGAGATGATTTGATGTTTTATTTTGCAATGAAAATAAGCTAGGTCCAATTAAAATATTCAAAGAAAATAGTAAATCCACCAGCTTAATAACAGGTTGTTTATAATAAAGAAAATTTATTATAAAAGAATATTTAGCTAAAAACAGTATAATAACAGAATCCAACAACTAAACTAACCGAAATAGAGAATGGAACAAAATTAGAACTCTTTCATTGGATTCCAAACTGTGAGAGAAAGATCACAGGTTATGAAATGAAATGGACAAACTTTTTAAATGAGCAGCCAGAATTTTAGCATTTTAACAGTTTCTTTTTGCTATTCAGTCTGGAGCAAGAAATCTAAAAATCTATTGATTTTATCACTATTAGGATGTTGTACATGTGATGAAACACACACACACGCATGCATACACACACACACACATACACACACATACATACACTCCCTCCCCCCCATATATATATATATATATGTGTGTGTGTGTGTGTGTGTGTGTATATATTATAAATATACATCATATATGAAATAGAAAACTTTTCGTTTTAATTTGAAAATTGGTGTTCTGGGATGAGCAATGGAACTTTAGTAGAATTGGCTCAATTTAAAGTTAATAAACAAATAAAATGAGACTAGCCAATTATTTTAATAGTTTCTTTTTATGGCAAGAATGTACTTTTACATGCACCACTTTAGAAAAATAATCACCCAATGAATAGTTGCATAGCTATACAGCATAAATTTGTAACAAATTTACAATGTTTATTGCAATTGTCAAACGAGTATGCCCTTTCTCTCTTGCTCTCTCACTGTTCACACATACACAGTTTTGTGAATGAAATGAAAAGTGAATATGAAATATGATTCCAGTAATCACTGAATCTATATCCCATTTGTTAATGCTAGTTGCTCTCAGTCCAGTAACCTTTAGGTATTAGAATTTCAAAAGAGTTATGAGTTTAATTCTTACATTGGCTTCTAACTATCTATTGATTTTTACATGCATTTTATGTAATCTACCTAACATACCTCTTACATAATCTAAAGTAGTATTTATTACTTAATATACATGGCAACTATACATATCTTTTCATTGGTACTTATAGTCTGATGATAGTATCAGATTAATCTTCTACAATTAATTGGATACCATCATGAATAACAATGTAAATATATATTTGTTGCCATGTGTATTAAGTATTATAAAATACACCATGTTTACATATTGAGGGCTTATTTGTGCAAACTTACAATACATACACTGTCAATGATGTATATATATATATATACATATATGTGTGTTCTTTACACGTGTTGGCTAATGTTATACCTATAAAAATAAATTAGATGGAAGGGATAGATCTGATTATAAGAGCAATTACTCAGCCATATGCATACTTCAGAAGTCTTATTTCAACTCATTTACTTAAAAACAATGAGAATGCAGCCAGCTCATAATATGATCCATGTCTTCCAACTTCTTTGACATCTCCACTATACTCTTCTCTCTCTATCTCTTTATTCCTCTCTCTATTAGTCTGTCTCTACTTGCCTCTACCATTTTCTTTTGACCCATCTCTTTCTTTATTTCTCTATTCCTCTTTTATCTCTTCACGCATCTCCCTATCTAACATATTTATTCCTCTTTCAGCTCTCTCTTTCTCTCACACTCTATCTATCTATCTATTTATATATCTGTCTATCTATCTATCTATTTATATATCTGTCTATCTATCTATCTATCTATCTATCTATCTATCTATCTATCTATCTATCTATCTATCTATCTATCTATCTATCTATCTATCTGTCTATCTATTTATCTGTCTATCTATTTATCCGTCTAACTATTTATCTATCTTTCTATTTATCTATCTTTCTATTTATCTATCTTTCTATTTATCTATCTTTCTATTTATCTATCTTTCTATTTATCTATCTATCTATTTATGTCTCTCTCTCTCTCTCTCTCTCTCTCTCTCTCTCTCTCTCTCTCTCTCTCTCTCTCTCTCTCTCTCTCTCTCTCTTGCTCTCTTTCTATCTATCTATCTATATCTCTATCTTTCTCTTCATGCATCACCCTGTCTGTATGTATCATTTCATTCCCCTTTCATCTCTCTCTGTCTCTCTCTTGTATCAATTATCTTTGCTATCTGAGCTAAGCTTGAAAACCTTGATATCCATTTCTTGGCAATTTTTTTTTTTTTTTCTAAATTCTTTTGTTCTTTTTGTGATACATATTCAATCCAGAATTAATATTTTTTGTAAGAATATTATTGCATCCCATAAAATCTCCTTACATATCCACTAGAAAAATCAAACAATGTATATGGCTTATTTTTAAATCTGTTTGATATTTTCTTCTAAAATGTGTGACCTATTTCACCTTATATATACTTCTGATATATTCTCATAGGAAAGTACACTATGTACTTTGCAAAAAAATTGGAGTATTCTGTAAGATATACATTTCATAACTAATTTACCTCTATCCATTATAGTATGATACTTCAGCCCTAGAAAATACTTTCTATTATATATTTGAATAGGATGTCCATGTAGTTATATTTCAAATTGCTGGGACATTGCTGCAACCATTGGGAATATCAAGGTTTAAAGAAGAAACTGCTGGGCTTTGATGCCAGCTACTTCAAATGAGAAACTGAAAAGTGGGATTCTTTAATGATATAATTGTTAATCATATATTAATATTTGAAAATAACAATAGATAATTCATTAATATTTCATTTCCACAAAACCCACCGCATATTCTCAAACCCAGATTGTTAAACAATGAGAATAATAATGTAAAAAAGAAATGTTTATGCTTAGAAAAATAATGGGCACACAATAGCATGTGCATATGTTTTTTAACATTTTGAACTTAGATTGTGGACTACCATAAACCTATAAGTCAGTCTCAAGCCTGGGGGCTCATCAAGCCAATGCTTATCCTGGTTTTCATGGTATTAAGCAACTGAGAATTGTACAAGACTCCTCCCTGCTGGTACTCATTTTCAGTTGGGTGTACTGGAGCAATGTGAGATGAAATGTTTTGTTCCAGAACTCACCATATGCCGGCAGATCCTAGATTATGAACTGCTTTGTTAATGTCAGAATGATCAAAAGTATGTAGGAAATTTTTATTAATTTAGCTATTACAGAATTGGAGCTGGAACACAATATGTTTCAAACATGACAAAAGTAATCAGGTTCTGCGAGTTGTAGAATAAATCAACCTTCTATAACCAAATCTAACCATTGCTCTCTGCAACGGCATTTACCATTTTTATTTCTTATAATTATTTTATTTTTTTACTAGTTAGCAGCCATCAATCATATTGACTGATATAGAGAAGAACTTTCAACTGAATGTCTGAAATGATATAGTAGTCTACGGTGAACAAGAAGAAATGAAATGTTTCTTTAAATTTATTATTTTATTAGTATATGACTGATTCAGAAACAATTTATGAAACTATTTGAGATATATGATTTTAATATATAAAAAAAGTATTTCCCACAAATATACTAAGTGTAAGTAAGCTATATATATATGTGTGCAAACACACACACATGTATATATATATAAATATACATATGTAGAGCAGGAAAAGTTATTTCACAAAATGATAATGAAATAGTGAAAATTTTATATATATTCTCACTGGAATTAAAAATAGTTCTTCAGGTAATAGAAATAAATGTGTATTTAAAAGGAAATTGGAATGATTTGACCTTTTGGAATAAGGTTTTCACATTTTGACATCAGTTTTCCACATTTTGTTTTCATTAATTGCTTGTCAGATCGATATATTTTCATCTCTGAAAACCTATTTAATTCAAATTTGAAACTGATAACTAAATTATATATATATTGCAGGCCCCCTTCGGTCACAAATAATCATTGTTTTTTACCTAATATGTTCCCCTCTGAGGCACAATCCTGGGCAAGGTATGTTTTGTGGAAGACCAAGAGTCACCCCTATCTATGCCACTGAATTTGTCCAAGGGAAAGGCAATGGCCAATACAGCTTGGCACCAGTGACATTGCAACTCATTAATGCAGCTGTGTGAACTGGAGCAATATAAAATTTAAATTTTTAGCTCAAGAATACAATACACTGTCCAGTCCCGGATTTGAACTCACAATCTTACAATTGTGAGCTCCACACTTTAATAACTAAACCACTTTCCTTCAAAATTATATATATATGTATATCCCGGGTTCAATCGAGGGTAATCACAGTAAGTAAGGTACTCAATACATAGCAGAGTATAAATATTTAATATAGAAATGGCTTCTACAGGACTAGAACTGTTTCATTCGAAATAAATCATCAGGGCTTTCCTGATGATTTCCTTTGAATGATACAGTTCTATTCCTGTAAAAGCCATTTCTATATATTATATATATATATATATATATATATATATATATATATATATATAATTCTGTATTTAATATGCCTATGTAAATCAGTGCATTATGTCCCTTTATGCTAACAAGGTAACCCTAATAATTCAATAATTAGATTGAAATATAATAAATACCTGAATTAAATATTTGCTAAGGGCAGTATGATTGTCTTGATTAAGGTGCCCACCATGGCTACAGTCCAATGAATGAAACCAATAAATGTATATATATATACATACATGAATATATGAATAATTCTCTAAATTCTTTAATAGCACAATAAAAGGGATGTTTATTAAATATATATTAGTAAATATATAAGGATACTTACAAACTTGCACATAGGAAGACACTTGTTTACTAATCATGATATACAATAATTGGTTAAAGAATGTTCGAGGTTGACTTTGCCTTTCATCCTTACGGGGGTCGATAAAATAAAGTACCAGTAATGCACTGGGTAATTGCTGGCCTTGTGCCTAAAGTAGAAACAGTTATTTGCAATATTTAACAATCAAACTTAGCCAGCTCACAAAGATGACTGAAATTCTTTCTAACAAACCTTTTCATTACTTTCCACTCTAATTCTTTATAAAAGTTCCTTTTCAGATGCCTGCTGTAATTTAACATGATTTTCATTATTTTTTTCTTTTGCTATTGTTTCTCTCTCTTCTTCTTCAGACTGTTTTATATTACCAAGATATATTATAAAATATTTTTTACATATGTTGTCTTCTTTTTTAATTTCTATTTTGACAGAAATATAAACATATTTTTAAAATGATCTTAACCAGTAACACCTTTATTGAAAATATTAAGAAGCAATTATTTTTCCTTTTATAATTTATTCCTGGAATTAGAATTCTACATAAATGTAATATTTGATGCTTAGTCTAAGATATTATACTGTTAATGAATTTTTCAGTGCAGTAACTATTGTTGTAGCTACAACTAATCACTATCATTATCATTGTGGATTGGCAGTATCGGTAGAGGGTCGGACGCCATGCTTTCCAGCATAGTTATGTCCCTTTACGATCTGAGTTCAAATCCCGCCAAGGTTGACTTTGCCTTTCATCCTTACAGGGTCGATAAAATAAAGTACCAGTAATGCACTGGGTAATTGCTGGCCTTGTGCCTAAAGTAGAAACAATTATTATTAACATAAGGGCGGTGGATTGGCAGTATCGGTAGAGGGTCGGACGCCATGCTTTCCACCATAGTTACGTCCCTTTACGATCTGAGTTCAAATCCCGCCGAGGTTGACTTTGCCTTTCATCCTTACGGGGTCGATAAAATAAAGTACCAGTAATGTACTGGGTAATTGCTGGCCTGGTGCCTAAAGTAGAAACAATTATCATTATTATTAACATCACCATCACTGTTTAATGTCTATTTTCGATACTTGCATGGGTTAAACAACTGTCATATGGGGAGGCCAGCCTGGTCAGGTGACGAGGTCCTGCTCATGCACTTTATTTTGGTTTGGTTTCTATGTCTGGATGCCCTTCCAAATACGAACCACTTTACCACCTGTACTGGGAGTATGGTTTCTAAGATGGATGCCCTTCCTAATACTATTCACTTTACAGTGTGTACTGGAAGCATTTTAATATGCAGACACATAACATATTATCATTTGTACCAAGCCTAAGATATTTTGTTTTATATGCATACCAAACAATAAAATCTATCTAAATTCTGACGGTACTGTGACATTTTTCTATTTTTGATGGATGTGTCACATCCCAACATGAAATGATTCCTTTCTTTATTCGGAATTTTAACATTTTATCTAAATTCCTACATCAAACAACATTCATTACATTTTCGTTAGAAATATACAATTTTAGAACTATTTCCTTGCTTATTTTCCCCATCATTTACAATTTTGTAGCTCTTCACAAATATAACCAAGTACACTAATTTTCTTGAAATTTTCATTGTGCCAAAATTTACTGAATGTATTTTAAATTTGATGAATGTGATAACTGTAACAGAGTGATGAAGGCCAACTATTTTTCATCTCATATTTCACAATAAATCTTCTCTGTGTTCTCAAATGTTGTCTGTATTTGTTAACCTGTTATACTTTTTAAAGGACCTTCATGAATTATGATTATATTTCTCTAGAAAGCTCTTGTGCTTTCATCAGATGTCAGAGCAAAAAATGTTAGTTCAATCTCATTTCATTTCTATTTATTACTAAATTTGTTGCTCATTAAAATATCACTGAAGAGAAAATGTTAGACTATAAACAATAGTTCTATATTATGAATAACAATTTTATAATGTTGTAGTGGCACAATTCCAGAATTTCACTGTTTCAAGTTTTTCTCAAGATTAATTAAGTTGCTTATTTCTCTAGGTCAATAAAATAACAAAAATTTATGAGAATGTGGAATTCTGCCAGTTTTTCCAAAAGGGCAGCAGTCAGAATCTATAAGATTTAGCCTTCTTAGTATAAAGAAAATAAACAAGAAACATGATATATGCACATTAAATGTTAGATTTTAAAACAACTACAAAATTTCCTATTTACATCATAAGCAAATATTTATCTAAATAAGTAGAATTTAGGGGAAAGATAAAAAATAACAAACATTAAAGCTAGTAACATTAATTGTGGATTTTCCCTTGGGTTTTGTAAAACCTTAGTAATTTATATTTTTTTATAGTATTAGCATTTTATCAATATGTACATTTCTAGTGATAAATTTCTTGAGTTTAAACAGTGTAAATCATCATCATCATTTTACGTCTGCTTTTCCCTGCTTGCAAGGGTAGGACGAGAACGGATTCTGGCTTGATTTCTATAGCTGGATGCCCTTCCTAACACCAACCTCATTTACAGTGGGTGCTGGGTGCTTTTTTTGTCGTGGCACCTCCACGACCACTTTGCAGGGGAATGATATGGACCCCAGTCCCTATCATCTCATTTCTACAGCTGAGTAAACTGGAGCAATGTGAAATAAAGTGTCTTTCTCAAGGAAACAACACATCACCCGGTCTGAGAATTGAACTCACAACCTTTTGATTGCAAGGCCAATGCTCTAACCACTAAGCTATGTGCGCCCATAAATATAAAGCAATAATTCAACATAGGTGATGTAATATGTTCTTAAGCATGACACTTTATTTTATATTACCCTAGTCCACTCAGCTTTAGAAATGAGCATCAGCTGGAGGTTAATCATGTGATAGACTGGTGTCTTGTCTAGGGTACTGGTTCGTACTCTGTCACTTAATGACGTGAAACTTGAATAGATACTAACCTGATTAGCTTCTAGACCCAAGAAAGAATTTTACACTTTCAGGAATTTTGGCTTCTCTATTTTGAAGTATAAAACTATTCTATTTAACTGAATTTACTAAAATGCTTGTAACGATTATTAACCGTTTATGCTATTATCAAGACATATTATTTCAATTTTATATTACTTGGAGTTTAATTTTCTTGAGATAATTATTGTTTCTACTTTTGGCACAAGGCCAGCAATTACCCAGTGCATTACTGGTAAACCTGCAACATATAAAGATATCTTGCAAAGGGAGAGAAGAAAATAATAGATAGATAGATAGATTGAGAGCTAGTGAGAGGGGGAGGGGAAGAGTCAGATTCATTTATGGAAACAAAAGTTAATAAACTGCATTCTAAAACAACCAAGTTTTAAAAATGAGTTGATTTCAATCACAGTTTTAGAGAGTGCAAATTCAACTCACTTGTTAACAGATATGTATATTTCTTTTCCAATATCACAAAAAAAAAAAAAAAAAGTAAATCAAAACTAAAAATTTAAAACTAAATTACAATGATTTACAAACTGCTTTTATGATTATATTTTTTATATACCATTTTCTTAGTTACTATCTAAGAACATTATAATTTTACAAGGATTACAAAAATTATTGAAATATAACATTAACAAGCACCCAAGTATATGTTGACTGCTTGTTTAAGGAGGATGAAGGAATCATAGAAAATCTTTGTTTGATTTAAAATGGACATTTATAACTCTTCAGTTTGAAATGTAGGAGAGTTCATAATCTTTGATAGCAGAGAGTTACAATCAATAAATAGGAAGCCATATGAATAAGGAGCAAGAAGTGGAAGAAATAATATCTGTCTGAATGATTCATTGACATGGCATAACTGTAGAATAGATCAAGTTACTCAAAACTAAAAGACTTTGTTAAAGTTACGAGAGTATATAGTCCAGCATGAAACCTACAGTTAAAGAGCAAACAATAGGACAAACAGACATACCTTTGACAACCAGTTATAATGTTACAATAAATCATGTTGCCAGATATCCCTGAAGGATATGGCATAGTAAATGGTTTAGAAAAAGACATTGGTTCAATCATAAATGACCATGCTTCAAAATATTATTTATGAAATTGTTTAAATTATATCTTGGTATACAAAAGTGCACAATTTTTATTTTGACTTGCACTTCATACTATGATTGTATGATGAATAAATAAAGATTTGAAAATAGAAATATTTCCATATAAAACATATATCAAATTATTTAAGATGCTGCTGTTATCTTTATATTCATTGCCCCCCCCCCTCTCTCTTTGGCTTGTTTATCTATATACATATCTAACTAGTTGATTGTCATCTATTTCTCTCTCCATCGTTATTATATTATATGTATAACTATATATATACATAGAGGGAGAGAGATACATGCATAGATACATATACCAATACTTAGTTACAAAATTTACAAGAAAAGAACAATGATGAAGAACAGTGAGAATAGATGTAGTTTTGGGGTTGATGCTCTAAAAGTGAAAATAGAAAGTTCTTTGACATTTCAAGCTTTAGCTCTTCAGGTAGACTGAATGAACGGGGTAGAAAAAATTAAAATAAAATAGATATGTAGACATGCATTATAGATCATAGTGAGGAATCACACACACCCCTCCCCCACATATATATATCATCATCATCATCATCATCACCGTTTTACGTCCGTTCTTGCACGCTAGCATGGGTTATATATATATATGTGTGTTTGTGTATGTGTGTGTGTATATATATATATTTCCCGTCTAAACCCATGCTAGCATGGAAGATAGACGTTAAACAATGATGATGATGATGATATATATATACATACACACTCAGGCATACACCCACAGTTAAACATAACTGACACTGATGTGAAAATATATAGTTAATTAGCTCTACATTCCATATAGAGTTTTAGATGCACATCTCTCTAGATTTTGTAGGCCTGCATTCATCATGTAAGTAATATTGCTACATAGTATTATATTATTTACTAGCAGTGGTACCCGGCATTGCACGGGTTAAGGTATTTTGGAATGCGGGCCGTCAACAGACCTAATCGTGGAAAAACTGTATGCCTGGATAATATGTAAAGAAAATAAACCGAATACTATGATGGCTGGATAATCTTTAAGATTTTCCTCAATGAAGCAGGAAAAATACAGGTATTCACCTAATGCGGGCCCTAGGGGATCAAGAAAATAAATTTCGGGAAAATTGGCTAGACGTAACGCCTCCAAAAACCCCTAAAAAGCTGAAAAAGTGAAGTTTTTAACCTAATGCGGGCACTAGGCCATAACAAAGTTGGATTTTCTTTGCTCACAGTATGAAGAAGAGACTGACTAATACATAGTTACAATTTCGAGGAAATCGGTCTGACGTAACGCCTCAAAAAACCCCTGGAAAGCTTTTAAAAGGCAATTTTCACCTAATGCGGGCCCTAGGAGATCAAAAGTTTGAACACATTCGGTTGGGTACTTCTCGAGTTTTAGGGGTTCAAACTCACACACACACACACAGACAGACATCCTCAGGGAAGTGACGTAATGCAGACAGCCAGACATACAGACAGATATTATAAGGGCACGACGTTGTATGTATGAATCTATCTAAAAAGAGAAAGACTAAGAATTATAGAGAGAGATCGCTAAATCGCTTAATGCGGTCCCTAGGGCATTGCAAATTTGAGATCTTCTTTGCTCAGAACACTCCCTGAAACGTAAGTATTACATGTGTAAAGTTTGTAAACAGTCGGTTGGGTGCTTCTCGAGTTTTAGGGATTCAAACTCAAACACACACAAACAGACATCCTCAGTTTTATATATATAGATAATTGTTTCTACTTTTGGCACAAGGCCAGCAATTAACCAGTGCATTACTGGTACCTTATTTTATCGACCCTGTAAGGATGAAAGGCAAAGTTAACCTCGGCGGGATTTGAACTCAGAATGGCAAAGGCCATAAATGTATGCGTCAAAGCATGGCGTCCAACCCTCTACCGATACTGCCAATCCACTGCCCTTATATATATAGATAATGGTTCATTGCATGGACACTATAACACATTCTTGTGAACTCTTTGACCTCATATCATGCCTTTCATCATCATCCCCCATCCATTTTCCATGCTGATATATGTTTTATTTTGTCACATTCTCAGACTAGACAGACCATATGACCCCAATCTGATCATATGTTCTAGTTAGGCTTGGGTTCTATAGCTAGGTGCTCTTCCTAATATTAAACACTTTACAATGTTGATTGCATAAATTTTATCCTGGCACAAGGCCAGCAATTAACCAGTGCATTACTGGTACCTTATTTTATCGACCCTGTAAGGATGAAAGGCAAAGTTAACCTCGGATTTGAACTCAGTTCGTAAAGGGATGTAACTGTGTTGCAAAGCATGGCGTCTGACCCTCTACCGATACTGCCAATCCACCACCCTTTATATAGATAATTGTTTCTACTTTTTGGCACAAGGCCAGCATTTACCCAGTACATTACTGGTACCTTATTTTATCAACCTTGTAAGAATGAAAGGCAAAGTTAACCTCGGCGGGATTTGAACTCAGAATGGCAAAGGCCATAACTCTATGCGTCAAAGCATGGCGTCCGACCCTCTACCGATACTGCCAATCCACTGCCCTTATATATATAGATAATGGTTCATTGCATGGACACTATAACACATTCTTGTGAACTCTTTGACCTCATATCATGCCTTTCATCATCATCCCCCATCCATTTTCCATGCTGATATATGTTTTATTTTGTCACATTCTCAGACTAGACAGACCATATGACCCCAATCTGATCATATGTTCTAGTTAGGCTTGGGTTCTATAGCTAGGTGCTCTTCCTAATATTAAACACTTTACAATGTTTATTGCATAAATTTTATCCTGGCATCAACACTACCATTTAATGACATTGACTGGCTGCATATTACTGTGACCATGTAGGTTTGTTATATTACTTCCTAATTAATATATGTATGATACCCCATTGGTGATATATATAAAGATTCATTCTTGTTGACATTGGCATCTGTTGCCATTACATTAAATGAATTGGTTGCTAAAAAGTTCTCATTCTGTAGTCTAGTTAGCGTTGCCATAAATTCCTTGATTTTTCTTTGCATATTGTCTTTGAGGATCCAATCTTCCATGATTGGTTTGAAAAGCCATTCTTTTCATATTTCATATGGAGTTTCACTGTAATCTTGAATAGTATTGAAAGGTTCTTTCATATTTCAACACCTATATTAGCTTTCAAACCTGCAGCTGCATTACATTAGCTAAACCTCTAGTTCTTATCAATGTTCACAAAGCAATGTTTCTCTTCTCCAACAGGTAGTAATTAACATGAATAAAAAAAATATTGAAAAGAATTAAACCATTAATCTTCAACGTGTTTCTTCAAAATAACAAACCCATCAGTAGCTACTTTCTTTCACAGCAATTATTGGTAAATGGAATTATCAAAAATACAGTGTGGGAATAAAATTACACCTGACTTGAAACAATGCTTGCAACATAAAATATTTAAGGGGATATCAGTTTTAAATTGGAGAAAGTATATTGATTTATTTATTATGGTACAGTGAATTGAGAATGGAATTCATCAGCTGAATTAAATCAGTATATTACTGGTACTTATTTTATTTTAACATGTAGAATTCAAAAATTTAGTCAAGCAATAAAATTTGAAAAATAATGTTATAGAAAATTTAGCCTTGCATGCTACATTTTCTACTCATCTAAATGAATAGAATAATAATTGTTTCTACTTTTGGCACAAGGCCAGCAATTATCCCAGTGCATTACTGGTACTTTATTTTATCGACCCCGTAAGGATGAAAGGCAAAGTTAACCTCGGCAGGATTTGAACTCAGATCAGAAAGAGGCATAACTCTATGCTGCAAAGCATGTTGTCCGACCCTCTACCGATACTGCCAAACCACCACATGGTATGAATAGAATAATAATGCTATATATCTTCAGAAATTAATCACATCTAGTCTTTTAATAACGCTTATTGTAAAGATAAAAACACTTGATTCCTGAGGAATTTAACACTAGTATTATGAATCATCAAATAAGAGACGATAAACCAAAGAATCTTCAAAATTTAACATAAATTAAATGAATGACAATTAAAGATTAAATATAATTAATATTGAGTAAACAAGGCAAACTATAAAATACTGGGATTATAAAATATAAATTTGAAATAAAATCAATAAAATTAAGAAATTAATCAATAAAAGTTAAGAACATATATCAATGCAAATAAGTTCTATAGTTCAAAGTTTTCAAACTTAAAACAGTATTGAAGATTTTATGAGAACACATGGGCTTGCAATACATTTTGACCTGTGATTTTAATTCTAATTTTCATTTAAACATATATAACAGTGAAAATGGTGTGGCATATTTTGAATTCATGTAGAAATAGTTGTAAAAGCCTTTTGTTTATTTTCCAGTTTATGTTCAGCTGTAACTAATACGCTTTCGTTTTGTGCTCTCCCACAACTCTATTCATTTTCCTATTTTGAATTAAAATCTTATTTCAATGGAAATGTTTCAAATGTAAATGATAAAATGAAGGATAAATGCTACAGAAATATTCCAAGGAATTGTTTTACTCCATATGCTCTCTACTTATTTCTACAACAATACTTTTCTGTACTAATCTATACTTCTTATGACATCATTATGAAACTATCGTTATACTCCTCCTCATCATCATCACGTCACCACCATCATCATCCTTGCAATCCACCTCACCACCACCACCTTATCATCATCATCATCATCATTCTTTATTATTTTGAGGTTTGGATGCATAACCAGACACAGCAGGGAATTCAAATGCTAAGTTAGTGTTTAAATTGGCTATATTAGTATTAGTATTATTGAATGTTAAAAGACATTTTTATGTATGCAAATTCTGTTTTTCTTTTATATGTAGTTGACATTTACTTTTGGGTGATTCATTCCTTTAGTTTTGAGCAGTTTCCCTGTATCCATCTCAGAAAAGTCTCTTAATCTCCATTCTATCATACTGAAGCAGTAGAGCTGAACTGAGGTTCTGAAATTGTTAGCTGCTTCTGTGTTTTTCAATAAACTTTTCTCTCTGTTATGACCTCTCCATGGTTTATCTGTAGTATTCTATTTTCATTCTAGTTTCATTTTCAATTTTTGTGTTGCGTATGCTTAGGTATTTGTAGATAGTTTTCCATTTCCATAGCAGTCGTATTTGCATTCACATGATACTTGTATTTTTTCTGTGTATAGTATCCTTTTTACAGTTCGATATGTCAACTTTCCATTACTGTCATGAAATCATTATAGTTTATTTATTCTGAAATTTTGATTGGAACTACCATATAATATCAAGGCGTTTAGTTTTAACAAAAAAAGATGACTTATTTTGTGATGTAGAGAAAAGGGAATATTTGTTGAGCTTATCAATTGAAAAGTAGTTTTTGAATGTTTATTTTCAATGAAATATAGAATGCTCAAACAAATACATACAAATATGCAAATAGGTGATCAGAGAAGGCAATGATTATATTTTCAATTCATTTCCTATATTTATAGATGTTATAGATATTGTAACAATTGACTTTATTTAACATTGTGTAATATTTTTCTTTTTAAATATCTTTGTTTACTGATCAGTTTTTTTCCTTTCAAGGTTTTCACTACATCCATTTATTTAGATTTTCTTTTAAAAATCTAACCTCTTCATTCTAGTTTTATTGCCAAACGTTTCATTTAACACTTCTTCCCATCATTACTTCTTTTGATACTTTCATTTTTTCCTCATAACATTTCTCTTTATTCTGTTCCTACACTTTTGTGATCTTTTTCCCCCCTCCTATTCATCTTCCTTAATCCCCCTTTTATAAGTATATAAAATGTATGGCTCATTATTTCTTCATAACATCATCATATTTCTTGAGAATCTCTTTCACTACATCAGTACTATATGAATAATCACCATTTACACCACTATAAACATCATCTAACTATATATTAATTTTCCATTTTTCTTTTATAAATCTAATTTTTTCTTCTGGTTATCATTTAAGCTAAATCTTTTTGATTTCTTTATGCAGGTATGATTAATTCTTTTATGTTACTATATTAACCATAATTTCTTATTTAAACATATTTCATTTCCATATTTCTCATTATCCCGAGCAATATCATATAAAATGAGGAACACTACATATTTCCAAATTAAAATCTTAGTTTTTTTTTTGTTCAAATTGATGTGAAATGTTGAGTTTCATTTTAAAATATACATCATAAAGGATTAATAAAAGGATAATCCACCACAGAAGAAAGTGTGTGTCAAAGGCATTTCTTGAAATAGATGTAGTCACTATTTTTCTAAGTGCCTATCTATCTGTCTGTCTCTATATTTACATGTATTCTTATGTTTTTTTATGTATATGATATGTGTTGTGTGTAAGTATATTCATATATGCACATACACCAGAGTTGCACCTCTTCCATGAAAAAAATCATTGTAAAAATCAACATACAGTTTATCAACTGGTCATAATCTTAAATATGTTATACTTGTCTATTATTGAGCAAAGAATGCTGTATGTAATACGAGTTAAAAGTATATGTGCTGGTATGACATGTACCTAAGTATATATAACATATTGCTTAGATATGGGGCCCCATATAAGTGACATATAGACTGAACAGACATATAAACCTTGCATATATAAACCTATCAGGAGCTAGAGAGGTTGGGTTTTGAACTGGTACATTGAATAGACCTATAATGAGTAAACGAGAAAGTTCACTGCAGCAGAATTTAAACCTAGCATGTAGAGAGCTGGAACATGTATTACAATGATTTCTGGTATTTTAACAAACTCTGCTAAATCATCTAATATATATATAAAAACACGCATGCACACACACATATATATAATTATATATGTGTGTGTGCATATATGTATGTATAAATATATATGTATATACACTTCAACAGCATTCTAATAAATGTGTGTATATATATATATGTATATGTGTGTGTGTGTATATATGTATATGTGTGTGTATATATATGTGTATATATATGTGTGTGTGTGTGTATATATATGTGAATATGTATAAACTTATTTATTAGAACGTTGTTGAAGTATGTAAATATTTTTTGCCGTACAATGTATATATATATTTGGAAAAAAGGAAAAGAATGACTTCACTTGCAGTGTTAAATAATTTGATTTAATTTTATAATATTATAATATTATGAGTTGGTAGATCTAGTAAGTTCTTTATTAACTTCGGGGGGAAGAATTTTAAAGATTCCTGGTTAACTTTGTTGGAGAACTTTCTCGGATTCGTCGGTGGTGATTGTCAAACTGTATATGTATGTGTGTATATATATTTATATGTATATATATATGTATGTATATATGTATATACATATATATATATCTATATGTATATACATATGTATATATCTATATGTATATATATATGTATATATATATATATATATATATATGTATATATATGTATATATGTATGTGCATATATGTATAGATATGTATATATGTATGTATATATGTATGTATATATGTATGTATATATGTATATATGTATATATGTATGTATATATGTATATATGTATATATGTATGTATATATGTATATATGTATGTATATATGTATATATGTATGTATATATGTATATATGTATGTATATATGTATGTATATATATGTATGTATATATGTATGTATATATATGTATGTATATATATGTATAGATATATGTATATATAGGTATACATATTTAGTTTTATTCATATATATTGTATTCCTATGCACATAAAATAATATTATTTAAGTACATATATTAAAACAAACAATAATTCAGTCATGACCCACTTTCTTTTCTTTTACACATGTGTCTGTATATTTAAGCCTTGAAAAACGATTGAAATTCTATTGAAGTTATTTTGAAAAAATAATACTGTGGAGTTTTTATGTTGGTGGCAATGCAATTATTTATCTAAGCTTCTTATGTGTTTTTAGTTTCCTATGAAACATTTTTGAAGATAAAAGAAAATAGGTCATAATTGCATTATGTGTGATTATTTTAAAATATATACATACGTATATATTTACACACACACACACACACACACACATACATATATATAGAATGGAGCAGCAAGGAAGTTGTAGGGGATAGAATTTTGAATGGTTTGCTATAGCAGCGTCAGTCAGATACATTAAAGCCTCAATTCTCATTACCTTTGTGATTTTGTACATAAAATTTTAAAATCATTAATATTATGTGGTAATATAAGGTGTTTTAGTGGTTAGTGTGTTGGACTTACGTTCATAATATCATGGGTTCAATTCCTCAATTGGGTTGTGTGTTGTATCCTTCAGTGAAACACTTCATTTCATACTGTTACAACATACTTAGCTAAAAATGCTTACCATCTCTAGCTGTGGATTTAACCTTGTGAAAGACTGGCAACCTGTCCAGTGGGTAGTGTTGCCATCTCAGTTGGTTCACACCATGCAAAACAGAGATAAGTATGGGCCTATTGAGCCTCTCGGTTTGAGATAGACTTTCGACTTTTAGTAAGGACTGAGTAATTATGATGTTGAATGCATAACTGAGTTGATTCCCACATTTTATTCAGGGAGTGTTAAAACTTTTTAAAACATTTTTTTTTGTGTTTGTGTTATTTCTAAGGGAAATGTCAGTCTTCTACTTGGGAAATATATTTGTCTGTTTGTCTGTCTGCCAAGAAAAGAATTTATAACAAGAGCATATTACAAAGGCCTACATTCACACTATGTTCAATCTATGTCAGCAAATAAGAGTAGATGTTTTAAAAATGATTTTTATTTTCACATTTATTTGGATAAAATGAATAATGTCGTTGAATTATTCAAATGATTGTGTTTATATGTTAATTGTTTTCCATTGACTGTTTTAGTGTATTTCTCTTTCTTCATATTTCTCTTCTTAAGAAGTAGGAAACAATAAACACATCATTATAACCTGAATTGAATTAGAGAAAGGAATGGCTTTAATTTGACAGTTTATTGATAATGCATCATTCTTAATAGGTTTGAACTTAGAAAACTTCCAATAGATTATTATGAACAAAATTCAGCACACTATAGGTAAAAATTATGAGTATATAAATATGCATATAAATTGTATTTGTTCATAAATTTTATATCCACAATTCCAAGCTGTTAGGCAGGACCATCTGAGACTTATTTTATGAGAAACTCCCTTTCATTTCCTCCACCCGTTTTTAGTTGTTGGATATGATGTATTTATTCTAAAAAGTGGGATACACAAATGTGAAAAAAGATATGTTGTTACTCCCTTTTGATGTTCAGCATTTATAGTTGTCATAAGAGTAAATATGTATATCGATAATTAATTTTGCTTCCATTGCTGATAAATACTGCTAAAGGATACAAAATCAGAAGATACAAAGCTATAATGTCTTTCTATTGTTTCTATCAAATAATGTTAATAGGTGTTTTGATATCCAGATAGTTAAGTGCCCAATATTCATAACAATTCTGCAACAAAATAATTGCAGATGAAGTGGGTATTTATTTTAGATATTATTTCTAATTTTCTTATACATGACACAGCTTTTGTTTAAATTTCCCTTAAAATGAAACAAATGACAATTTCAGAAAATAGTCTCTTTAGGAAAAAATCTTGGACAATGAAAATATTGATTTCTGCCATTCTTGTATTCAAATAGAAGTCAATTTGAATGCAATTTATATGAAGACATAATATTAGAACGTTTTTTTATTTATTATTTATGACTGAACTTCGATTTATTTTCTTATTTACTATGGTAAGCATAATTATCATCATCAGCTCTTCAGACACTACCATTGTTACAATAATGAAAATTCATTATTTGATTTTTCATCTCCATCATCAGCATCATTAGAATCGTCATAGTTTCCATTATTATTAACTTCACAATTTCTTTAACGAATATTATATATATATGTATAGACCTAGATATTGTTAGTAGGATGCGATTGTATGCTTTTTTGCTAAAATGAATTACTGACATTTTCAAATAATACAGTTGACTTTTTAAGTAAGTGACACTTAAATATTTACTCAGAAAACCAGAACAGATTCTAAAAGAAAATAATTTAAAAGCAAAAAAGGTTAGGAAAATATTAAACTTGTTTATGATTGAATATTAAACAGCTTATATAAATGAAAGCAATTTAATTGCTTAGAAGATCTCTTATATTTCGAAACTGGGAGGAATATGCTTAGAAATCTTAACATATACATTACTATCAGAGTATTTTGTATCCTAATTTTCTTTTTTACTTCATTATAGTAAGTGTTACAATCATAACACCCTTTATTAGTCCAGCCTTCAGTGTACTTGAATTCTATATATCAGTATTTTCCATTAAGTGAAAGATATGTAATATTTTGAAGGTATTTCACAAACTTAGATATTTACTGCCAAGTGGTATAGAATTTATATTCCCATTTCCATGGCTATTAGTTAGCCTATCTTGACAGTAAATTGATAATTGAATGCACCATGTCCCTAATATTTTCCTTATTGGGTAAGTTGACTGATCTTCCAACCATTTGTATTGTTATTGTATATTTGATTCTTAATATTTTCTTCAGCACGCAGTAGTTGTATAAGCAAATATCATATATATAGATGATGATTTTCATCTCTTACTACATACAGATCTATATACAAGTAGGTAATCACTAAATATACATGAGGTTATTTTAGGAACACAATCAATTAATCATGTAGATTAATTTTTCATTTTTCTGAGTATTTGCAATTTGTTGTGCTGTCATGAGAGCAACAACATTATGATAGCCTTTACTTGCTTTTAAATAGTATCATTTGATAGAACACAGTAATACTAATTCCTTTCAATCCAATCCAGAGTCTTCTCACTCTTGTTGTAGGAACCCCTTTCTGTGACCTCCAATGCTTTCTATTTGGTGTTTTTGTAGTTATACTGATCACAATTAGTCAATTTCAGGTTGGTGAGGCTACTTAACGCATAGTTAAGGTGGGTGGCCATTGGCTTTTAACAGCTTGTGTTTTTGTGCTTCTGGGGTGTCAACTTACGCCCCTCCGCAGACTCTAGTCTGATGAAGGAGCTAGTTTAGTTGGTAACCATTCAACCATGAAGCCAATTGTATTGGACTATATGGAACTATTAGCAGACAGGAATCTGACCTTACCATACTTAGTAAACATTATAATGTACTATTGCTATAAAATATTGTAACAGTATATTCTATAGTAGAACGTTCTTATGTTGTATTAATGACCTATATATGAACCATATGTTTAGATTTAACAGTGTATTATCATTTATCTAAGGCAGGTTTTGCTTGGACTTTAAATGCTATATACAGTCAAGTCCGCTTGGGAATGGAAAATAGTATACTCTTAACAGAACTATACTCTTATCCGGACCAAGTGAAAATATTCCATAGTATTATTATTTTGAGTCTTTCAATGATTAATAATCACTTTATTATCGTTTAAAGTGCATTTATAAATAAAAAAAATGAAAGTTACACCAAAAAATTCAACAAGAATTATTGCAAATTATAGATAAATTAAGCAATATTTCAACATATTGGTATGCAATTTTTATTTCCTAAAAATAGTCCAAAATGCTTTTTTGCACTCGATTGCTCGCAATTTTTTTTCAATCAATTCCTACAATCTCAGACGGAGTATAATTTTCAAAATTTTCAAACGATTGCATCATATAGGACCGTACAGTCAAGCAAGCATTTATTCCTTCTTTTCCAGAGATCTAAAATATTGATAAATGATTAAAGTTATGTTAGGTACCTATGCACATTCATATTATAAATATAAAAATAATACATACTAACCTTTGAGTAATGGATAAAGCAGAGCGTTTCAAAGACATTTTTATGACACAATGACTTATTATTTTTGTATTTGCATATATTAAACTTTAAATTGCTTTTAGAATGGCTGTATAAATGACATCATCGCATTACATTTTGAATTGTTTTAAAATGGTTATGTTACATTATAAGCCCAATTTACTTTACCGTATTCTTATTTGGACTAAATTATATAGAAAATATATAAACGGGAATTGATTATGCTATACTCTTATGTGAACTATACTCTTATCCGATATACTCTTAAGCGGACCCATGCTTTGTACTTGTTTGGCAAATTAAGAGAATTTCAAAAGTTAGTTTTTTATTTCATCCTAATATTTGTGGTATATTGATTCTTTAAAATATTGATATGCCGGTTAATACCTACATTAAGGTATGTGTCTGAAATTCATAGCGATATGATGATACTGATGGAATATTGTTAATGCTTAATAAAACAAATTGAATGATATATATTGTAAATATATATAAGTGTTTTGAAGACAAGTTTACATTCTAATCAATAAGTTATTGATTAGAGCTGTAGGAAGGATATACCTTTATTAACTAGTTAATATAAGTGAATCTGAGTTTACTTGTGTGGTTAAGAAGTGAAAACTGCAAATGGGTATTAACAGATTAAATTCACTGTACACCTCAATGGATATGTGTCTTCTACCAAAGTCCTATGTTGAGTAATGCATTTTGAGCAAAATGTGATGATCAACATTGTACAAGAGCCTATCACACACACATACGCATACATATGTATAAATGATGGGTTCGTAGATGTACATAAAATATATTAATATATATTACTATATTATAATTTCATATAAGACAGAAAGGAATATATTGTTATATAAGCTATCATGACTGTACCTCAGTGCAGCTGTCCAAGCTTCAATATACAATCTCAAATCAAATTCCTTCCCCCAATAAAGTTTAGCAGCTTAACATTTGTATAATGTGTAGTTATGTTTTTAATATATTCCATGCAGATGGTCATTATTCTGCTTTTTTGAGGGACAGAAGTATATTTATGTAGAATTAACCTTTATCACCATATTTTTATTGAAAGACTACCTTGGATTTTCAAATACTTTTAAATACTATCAAGAATTTGAAGGACCATAACTTAGCAAAGGCTCTTACATAAAATTATGATGGGGGGCTTTTAGATGAAGATGAAAACGTTAAAGTATACAGCTTTTTATCATATAATCAGAACCAGTTTTATGTAGCTTGTTAAAGAGAATTTCAGTTTGATTTATCATCGTCATCATCATTTAACGTCCATGTTCCACGCTGGTATAATTATGAATATACAATGAATAAATACAGTGTTGATTAACTTTAAATCTGTATCTGTGTATTTGTCAATTCTAATTAAGCAGTTGTGCCTGGAATATATAGGTACTGTAACTAAAAGCATGGTTAAGATTATTTGTTTGGGTTCATGTTACATGAAAATCAGCAGCAGTGCTCGAATTTAAAAATTCGATTTGTTGATTAAAGGTTCTGTGGTTTATAATCAACAACTTGCAGTGTGCTGTGTCCATGGCAATTTAAGTTTCAATGTCCTTAACTACCTAACTACCGATTTCTCCTGGAAGGAAAATATTTCCCAATTGTTTAATAATGTGAAAGTCAAAATATCATTCTATAATATCAATTATGAAAAGCTGCATATGTTGCATCCTAAAATACATGGATAAAACTTTTAATCGTGTTAGATTCAAAGAACTGCACTGTAAAATATTTCTGAGCCTCTCCAACCCTATCAATACTCTGAACATTCTCAATTCTGTGTGTAGATTGTATTTTAAAAAAAAAAAAAGAATAATCATTATATTGTATGTTTTGCACACAATACTTAGTTGAAATAATTAATGTCATTGATATGCCAGACACATTGTTAAGCAGGTTCTTTGTTGTGAATCAGAAAAAATAAATCTTATTGTAAAACATGTTTTTGAAGAATATACAAACATCCTACGTTGCTGATCTAACACATCTATGACAAATTTAAATGTTAAAAAATATGTCAAAAGAAAATCTCTACAAATCCAAATATGACAAAGATGCTTTCGTTAATTCTATTCCATCTTGAAAAATCAAAAGTAAAAAGAAAGTGCAAAAAGTTATGTAAACAACTTGGGAGTTTTTTATGTTTTCTTTTCTTCTTTTTTCTTTTTTTCTTTTAATCTTTTTCGAGAAGTACTTCTTTGAATTGATGAGTTATTATTGTTGCAAATTTAATTCTTGGGGACATGAGATTATTTCCTTTCGTATGATTTTCTTTTTCATTAATTTCATTTATATGCTCATTTAGTTTAAAACAATCTTTTAGATATTTTAGTCTCTATTCATTAAACAACAGGCAGTTGATTATTTATCTTAACCATATTGCCATACATGTATGTTATCATTGTATATCAATGCCCATGGCTAAACATGTTTGTTATCATTGTATATCAAAGCCCATGGCTATATTGTCAAACATGTATGTTATCATTGCATGTCAGTGCCTATGGTTATATTATACCTGTTTCTTATCATTCTAAGCAGTTTGATATTGTACTTTATTTTATTAACCCCATAAGGATGATAAGCAAAGCTAACCTTGGTGGGATTTGAAACACAAATTTAAAGGACATAACTATATGCTGCAAATCATGTTGTCCGATGTTCTACGGATAATTACTTATATTTTTAGGCAACTAACATTTTGGTTGCAGAATTATTTTTGTACACACAATCATTTATTTTGTGTACAATCCCTACCTCACCATAGACCTTTGGGAGAACTGTGATGAGATATTGACATATGTATATCAAGAGCTTTGGAGATCGTCTCTAATTTTCAAAGCTTTTAATTTTGCTTTTCTTCAAGCTTTAATTTATATGTATTGTCAGAACCTTAACTATAGTCAATATATTTTCTCTATTTTTTGTGTGTTTTGTTTGTTGTCAAATGTTCTCAGGGAAAGTAATGGATACCTAGATAACCCATGATTTCCACAAAATAGAATATATATCATTATCATTAAACAATAATGAGAAGATTTTACAAAATATTTCTTATTATAAAATGATATATAATGTGTACATATCATTTTGTAGTTGGCACTCATGTATAGCTTAGTTTTCATTTTTTATTAAATAAATATGATTAATAACCAGTATTATTAATAGAAATTTAGATAGAATTAGTTTGGGTTTTGAATTGACTTTTATGTTTCTTCATTAACATATTACTCTTTTTATTTATTATTTCATAGTTGTGCACCAGGAAAATGTAAATTGTAAATAGTTTGATTTAACAAATCATTATCATTATAATAAGACTTCTAATTTAAAGTTTATTGTCAGTAGGGCATGAGTAAAATTGAACTACTCTTGAAAAAGATTGTTATGAATATTGGCAAGTAATTTATTAAAAATCACAAAAGAAAAATGTATCAAGTTTTCTCACTCAAACCATCTAGTTCAATCTTAAAAAGAGAAAAAATTATCGATTCTTGAAAAACTAAGAATTATTATGAAGGAATGGGGAAAATACCTCTTTTGAGCATTAAAAAGTGTTTTTCATTATATTTTCTATTTTTATCATTAAACATTTCAAGTGCCTTTTAGAAATAGCTTCTTTTCATACTTTTTACACAATTTAAGAAAGAAATATATTTACTATTGAATATTTATTTTAGTTAAAAAATGAAATGATTGGAATAAAATAAATAATGAAATTTGCAATTATATGACAATTTTTATTTTACAAAATAAACTTTTTATTTGCATGTACAAGAATAGTTTTAAAATGGCAAGTGAGTATATTGTAAAGACAAAATAAATCTGACATTTAAAAAATATACTGCAATTGAAATGCTTTCAGAATATTAAAATAGGGTTTATTTTATACTTCCAATATGATACCTTTATGAAATAATAAATAAATAGATATTTCATTCAATGGCAAAGTACAGGGATGGTAGTACACACTACATTAAGAATAGTTCAATTATACATGCTGGAAGCATCATATTTTATCATCATATATTCAGCTCTACGTTTTCATAGATTGTAGCTAAATTACATTCACATTCACACAATGGTATTGTGAAGGAAATACACTAGTACCTAAGCTTCCTTGAATATCCATGGCAACCCTCTGAGACTTATACTATAGGTTGAATGCAATTTTTCTTACTTGAAATAAAATTATTTAATCCACTTGTTAGGATTGATATTAAATTTATCATTCATCTGAAGGAAAGTTTTGGCAACTAAAAGTTTCAGATGAGACAAAAAAATATTTCTCTTTAGTGATTTAACAAAATAATACACTGTTTAACTATAAAATTCATACATTAAAGTCCAGATTGAAAACGTTTGTTTTCTTGTAAGAAGTAAAGTTTTGTAAAATGATAATAGAAAAGTTTTTTTCATTTTGTGCTTGAAGGTTTTATGAATTTCCTTTATATCTACTTTGAAAGAGCTTGGGAATTTTCCAAGGTCTCTTGCTCTCCAACAGCATTTTTCTGATTCATTGAGAAATGTGTGAATTTAATGTGCTGTAAAATTTCTCAGTATATTTACAAATGTCCATGAATATAAAACTCTATCTTTGAATCACTTCTTCTCAGATATCAGTTTATCATTTATCTCACTGTTTTGTTTTCTAATTGTATATTAGTTCTATTAAATGTGACCTAGTAAATATGTAGTCAGTGCCGATAAATTGTTGACGAGGTTCATGTGAGACCCCATTCACATGTCTGAAACAGTGCTACAGATTGTCAACCATACAAGATCTGACTAAAAATAACATCCACTCACCAAAATGACCATCAGATGATATAAATAATAGGGTGATGGATTCAAGACATATCTATTATATGTAATAGAATAAGATTATTGTATTGCAATGTATATCTGTATGTTACTACATACCATATTTTATGAATTCTTGGATAGCTCAGAGTTGGATTGTATTTTCTACTATCTTTTGTTTGCAAAACATGCTCAGAATGCAGAAAAGCACATACCCAAAAACATAAACACTCACATATGTATGTATGATCATCATCATCATCACCGTTTTACATCTGTTATTCCACGCTAGCATGGGTTAGACGGGTTGTCCTGTTGTGGGCAGTGTCTGGTCAGCTGACCTTGTCTTGCTCATATGGCAACTGGTTCTGGATCGATTTCTATGGCTGGATGCCCTTCCTAACACCAACCACATTTACAGTGAGTGCTAGGTGCTTTTTTTTCCGTGGCGCCTACACGTCCACTTTACAGTGAGTGCTGGGTGCTTTTTTGCCGTGGCACCTCCACGACCACTTTGCAGTGGAATGATAGGGAGCTCAGTCCTATCATCTCATTTCTACAGCTGAGTTAACTGGAGCAATGTGACAAAGTGTCTTTGTTGTATTCCTCTCGGTACTCGCAGAGAAAACACAACGAGTTATATAAAATAATTTGTGTATTGTACGAAACAACCAAAACGCCCCCTCCTCAAAGTAGCAGAATAACATAAAGTAAGTGACAGCAGCAGTCTGTGACCGAGTTTTTAATACCAACGCTGACTGACTGCCCAGGTCACGTGATTCATATGCAAATGTGTGAGCACGTGTAAATTGAATAAAACGAATTCAACAGTCCATACAACAATGAGGTTGTGAGTTCGATTCCCAGTCCATACAACAGTCTTGCTCAAGGAAATAACACATCACCCGGTCCGAGAATTGAACTCACGACCTTTCGATTGGAAGCCCAATGCTCTAACCACTAAGGCATGCGCCTTCACATGTATATATATATATATTTTTTTTTTTCAAGTGCTGTTATTCAATTGATCAACAAGTAAACATTATTTTAACTTAACTGTTATATCACCATATGTAGAATTGCAAGCAAAGCTGGTTAAACATATAAGATATTCTATTGAAATAGGAATTCTGGCATGTTTGCAATTGCATTATTATTGTCATTTATAAACTTCAAATTCATCATAAATACTATCTACATTGAAGGTTTATAGCATGGGGTCTGCTCTCATATTTTCGTTTTATATTTTATATATTCTTTTATTATTTTAACTTTTTTCATTCATTGGACTGCATCTATGCTGGGTTATTACCTTATAATCTGTTGTTGATTACATTAACTCCAGTACTTAGTATCACTATTGGTAGATATTGTATTAACATCAGAAGAATGGAAGGCAAAGTAGAATTTGAATGTTTAAAAGTGGTGTTGAAATTTGCCATTAGCTAAATATATCTATATGAGAAATGAAAAAAATGGAATTGATGAGCTCAAAGTTCATATTCCAAACACGTCTCTAAAAAAGAAAAAATATATCAAATTGTGCTTGATGCAGGATATTGAAAGATAACACATTTGTGTGAGTGCGTGTGTGTGGTGGGGATGAAAAAAGAAACATACTGGATTTTGTTTAGTGTACCAGAGTAGCATGATGACTGAAATGGCCGTATAAAAAAAAAAATTTATTAATAAGAATTTTACTTTGGTTTCGTGGTAGAGAAAGCATATGTTGGAATATTTAGCCAAGCAAAACTTTAATGATTGAATATATCTAATTAACCTCACTGTAAAGATACAGTTTGGAGTGAGATATGCATTGAAATATTATAATGGAAACTTATTCCCCTATCATAATAATAATTATCGTATTATTAATGAAAGGAATATCTAAAGTGAATATTTTTGAAATGAATATTTTTCTATATCAATGCTTCTTATCATTGACATTTTACGTATGACAATTTTCTTTATCATCTGGTCCTTTTTGATTTGAAATGAAAGAAATATACAAGAGTTTTACTGATACGATTGAGTCTATTACATAGCTGAATATGATTAATGGAAAACTATTTATTACATATCAAAAGTTCATTGATTGAAGGAAGGATAACAGGCAAGACGACTTGCTATGTATTTATCAGTAACTGTAACATGACAGTTAACGTTCTAGGCTACATAAAACATTGATAAACACTCTGACGAAATAAAAATCCAAACTAGAAATAAATTTAAGAACTGTGTAAAGATAAAGAGAAATATTTGTAAATTGTCTCCTTCTTGAATTAAAACTAATATATTAATTGTTTTGGAAAATCAAATTATTTATCTTAGAAAACCTGAAAAGGCCAGAGACCATACAGATGGGTATGATTTGTTTGTTTTGCAAGATGAAGTTTATGGATATATTAGATTTAGGCAAGTTCAAGAAAGAAGATCGTTATCAAAGACATCTAATATTGCATGGAAAAGATTGGCATGATTGTGTGGGCGAAAATGAATGATAGAAACTTAGTGAAGTGTCTTCATGGAATCTTACTGTAAGTTAGTCAGAATGGAATCATGCCAAAACAATCTGTAGAATTGAGATAATCCAAACTTTTCTATAATGAAGCTTACAAAAGAAATAATGAAGAATATGGAGAAATGGAGGGAATCAATATTACTGACCTGTTTGGTAATCTGCAAATACCTTATGAAAATGAAAATACATATAATAATAGTGATTCTGTTTATAGTTGACAGTGGACACGGCAATGATTATAAAAAATAATTGCCATTGTTGATATTATTGACAAATGCATTAAAAAGAATAAAATTCCATTTTATAATGATGTTTATTTTTTTTATTTAGTGTTTTCATTGTATTTAGTACACTCTCCTCTTTAGTAGTAATTCATTACGATTCTAAGTTATTCTAAGATCCATAAACCTTAAATCTATTAACTCAAGGCTATCAGTCAGCTTTAAGTGAATTAAATTATTTTTCTCATTTCATGGCTAGAATTGATAATTTGATAAGCGTTCATGGCCACAATTGATAATTTGATAACGTACAGATTAGCATTTCAATCCTTTCCCCTGCATCCTGTAAATTTTAAAATCAGAGAAGACAGGTTTCCTTTTAGATTTATTGCTGATTAATATCTTGTTTAATGATACTTCAAGTTTAATTATTTCTGTCTTTTTCACGTGATATTAACAAAAGACAATATTTAGCTACGGTTGGATGCATTATAATTTCTCTATTGTTTGTACTTATATTCATGATGAATCTCTGAGGCAGGGATGCACTACATTTTGTAAAATCTCTCTCCCATATTCATAATGATTTTAAAAATACAAAACATGAAACATGTCCAAGGTCAAAACTTATTCTTTTACCCAAATGATATACATGCAAACACTTAAAGTCCCATGTAAAATGAAAGGAAAAGATTTCCATCAATAAAGCTTTCTCTGAAGCTGTGTTAAAGATGTCTGCTCACTGCAAGCAACAACAACAATAATAATTGATTCTGTTATAGGGGCGTGGCCTGTAATTTGGGGATAAATATTAGTTGATTCGATTAACTCCAGTATTGTACAGGTACCTTATTTGATTGATCTAAGTAAGATTTGAACTTGGAATCTTAAGTGCTTGGACAAATAATAGCTCAAGGCATTTTATTTAATGCTGTAATGATTCTGCTAATTCGCCTCCAATAATAATAATTGTTTCTACTTTTGGGACAAGGCCAGCAAATACCCAGTGCATTACTGGTACTTTATTTTATCGACCCCGTAAGGATGAAAGGCAAAGTTAACTTCGGCAGGATTTGAACTCAGAATGGCAAGGGCCGTAACACAATGCATCAAAGCATGGCATCCGACCCTCTACCGATACTGCCAATCCACATGGTCTTTAATTTAGGCTGAAAGTCATCAATTTAGTAGGAGGGGGAAAGGCAATTAAATTGATGCTAGTACTTAACATACTTTATTTTATCAACCTTGGAAGGCTGAAAACGCAAAGGTGGCTTCAGCTTGATTTGAACTCAGGACCACTATAAATAAATACTGCTATGCATTTTTTATGATACGGAAATGATTTTATTAATAGCTTTAAAGTATTGGAAATATTTAAATATATAAAAAGAAGTTACTTTTGAAGACTTTAGTATGATTTGCTAGCTACAGCATTTATAACAATTTGTATATAATCATTTCGTTTAATATGGTTTTCTATAAGTATGTATGCCATGGCTGTTTTGATATTGGATGTTGACCAAATTTAAGGCAACATTAACTTTTTCTATTTCTTCCTACTTTCAGTCTCTTTGAGCTTTTATTTTGTTAAGTTATTTGGAATTCTACCAGAAATCCTAATTACACTAGGCACTCTTGTTATTCTCTTGTAACACATAATTTGTTTCCTTGGTTTTATGCTGCATTTTCCCCACTTAATTTGAATTTAAGTGATATAAAATCTTATTAGGAACCTTAATTAGACTGTTTTATTGTTCAGTCTTTCGTTTAGGAACTCATTTATTTTTATGAGAACAATTTTGATCTAAAGACAGAAGAAAATTTTACTTAAGCATGTAAATTGAATATACTTCATTGGTTTATTATAAAATGATTTTAAAAAATCATATATATGAATTTGTATATTTATATGAATTTATCAGTCACACAATATAACTATTTGGTTATTATGTAGTTATAGTTATAATGCATATTAACTAAATGGTAGGTTGTTTGCCAGATGGTAATGAATACCTTATTGAATACACTTAAGTGTTCCTTAGCAAAATATTCATAGTAACAATTTAAATATCAGTCACAATTCATATTATACTAGTTACTCTTATAACCTTGACCAATCTATAATTCCTCAATATGTGATTATATTAAGTGTCGAGATTGGAGATACAATATGTTGTAAAAGATCTACGAAATATAAACAAAATCATTGAGAACATGGAGATAATAAAGTGGTGTCATGTTCCAAACCACATTGAACATAAAACTATATATTTTCAATCATCCTCAATTTGCCATATTTTAGATAGCAGAAATTGTCAGAAACACCTTGAATATAATCCCTGTGGAAGAGATTGTCCTTAGAACTCCTCTAAAACAAGAGTGATACAAACATTTTTATAAACATTTCTTGAAGCAAGCCTCATCTAATTTCAACAGTCCAGTCTTTCCGTTTTATATTTCTTACTGTAGATGAAATATCAAAATGTCATTGCTTCTCATTATCTTTAACATAAAACACACTCTTACACAAGCTCAAACACACATTCATACAAACACACATTCATACACACACACACACAAACAGACACACACTCAGACACATATTCACTCACTCACACACATGGAATTTGATACATATTCATCCCATCATGAGTGACTATAACTCTAAATAATAATTGATAAGATATAATGGAATACCTTTTGAGATGGAAAAGATTTACATATATATTATTCTCATCATTTAACGTCCATTTTTCTCTCCTAGAAAAAGATGGACAGGTTGTCACAACAAAACTATTACTTAATCAGAGCTATTGCTCTCCCCAACTAGCAAGATTCCTGCTTCTTACATACATCCCACACTTTGTGGAGTGCACTGTGTGCATTTTGCTTTGTAAAAGAGCATGAGGGAGGTTGTCATATCTTCAAAATTGTCAGATACCCTTCCTATCATATGAATACCACTAATACTAAGTGATAGACCAAATTGCATAAATAGCACACTCTTGGCAGGTAGATTGATAAACAAATTACTGGTGGATAATGTATTTTGTTTCACTGTTATAATGTACTACAGAATATATCTTAACTTTATATACTAGTATGGATTTATAATGAGGGTACTTGATCAGTGATGAAATCTCAACACAGGATTGAAACAAGTCTGGCTAGTCACTGTTTTCTATCTACAGATATATTGATACAAGTATAAGTTTTGTTTATATCTGTTTTATATACAGTGTTGACTAAAACCTATAAGTATATTCTGTAGTGCAATATAACATTGACACATACTCGTTAATGAATAAATAACTCATTAATTGAATATACAAAACAACGGACGTTTCCAGAATATATAGATATATGTTTGGTATTATAATTTTCATTGATTTAATTTCTAAAGTCAGTTTTTATATACAATAAAGATTATATTTACTTTCACTATAGTTGTTTTTTTTACATGATATTTTGAAAGAAATGAATGTAATAATTATTTTCTTGGTATATCTCTTGAAAGTGTTTGAACTTTGAAATGGCTTCGTACATGAGGTTGAGAAGATCAAATTGGTATTTGGTAAGATAGCCATCCATGTCTAAATGGGATAATTATGATCTGCATATGGTTTCAGAGATAAAGCCTGAAGACAATTAACACTTTATTTGGTATAATGCCCATTTGAATTAATAACACATTATACAAGTAATGATTATGGAAATTTGAAAGCTAAATATGACTGTAACATCAAGTATAACTTATATTAAATGTATATTAATCAAATTCATTCACTTTCAGGCAAATTTGTAACGAATGGTGTCCGGGATCCAGGAACTCCTTGTACATACTCTTACATCAGTACAAATTCTACCAAAACTGGGGGTTTATTCTCTCCTAGATACCCTCAGAATTATCCACCAGGAGCAAGTTGTCAGTTTATTTTTGAAGGATTACCTGGAGAGAAAGTTAAGGTAGAATTTGAAAACATTCAGCTTCACCATGTTGATAAAAGGTAAGAGCTTTTCTTTGGATATTTCATATGAACTTAATCATTTTATATTTTGATTATATTTTACAGCTTTTCTAACTTTTATTAGTATTTTATCTATAACATTGAACCACTCAGTTGTTCAACAATCAAACTGTTCTGTCTAATATCTCAATTTCTCTCATGAACCGAGATTGAATAAATATATTTTCATTTAGAAAGTTTTGTTTATAATAGGCTCATATAATATATACATATGATATACACACACACTAGCATGGAAGATAGACGTTAAACAATGATGATGATGACAGCAGAGGATGCTGTATTTATACCAGCAAAATTTTTTACTTTTGTTATATATATACATATATATATATAATGTATCATTATCACAGATTAAAAGTTTAAGCAGCTCTCCAGTAACTATGTTCTAATAATAAATAATTGCTCTAATGTTTTATATTTACTTATAGATTCTGGTTTTTGCTTTTATTATTACTATTATATATGTATGACTGCTAAGTTTCAAAAAGCTAGTAAAATTGAGTAGAAATATATAAAGGCAAAGAACGAGAAGTAAAACAAAAGAAAGTAATTTTTTTACCCACATCATTTCAACATGATATTTCATGACTATAACCCTCTTTTCAAATGTGAAACAGAAATGGTTCCGAACGACGATGAACTATCGTTCACATTTGTTTTGAATTGTTTTGTTTTATTTGTCATCCTTTGGCCTTTATATATTTCTACCATATTGTATCAGCATTTTCAAACTTAGTCATTTATTACATATCACACAATGCTTGTATTAACTATACTACTTCTCTCTCTCTCTCTCTCTCTCTCTATATATATATATATATATATATATATATATACACATATACATACATATATATATATATATATATATATATATATATATATATATATATATATATACACACATGTACATACATATATTATTTCATTATATCATGTTTTAACTGAATATTCAAATAGGTAATACTAATTAGAAAACATAAAATGGTATATTTACATTAGAATCAAATTTCTGAATGAAGGATGTCTAATAATGCCTCCAATGAAACTATAAAACATAGATAAAAGGAGTAAAATGTCATACACTTGGTATTAAAATTTCTTGCTGAGTTGAAAGTATCACCTCTGCACACACACATATTGAAGTTTAACTTGAAAGAAGAATATAGTATTAACCTTTTATTTTTTTTATATTTCAACATTCTTTATTTTCCTTAAGCTTGAACAGTATTAGAATGAATTCAATTTTCACATATTACAATTGAGTGGTCAGTTTTAGATGAAATATTCTTTTGTTTTATGTTACTGTTTTAAACTTTTTTTGATAAAGGAGATTCAAAAAATTAAATATCATAAAAGGAAAAATTTAATCAAGAATGAACAAAAAAAAGAAAATAAATAAATAAATCAATGATCATTTTCAACAACAAAGTCATCGATATTTTTTCTTTTGTTTACCTTTTTTACATTTTAGACAAAGATTCTTTTTTCCTTGATAACCTAATCATTGAATAAAGAATCATCATTTGAAAAAATGCTATTAATGAAAAAGAAAAAATGAAATGTCAATGTATAGATTAACATATAAAAATTTTAATGAAGAAAGTAACTTCTCATTTTCTGTATTTGCGTTTGAACGATAGATAATGAAGGAAAAGAGATAAAACTGATTATTGTTACGTCATGTTGTTGTTGTTATGTTGTTATACATGTATGTGTTATGTTGTGCTTGTGTTTGTTCTGCCTTTGTTCTTTTAACTGTTGTCTCAATCCTGATTTAGTTGAACTTCACCAAGGTCTTTGAAAATAGTTTCATGGTAAGAATTTGAAATACAGTTATTGCCTATAGAATCACATGATGTGGTTAGAATAAACTCTGACAACCATACAATTAAAATAATTATTTAAAGATCACCTATACAATGCTTACAACTAGATACTGATTGGTATAACACATATAAGCATTTATCTACTAAATACCTTTCTCTTGAGTAGAATATTCAGGAAAGAATTGCTGCAAAACTATTAATAGTGTAGATTAACATATTATCCATTAAATGTGATATAGCATTTGTGATTTGCATCAAATTGGCAGAGGTGTTAGAGAAATAGATACATTGCCGTGTGTCATTCATTCCAGCTTTCTGCACTCTGAATACAATTCTGCTGTGATCAATTTTGCCTCTCAACATTTCGGGCTCATTAAATTAATTACAAGTCCAGGGAATTGAATTGCCAGAATTTTAAAGCCTTAGATAAAATACTTTGTGATATTTGTTCTAGTGTTTGCATTCTGGACTCAAATTCTGCCTAAATGCCAATGATGAGGGCTAATCACTTGACCATGAGGGAAAGCCTTCCAATCCATAATTGGTCAGCATGGTCAGACAGGCCTGCTTAAAAAGCTGGCAATGGCATGATGAGGTTTCTTCAGGCTGTTGAATGGAAATAGAAAACTTTTATTAGGCATAGTATAGTTATAGGACTGTTTAAGTATACAAAAGTATTAAATTCACTAAAGAATAGCATAATAAATGTATAATAAAATTATTTTCAATAGCAACTTTTATTAAAGAGTTATATTTCATTTCTCTGTATTGCACAATAATATAGGAATTCTGATGTGTATTTCTCCAAAGATTTATATTGTTTAAATAAATGTATAACCCCTCTGAAGGATCTTTTTTCAATTGTGAAATACTTATTTACATTCACTGTATGTGGGTGATCTATTGAAAAATGTGGACCTAGCTGTCCTAGAAATGACAGGATGCCCACAATTGAAATGCTTTTCATCATTGGTCTGATGGATCAGTGCTCACCAGGAGATATACTGCAACAACAATATTATATGATACCTCAAGTATTTTTATGTTTTCAGAACAATATTTAGTAAAATATGAAAGTACATAAAGATAAGACACAAAAGTGCATCAGTATTTCATATAAACAACTTGTAAAATAGATTCTTCTACTTTAGTATATTTCATTGGAAATTCGACATTAGTTCTTTTTCATGAATGAGTGTTTGTTTTAGTAAGAATCTCAAGTAATAAAACATGTTCATTAGGAACATTTGATTGGACATTTCTATAAATCAACCTGACCAAAATACAGTTAGGTAATTTATGATAGATTGCCTTTTTTGGGGAAAGAATTTTCAAATGAATCTTCAGTTTAATAAATTCAAATATTAGTAAAGGTGGTTGTCAGTTTGAGAAATTATTATATCACTAACGAACGTTAGTTAGTCTTTTAGTGTCTTTTAGTCACAATAACTAAGGTGTTGCTGGAGTATTGCTTTCAAAATTAATAGGTATGTAAATTATCTACAAATAATAATTACTGCATAAGATGTTTTGGCATAATTTTGATGTTTTGTTAGATGTTTTAAAACAGAAATTGTTCAAACAATTACTAATAAATCATCTATCAAAGAATGAACACACACACACATATTGCTGAGATTATTCTCTGTTGTTACTCTATAATGAATATATAATATTATTTACTTTGGAATTGGGTGCATTTTCCTCTTGCAATAAATATCTGAAATTGGGAGAGCACTCAATCTGAAGGACGAGTTGTGTTATACAGTTATTAAATCTGTAAAATATGCTTACCGATACATGTGTTTCATTCACTTTGCTAAATTGCCTGTCAAACCTTAAATCTGACTTTCTTGTTAGAGTCACATGTATTTTGTAAATATGTTTTGTTAATGCAAAAAGTAACTTTATATATATATATATATACATGTGTGTGTGTATATATATACGTGTGCGTGTGTATATATATATATAAATATATATATATAGGCAAAATGATTAATGAAAGAGTTACAAGCCGTTAAAACATATCTTTATAAAGCTCTTACACATGTTTCGCCCAATGGGGATGGTCTGAGGCAGATACTAAGGCAAAGTTTTTAATTAAATACCCTATACGGGTTGAATAATACTTTAACATCAGAATGCATATTACATATACGTTGTGAAGTATAGAAACATGGTAGAAAGATGTTAGCATGCTAAGGGAGGTAATTACCGGTGCTGATGTAATGTTATTTGTCAAATATATGATGGGCTCTCCCGTCGATATACGACATATGAGTGTCCAACAAAAGTTAAATGTGAGAAAGTGAACTGATGTTGAACTACCCACAAAAAGTTTTGTTTTACGTAGTGAAGGCTTATGTAGGACCAACTAAACTTTTTGGAACTGACAATACATATCCTCGGTGCAAATGTTTGTCATGTAAATTACGACAGCCCTCAAAAATAAAAAATACTATTTGGATAGCCATTGAATCTGCTGAGTTCCTCCGCCCTTTGCTGGGTCTTGTATTTCATCCCATCGGGTATCGAAATATCACCCTCCTCCCTAAGCAAGCTTTGTGGGGTTGCCAGTTTAGTCACCAATGGCCTGACCAGGAGACAGGTTGTATTGGGGTACATGATACCAGTAGCACTCGAGAGCAGCCTGACATATATATATATATATATATATATATATATATGAGAGAGAGAGAGAGAGAGAGAGAGAGAGAGAGAGAGAGAGAGAGAGAATAATTTGTACAATAGATTGTGGAGTTAGATATTTGACCATGTACAGGAAAGGTGAAAACAAAAGTGAAAATCAAAATGCAAACTGACATGCACACAAATTTAACATCTTCAGTTGACTACGTTCACATCATGTCACTTTATTTTTTTTTTAAATTGTCCTATTCCTTACCTTTACATTCTCCTCTGCATAATCCTGTGTTCTCTTGAGCAATTATGTGTGTTTGTGTGTGTGTGAACGTATATATATATATATATATATATATATATATTATATATTTATATCAATATGAACCATGATAAATAGACTATTTTCTTGTGTTATATTCCAATAACTTTGGAAGATTTGGACTCATGTTCCTTACTTCAGTTGTCTGTGCCTTAACTATTGAAGTGATAATAATCTTGACAATAATCTTAATTATATATTAAGCAAAGTAATTCAGAAATGTCTATTTCACTTGTTACCTTGTTCAGTGCCAAGAACAATTATTCTGAATATTGTCAGATAGTGCTTTAGAAGAAATAAGCAGTTTTTTCTTCTTCTTAGCAGAGATTTGTTAAAATGGAATAACAGTTATGTACTTTTATTATACTGACTATAAACATTTCAAAAAGTCTGCTATAAATAAATGTAAGCAATAAAACTGAAGAATGAATTTCAGTTGGTTGCAGGCTTCTAAGCAATGATTGAAACCAGATGTTCTCACAGATAAGAAAAGACTATTGATAGCTCATTAACTGAAGTAGACTTTACTAAGTTTCCTTTTGTATTGACACAAATTACTAAAAGGCCATTGCTCTTATATCAGAGTAAAGGATGTTTTATTGTGTGTGTTAAATTAACTATAAAGACCTGACCTGTTTACTGCAGAGACACACTTTTAATCAAATGCTGCCTCCCTCTTCCATATTTAATGATTATGGCACTCTTGTAATTGTCTATCTTATCAATTAAACCTGTAAATATGTCATACTTAAACTCCATTTCTAGAATGTCCTACTCATCCACTTCTTCACAATGATTTTTGAATAACTTCTGTCCTGCATTTTTTCTTCGTGTTTCTTTCTTTCTGTTTTTTTACTTTGTTCCTTAAAAGATAATATGAGCATATATAATTGAATTCATATGTATATATATAAATATTTATTTAGCAGCAGTGAATTGGCATAGTCATTAAAATATCTGATAGTACTTTGTGGTATTTGTTCTGGCTTTCAGCTCTCAATTTTGCCTTTCATCCTTCGAAGGTTGAAGAAAAAGTACCAGTCTAATAGTGGGGTCGATTCTTCCTCTATATCTCTTTCTCACTTCCTCTCTGTCAGATTCTATCCTTCTCTGGAAGAAATCTGCTGTACTCAATGTTGGTGAAGCATGTGCTCCATCAGGCTTAAAATGCTTAAGAAATGCTGTATGCCAATAGGCTCCCCTATGACTCCATCAGGGATTATGGAACCATACCATAACATATTCATTTATTATGGCTAAATAGTTAGTCTTGTTACTCTGGAGATTCACCTGTTCACTTTGATTCAGCATTAAGCACTATTCACTCATCTGCCAGGACCCTGACAGCTGAGCTCTTGCTGAGCTCTTGCTGTTTAACAGCTAGTCCCACTCTGGAACTAGCTGTTGAAAAGATGAGTATTGACGTACATGTACATCTTTTTCCATTTCTCCGAGGGTTCTTAACCCCACTATCAGGCTAAATAATTTCTTTAATTTCTTTAGTCAAAATACGGCGATAGCATACATTTCTAATTATATATATATATATATATTTATATATATTTATGGAATGTCAATATATACATCTATTCTAGAGGCCCATTGATAACACATCATCAGTACTAGTATAAATTCTGAAAAGAGACTAGCTGGACTTAAGGAATTGTGTTAGTCCCTACATATCTTTCATCTGTTGACCCTGCAGAATTACCTCATTTCTACAGAAGTATGCTTAAAAATAGTCAATTTCTTTATATATTTGACGTGTTTACAAATGCTTAAACCAATCACACAAAGTCGTATGAATATATATGTGGGTGATGATCATATTTAGTTACCAATGATTCAATGCACAGAAATATAAGTTTTGTTTTCTATTAATAGGTGTAGGTTCTTGAAGCGCACATATATCTATATATTACACCTGTATGTGCATGCACTCGCACACAAACATATATATGCATTTGGGAATATAATTAATAAAAGATATTTTAATATATAGATTAGTTGGTGTCTTTCCTTTTTAGAAAGATAATGGTGAGAATATCTGGATGATGAGAATCCATATAAATGTACTGAGGTTACAGAAGCTTATAGGAAGGAGAGGTTATCTATCTATACATGATACATTCAAGTTATTGCAATAATATTATTTTCTTCTTTCAAAGGGCAAGAGTTTACTATAAACTTTAATTAATAATATTCTTCTGAACAATAATATATGAAATAATGATGTTCTCTATCTGTATAGGATAAATCAAATACAAAAGCAAACATTATCTAAACCTTTAATATGCTAAACATCTCTTTACAATGTGTTAAGATGTCAAAAGGAATTTTTAGATATATGGAGAAATCTCAAAGTTTTGTGATATTTTTTTTCTTTGTGTTGTATAACTATTGTTATATTTTCTGAGCCAAATTGAATTGCACCATTTGTCATAGTGAGTGGTGACTGAAAACTGCTGCAATGTTTAGTTGTAAATAGTTTAAGAGCTGATGGTTTGGGGCAAAAGGCGAGGTTGTCATACATTTTATAGTAAAGTACCAGTAATACACTGGAATAATTGCTGGCCTTGTGCCAAAAGTAGAAACAATTATTTCAGAGGTGCTATGCTGATTTCGGAGAGGCTTGGCTTAGTGGTAAATATGTCCATAATTTCGTGGGTTCAGTTCTGGACTGGGCTGAGTATTGAGTTTTTGAGTAAAACACTTCATTTCATGCTGTTCCATTATACATAGTAATAAATGGGGATTTAACCCTGTGATAGGCAGGCATCCTGACCAAGGGATTGTCCTGTACTCTCAATCATTCCATGCCATATAAATGAGATAATAACCAGCTTGATCATCCTCTGGACTCAAGGCCTACTTCTTATTATGTTGATTGACATACTGGGAACAATAAATAATCCAAGAAGAGAGAGACATACAATAACATAAATGTTTTACACCATATAGGTTAGAATATTTGGCAGAGCCCACAAGCGAAAATATTTCGATTGCCATGTTAATCAGTGTTCTCTTCATATGGCTGATTGTTTTCTATAAAAGCCATATACTTGTTGCAGTGTTGTTTTTCATTATTGAACTAGGAAAATGATGAGATTGTTCATAAATTGAAGGTATGGATTATGCACACATACCTCTGTGTTTTACTGTGCGAGAGACTTTTAATTTTGGAGATTTTAATGCATATCTGGGCTTCCCATGACTTAAGGTACTGGAAAACACAGTGATTATCACCAGAAAGAATTAGGATCCAGCTAAAACTCATTTTAACTCATTTTCATGGAATATTTGAGGGAATTTGTTGATTTTGAAGATGTGACCATTGATTAAATTAATTTAGTTTTCAGAGAAACTTAACCCATTCATTAACATATTTCTAATGAAAGATACTTCCGATGATTTTCAACAAATTTTTAAAATAATCAAGAATTTGGAGAGATTTAGTAATTTAACTAAATTTCACATTATTAAGCTTGTGCCTGGAGTATAGATTAACATAGATTCTTACATATAATTATGATGAAGGGTTTTAGATAAATATAAACCCATTAAAATAAACAGCTGGGGCAGTTTCAGTTGATTTGGTATCAAAGGCATTAAATCAGAGATTATACTGTGTTGAACTAATGTGTGTGTTAAAAGTCCATAGAGTAAATTTCCAGAACATGTTCTTCGATTATCTTATTATAATAATTCCAATACACTTATTAAAGGTGTGCTGTCTGAAAAAAATCTTACTCATTGAGAAATTTGTTTTTTAACATGGAAGCAAGTTGTTTTATGAAACCACAAAATTGTATATACATTATAAAAGCTTATAGGATAAGATGGAGACATCATATAACTTCTATGCATCCAACATAATGAAATATAAAGAAAATATCTCCTGTCTTAGGCTTAGGGTTTTGGGTGATGTTAATTAGCTAACATTGTTCTAAACAAACAGAATGATTGCATAGTCATATGCTCTGGCTTTACCTACTCTCTCTCCTGGCTGAAAAGAAAGGGTCTCCTGGCATCTTCCAATCATCTTGTCAGATTAGAATAAATTTTGTTGCAACATGTGATGTGGACAAGTTGTTTGTGATGAACGGGTAGAGCGAGAAGTCAATGATGTTAAATTGAATACATTTTGATTTACATAATGTGTGGTGCTGCAGGATTTTATGCATTGAAAAGCTATATATATATATATATGTATATATGTGTATATTATATGTCAGTATCTATCTAAAAGAGCAACATAAGATATAATGAGGATCTGTTTTCTTTTTTTGCCTTAGGTGATATTTGTGTGTGTATTTGTTTGTGCGTATGTATGTATCTTTGCATAAATGTATATTTACATATGCATGCATTGTTGATATGTGATACACGATTGAGTATATAAGTGATTAATTGCAAACAATCAGTGCATGAAATAAACAGATACATTGCAATATTAAGTTTTGTGTCTCATTGCAATTATGGTTACTATAAAATCTTTATTATGGTAAAGTTGTAAATCTTGTTACTCTTGAGTTTTATATGTGCATTCAGAGGATCATAAAACAAAATATGTGTATATATATAGTTATAGAGAAAAAGTAGAATTGGAAATAGCAGGGACAATATATTTAAAGGATCTGTTTTTCTTTTTTTCTTCTTTGATCCGTCAAAGTAACATCATTGAAAAAGTGAGAGGAACAGTTTAAAAAAAAAAAAGGAGTTTTATAATGTATATAAAATATAATCGGTTTCAATGTATCGGTGTAATCCATCTTATCAAATGTTGAATATTACAATTAAAAAGAATTGAAAATTAAAAATGAAGTGTAGAAGAAGGTCTGTTCATCTTTCTTGTTGACAAAGAAGAAAGATGAACAGACCTTCTTCAACACTTAATTTTAAATTTCAAATTTTTAATTCTTCTTAATTCTTTTTAATCATAATAGTCAACGTTTGATAAGATAGATTACACAGATACATCGAAACTAGTTATATTTTATATACATTATAAAACTCCTTTTTCAATAATATCACTTTGATAGATCAAAGAAGAAAAAAAAGGAAAACAGATCCATTAAATATAGTTTCCGTGCTGTTTCCAATTCTGCTTTTTCTCTATAACTTCTGTTTTGTATAGAACCTTAATCCCTTTTCAAATATATATGTATATATGTACATATATATATACATATGTATGTATATATAATTAGCCTGATTTGTCTCTCAATGTGTATGACCCATCTAATCTATGCAAGCATGGAAAATGGGCTCTGAACAGTAACAACAATATATGGAGGAAAGGGATATGGAAGTTGAAAGAGCCTTCATGCAGTAACAAATTCAGAAGATTCTTGCTTGATGCTTACGAAAGTAAATGGAAAGTAAATGTGGTTGGTGTTAGGAAGGGCATGTAGCCATGGAAAGCTAGCCAAAATCAGTTCTGTTGGAGCAAGACATAGTCATCTAACCTGGTTTGTCTCACAACGGGACAACTCATCTAACCCATGTTAATGTGGTAAAATGCTTGTTTAATGGTGATAATGATTATATATATATATATATATATATATATATATATATATAGACACACATACATATATATATATATATATATATATATATATATATATATATATATATATATATAGTAATAATAATAAAATTGAAGACTAAAATCCAAAGAGGGCTCGATAAGGAAAATATATATCAAATATATATATATATCATCATCATCACCTCACCGTTTTACGTCCGTTCTTCCACGCTAGCATGGGTTAGACAGGTTGTGCTGTTGTGGGCAGTGTCCAGTTCACTGACCTTGTCTTGCTCATACAGGAACTGATTCTGGCTTGATTTTACAGTTGGATGCCCTTCCTAACACCAACCTAATTTACAGTGAGTGGTGGGTGCTTTTTTTCCATGGCGCCTACATGTCCACTTTACAGTGTGGGCTGGGTGCTTTTTTGCCGTGGCACCTCCACGACCACTTTGCAGTGGGAGGGGGTGGGGGCATATTGCCTATATGCTTCGGCTTCGGATGTTCCTGTGGGAAGTTGGGTCTCTGTATTACTGCATGACGCCAGATGTTACAGCTGTGTGTCATCGCCTTTGAGAGGTGTAATTGGGTAAGGTCAGCTTTTATCACCCCATCCCAGGTCTTCTTGGGTCTCCCCACTCTGCGGCTTCTATCGACTACTAGTGCTCTGCACCTTTTTATGTAGCTGTCATCCTTCATATGCATCACATGTCCATACCAACGTAACCTCCTCTCCTGCGCACAGCATTTGATACCTCTTATGCTCAGTCCCTCAGTTTGTTTATGCTTTGCCGTTCGCGTATATTACTATTACACATCCATCGGAGCATGCAGGCCTCGTTTCTTTCTAATCTACGTAAGTCTTCCACCTTCAGCGCCCAGGTCTCACTACCATGTAACATTGCTGTTCGTATACATGCATCATACAGTCTGCCCTTCATTTTGAGAGAAAAGCCTTTTGCAGCTAGCAGTGGCAGTAGCTCCCTGAACTTCTTACATCCCGTTCTTACCCTAGTTATTGTACTTTCTGAACCCCCACCTCCACTGCTAATTCAGTCACCTAGGTAGCAGAAGTTGTCTACTGTTTCTACATGGCCCTCCCACAGTTTGGTGGTGCTTGTTTCCTGTGGCTGTTTGCTGCTTGCTGTCCCAGCGCAGCTGCTACATGTGAAGCCTACATTCTTAGTTAAGCTTCCTGAGATCCCACTACATCTCTTGTGTACCCGTTGTTTGCAGTGTTTGCATTGGAGTTCCTACCTACACCTTTCCTACATACTGAACAAGGCCATTTCCCTGAGGGGATCTGGGTTCTGTTTTCTCGTCTACTTACAAGGGCCTTAGTCTTTGTCAGGTTGACTTTGAGACTCCTTCTTTCTAGTCCCTGCTTTCATGTTTGGAATTTCTTCTCTAGTTCTACCATAGATTCAGCTATAAGTGTGAGGTCATCTGCATACAGGTGTTCCCATGGGCATCCGGTCTTAAACTCCTCCGTTATTGCCTGCAAAACTATGTTGAACAGGAGAGGCTAAGAACAGAGCCCTGGTGGACACCGACCTGTATGCTAAATTCCTTACTATAGTCATTGCTAATCCTAACTTTGCTGACTGATCCCCTATACATGGCTAGTAAAGCTTTCACAAGCCATTCATCTACTCCTAGTTTTCTAAGAGCCCACCAGATTATAGCACGGGGAACTCTGTCGAAGGCTTTCTCCAGATCGACAAATGCCAAGTAGAGCGGCTTACTTTTAGCTAGGTACTTTTCCTGTAACTGCCTCACAAGGAAGAGGTCATAAGTGGTTCCTTTTCCTGATGCAAACCCAAATTGCATCTCATCTAGTTTCACCCGGTCCCTAATCAACTGTGCTATAACTCTTTCTGTTACTTTCATGACCTAGTCCATCAGCTTTATACCTCTATAGTTTCCTCTATCTAGTGCATCACCTTTACCCTTATAGCAGTTGACAATGATGCTGCTGCAGCAATCCTTTGGTATGGCACCTTCTACTATTACCTGCTTAACAATACGTGTGGTTATGGTGTGACCTACCTTTCAGCATCTAGGCAGCTATACCCGATGAACCGGTTGCCTTCCCCATCTTCATATCTTTGATTGCCTTACTTACTACGCTGCTGCTGACTTTTACTGCTGGCCCCTCTATAGGGTCTACTTGGGGCAGGGTCTCTTCTTCCCATGCATTCTCCTCATTTAGTAATCTTTCATAATGGCTCTTCCACGTGTCTTTCTTCTCAGCACTTGTGAGGGCGAGCTCACCTTTATCATTCCGGATACACTTTTCTCCAATGACATCACAATTCTCTCTGACACACTGCCTCGCAATCTTGAACACCTGTTTCTGGTCCTCACATTGCAAGACATGCTTGAATTTTCTATCCTCCGCTTCCCTTCTAGCTAAGTATACTTGTCACCTAGCGACAATATATATATATATATATATATAGATATATATATATATATATAGAAAAAAACATTATCTTGTATATTTATATTATCAGACTTGTGCTGATATGAATTCCAAGTGAAAATTAAATGTAAGCTATTTATTCATTTGAAAAAACAATATTGAGTGGAAAGAAACCTAAATCTTCCAGAACTCTTCTGTCAGTATTTACATAGCTATCAAACCATATTTAAACGAATAAATAATGAAAGGTAAATAGAAATAAAAACAAATGTATTTCTTTAGTCTTCTTACATTATCATCTAGGTATCAGTAAAATTACCCATGAATAGATAAACGTACACACACACACACACACATATATATACTATCACCATATACACATACACACAAATAGCTCAATGTCCACACAATTAAAAAGCAGATAATGTAGTCATTTCATTTTATTTCATGGTCTCTTTTCAATTTGAGAAGATAAAGCTGCCATTATTTGGTTTTATCTTTTCCTATAAAAAACAATCTACTAAAATATAGGCGGATAACTTAATTTAATTCATGTTTGTGTGGTTTTTCATTCCCTTTAGTTTTTATTATTTTTTCTCGTGAGAGATTTTCCCTGACTTTTTAAAATTTATTTTTGTACCATTTTACATCTATTTCTTCGTGCAAGTTTGAATATAATGTTATAAAGGGAGTGGGGAGGATGTACTTCTTACTTTTTATGTGAAGTGGGGGATATAGGTATTAGCATATTTGCTGTTTTAAGACTTTATTTCTTTCTCCTTGCTAAGTACTTAACTGTCAAGTAAATGTGGTAGCTGATGAACTTCATATAAACTATGGCAAACAGAATACCATGACAGGTCTTGCATATTGACAATAGTGAGTTTTGTATCTCCTTTAATCAGAGACTTGGAGAAAACAGTCATTCTCTGAGCTTAATGTTCTAGTAACACTTTAACTCAGCAACATAATTGCATAGAACACTTGTCAATTTTACTCTATTGATGCTTATATGGATGTCTTTTTCCCTCACTGTAGCACTCTTTTACATCTAGGGCAGGAGTGAAATATTATTTTTCTCTTGCTTATCCTATGGCAATCTCAGAAAGTAAAATCATGTTCACTCTTTTGTTCAGTAAACTTAGTTTACATTTCAATCATAAAACAGGAACCAACATAGGGGAAATTTTAAAATACAGATGAATTGATATCATGACTGGCAACCCTTCAGTCATGCTGATGTTTTCTTTTCTATTTTGTCATTCATTTCTTGAAAGAGTTAGTTATTTTCTCTAAATTGGACTGCTACATCAGCAACACCTTAATTAAGATGTATAGAATACAGATTATAAGGTGCAAAATAGTAGAATGATAACAAATTAATCCCACCGAGATTAGCTTTGCTTTCCATCTTCATGGGGTCAATAAAATATAGTACCAGTAATGCAATGGAGTCCATTTAATTCCCCCCCTCCCCCCTCCCTTAAAAAATTGCTGGCCTTGTGCCTAAATCAGAAACCAATATTTTAATAAAGCAAATGGGCCATCTTAAAATTTTGTTTGCAACATAATATTGTTCATAATTATAATTGAAACATTATGCATAAATCCAAAATTAGTCAAAATTTACTTGCTGGATGTAAATTCACTCTTGGTTGGAATCGATCAAATTTAGGGGTAATGTGTCATTTAATACCAAACTACCACCATAATTTGATTTTAGAACTCCTATTATGTTCCAAATACCAGCTTACTAATGGGAAATTATTTTACTAAGTTCTTCCAAATTCTTGACTATTTTCAAATTCATTTGAAAATTATTGGCAATGTTTTTCATGGAATAGGGAAGAGCTTTAACGTTGTTGGACTCTTATAATTGTTTTACTTTCTTGCAATGCCACTGCCAACATTTTCATCTGATTGACCAGTATAGTATTGTTACAGTAGTCTATGATCTCATCACCATTCTCTATCACTTTAACTTTACAATCATTGTTTCCTGTTCATAGAATTTATTTCAAATTGAAAATACAAAATCTAAATATTTAGGAATTTAAAATAGTTAATGCTCCAATAATTTAGGATTTCTTTAGAATATATATATTTCGATCAATAAGCTAAAATGTTGAATTTAATTAAAAGTATCTCAGAATTTTTTCTTTTGTTTCCCCAGAGAATAAATACAAATAGTGTCAATTGTTTTTATTCATTATTAGACATAAATTGTCTGGCTTAACCTTTTCATCAATGTTTTAACTTCTTAATACACTTTTAACATTTTATTGTGAAGATATTAACTTGATAGAAATCACTTTACCAACTCACTGAACATCATAAATCACCATAATATATCATAAATACTCATATACACCCCCACTCACACAACGTGCTTTCTATAAAAATATTATGCTTATATCATATATTGCTTTAACTCCCATTATCATCTTTCATGAATTAGATTCATCATATTATTATAATAACTTTTACATTATACCTCATAAATATATATTTAATAAAATAATCCTTTAAAAATAAGTCATATTATATACTGCAATTATCTTTTATTTTTATTTTATATAAGCCACATCATCAACCAATAAACAATAATATTAGATAATGTGAAAAGGGATATATGTAAGAATGCTAAAACAATGTAAAATGGATGTTAAGATGAAGGCAACGAAAAATTAGTTACCTAGTAGTCTTTGTTTTTTTGTTTTTGTTTTCCATCCTAATATTTTAGGACTTAAAATTCCCTTATCAACAACAAAAAAACAAAAACAAAGATAACCAGGTAAGTAACATTTTCATTGCCTTCATCTTACCATCCATTTTGCATTGTTTTAGCCTTCTTACATATGTCACTATCCACATTATATATTATATACAATGCTTCAAGCATTTAATTATATCACTCATTATTATATAGCATTATGTTTATACTACAAGGGCGGTGGATTGGCAGTATCAGTAGAGGGTCGGACGCCATGCTTTGCAGCAAAGAGTTACGGCCCTTTATCGTCTGAGTTCAAATCCCGCCGAGGTTAACTTTGCCTTTCATCCTTACGGGGTCGATAAAATAAAGTACCAGTAATGAACTGAGATAATTGCTGGCCTTGTGCCAAAAGTAGAAATAATTATGTTTATACTACATATCGTTACATATCACTATAATACGCCATCATATATACTTTGCAATTTGCACATTTCCATTAGTATTGTACATTATAAATATAGTTAACATTTTAATTATTTGAAACTTCTAACTTATCCTTTATTATACCTTAATGCATCACATCAGGCTATACCATACTATACTATATTTTACTCCATACATATCTCTATAATTTTTAATGTGCAGAGTATCACTCAGTATTTTATACCTTTTATAAACACAATTCTTGGCTGGTTAAATTCAGATGTATTCAGGAACAAGCAACACCACTTGATGTTAGAGGATGGAAAATATGAAATTGTAATGACTGTGTTCAAATGCAATCTGATTCATAAAATAACTGACATATTTAAAGCCTGTGACTGAAAATGGATAACTGACTGTGCTTACTAGAAACTCATCTTCTACACTGCAATTTATACCCTACTTTACCATAGAAGCAAGCATTCAATAATTCAAATTACCATATACCTTCATATAGCTGTTTATCATATATATTATCATTCTGCTTCTACACAATCTCTCTGCTGACATTATCTCAGATAAGAAACATTTTCAGTGTAAATTGCTGTGTGTAGTTTCTGCTAAGTTATATATTTTCGATATATCCATAATAATCATTAGTAAATGTTGCAGAGAATCCAAACTGTGTATTTAGTGGTTCTTCTCAAATCAAATATTGAATACTTTCATAATACAATATCTCTAGGAGGGAGATTTAATCCCAAATGTATTCAAATATTTCATTCTTTTTTAAATTTCTTATTTCATTTATCACATCCATTATTATATTTTTGTTTTTAAGTAAGATATAAAATTGATTTATCACTAATTATAATCCTTTACATTATGATACGATACGACATGTTGTGGTAGATTTTATCAGATAATTTAAATTGCACTATAATACAATATGTTATTCCTTATCTTACCAAACCTTCAAAAATGATTTTCTGGTAAATTTGAAGTTTGATTATGAAACATGATGTAACTTTTGTCATACTGATAGTTAATTAAACTAACTAATTGATAATTCAGAATAAAATAGCCGGATTAAAATCATTCATTTTCAAAAGAGAATATGCCAAATTAGTGCATATATATACATCTTTGATGGCAATAGATAACTAATTCCATTTATAGAATCTCTTATAATTAATATGAAAATGTTACTGATATACATCAAGTGAATCCTGTAGATTCTAAAGATATTGATGATCAGAAGGATTTGTTGTATATAACATTTTTTTAATAATCATAAAATTTGTTTTTCTTAATTTTAAGAAAGAAAATATTTCAGATAGCTCTATATATAGAGTAAATTTCTTGACTGTTTATAATCAAAGTTAATTAAGAATAGGCTATTAGGTCTTTTGAATTGATGGAAAGAATGTGAAATGGGAACATGAAAGTAAGGACCTACAACATGAAAGGTTTAATGAATGGCAGTGTATCATTTATTTCTCACCTTTGCAGATCCTCTGCAGTCAAGCCTCATGTTTCATGCCATGTAGCATTGTAGTTCATACACAGGCAATACAGTCTATCCTTCACTCGGAGATAGAAGACATTTGTTGTTAGCAGTGTTACTAGCTCCCTAGATTTCTTCCAGCCCATTATTACTTTTCCTACTACACCTTTGAAACATCCTCCCTAACTACTGATTAGATCCCATAAGTAACAAAAGTTGTCAATAAGTTCTAGGGTGCCTTCTAGGCAATTGAAAAAGTCTATTCCATGAGTGCTCTTAGTATTTACTTGTTAACGTATCTGTAATCCTACTGCATCCATAGATTACATTGTGTGCACCTTCAACATATCGAACAAGTTCACTTTACTGATGCTAATAGATTCTTGTCCTCTTTCCTTTTTTAAAATTTAAGTCTTTGCTAAGTTTACTTTTAGGCCGTTTGATTCTAAATCTTGCCTCAAACTCTTTCACATATGCAACTGTAACAGGTAGATTATCAGCATATAGACATCACATGGAGTATTAGTCATAACTGTTTCTACTTTAGGCACAAGGCCAGCAATTACCCAGTGCATTACTGGTACTTTATTTTATCGACCCCATAAGGATGAAAGGCAAAGTCAACCTCGGCGGGATTTGAACTCAGATCGTAAAGGGACGTAACTATGCTGGAAAGCATGGCGTCCCACACTCTACCGATACTGCCAATCCACCGGAGTATTAGTCATAACCCTCTATGTTATGGCATGAAGGACAGTGATGAACAGAAGTAAAATGTTAACTGAGCCCTGGTGGACTCCCACCTGCACTTCAAATTCATTCCTGTTCTCATTGTCAATTCTCACTTTGTTGAATGCACCTCTATACATGGCTTGCACTGTCCTCATGAGTCATATGTCTACAGCTAGCTTCCTTTATGCCAACCGTGTTACAGAGTGACATCAAGTTTTTTCACATCAAGTTTTTTCTAATGGGCTTTAAAGGAGAATTGTCTGTTTTGTGTAATACAGTGGTCATGATGTGATTTGATAAGTAATGTATTTGGCAAAATGTCTAGTCTATTTCTATACAACTACTCTTTTTACTTGGGTTCCACCCACTAAAGACTAAATAAAGCAACATAAGTGTGACTGTGAAAGATCTCTAAGTATAAGTTTGTAATAGTTGCTGCCAAATATATACACACATTCACATATTCCTTCTCATTTGAATACCAACTTTTTCTGTGCAGGCATGAGTTGGCTAGACTAGAAATATGAGTTCTTTACTCTCATACACTTATAGAACATATAGACCTTAAAACTGACAGGAAATATAATATGGAAGAAATTAAACAAGAATATGCATTATTATAGTAACTACATGGACATATTTCCTTTAGTGGTATTGTTTATCTTTAATTTCTACTGTTTTGTTATCAGAATGACTTCCAAATATTATTTCCCTTGAAACAACTGAAAATCTTATAGTGTCAACAAGAGGAATGTATAATGTTTTACTCGAATCCTGAGTTGTTTGTTTTTTCCCCGTCTAATTCTTCCTTACTTTTCTTTTAATTATTTTTGTCAATGAATATTGGGAATATTCCAGCAAGAAACATATTTAGATTAAATGTTTTCCTTTAATATTTTTTCACTGGAGATCTGTTGTAAAATACATTACACTAAGAAAATAAGGAAATATTTTTATTTACAATGCCAAAGTTAATTATTTTGCATTATATTTTCTTCTATATCCCATAAGCACCTCCAAAGAAACAATTCCAACACAAAAATAATTAAATTTATAGTTAATATAAAGAATGATGTGCACATGTGCAAAATACTATAAAATAATTTATAAAATAGGATGAACACCCTTAACATGGGAAAAGAAGTTGCCATCAGCAATGATGATGATTTGAACACCATACTCCCAAAGCTGGTATCTTGGAGACATTGAGTTCGATTCCTCATAGTGGCTGATATCAACTTCTTTTTCCAACTTTTAAGGATCTTCACCATATTTTATAAGCTATTTTATAACATTTCCATGCATGAGTACATCATTTTTTATATTAACTTTATTTTCTTAGTGTTTTGTAAAAGTCTGAGAAATTGGCTACATATACATGAAGTTTATAAATTTATAGTGTCTTGGTGATAGTGTGGAGATGAAGACATTAGGTTCTTACAAATTTTGCTCTATGTTCTGCTGAGTTTTAAACATTTTCAATTCATGCAGCATTATCTCTTATATTAGTGGTTTGGGCTGCATTGGTAGAGGGTTGGATGCCATGGTTTGCAGCATAGAGTGATGGCCCTTTACAATCTGAGTTCAAACCCTACCATAGTTAACTTTGCCTTTCATCCTTATGGGGTTGATAAAATAAAGCACCAGTAATGCACTGGGGTAATTGCTGGCCTTGTGCCACAAGTAGAAAAAATTATCTATTATATTAGTAAAACCAACTACTGTTTGCATTGCATCAAAATGTTTAAAAACAGAATTGATAACAGTTGTGGAATTTGACACTAACATTTGGTGTTTATGCAGTTTCACATAGAAGTTAAAGTGATAGGTTAGATGATTTTTCTTAATATGGAGGAGCATGGGGATTTAGTATCTCCTGACACACTTTGTGCAATTGTCTACTACACTTTCAGTGACACTATATTTCAATCAAATTTGTTTGGTAGTTTTTTTCCATGTATATCAACATCATCATCGTTTTTATACCTGTTTGTCCATGCATGCATGGGTTGGATGGGTCCTTCTCAGCACAGCAGCTCTCCACTCACTATGTTTCTTTGTCATCTTCTCTGGAAGTCTCAACGATTTGAGGTCAGATATTATCACCTCTGCCCAGGTCTTTCTCAGTCTACATCTACTACAGCTTCATTCCACTAGCATTTCCTTGCACTCCTTCACCTGTCGATCATAATCCATATACATCAAATGTCCATGCCAATGCAGTCTTCTCTCCTGGACACCTTGGATTCCTCTTAAACCCAGCTTCGCCCACAGTTCATCCAAGCTTTGCCTTTCTCTCACATTTACATATTTATATTTAAGCAGCAAATTGACAAAGTCATTATAATGTCCAATAGAATACTTTGTGGTATTCATTTCGACTCTCTTCTCTCTGTGTTCAAATCCCACTAAGATCAACTTTGATGTTCATCCATTCGAGGTTAATAAAAGTGTACAAGTCTAATATTGGGGTCTCTTTCTTCTCTATATCTATTTCTTATCCCATTCACTCATTTTCTATTCTTCTCTGGAAGACATCTGTTGTATTCAGACCTGGAGAGTTGAGCTCTGCCAGGTTTGAAAAATGCCCTAGAAATGCCTTATGTTAATATGCTGATCCTACGACTCCCTCAGGAGCTACCGGTCCTTATATATATATACATATAATTATGTACACATACAAACGCACAAAAATGTTATATGTATATATCATCATCATCATCATTGTACGTCCGCTTTTCCCTGCTTGCAAGGGTGGGACAGGTCCTATTCAGCACAGCATCTCTCCACTTGTCACGGTTCTTCGTCATCTCCACTGTGAGCTTCAGCGATCTGAGGTCTGCTATCACCACCTCCGCCCATGTTTTTCGTGGTCTACCTCTACTGCGTCTTCCTTCAACTAGCATTTCCTGGTACTTCTTCACCCAGCAGTCATCCTCAATGCGCATCACATGTCCATACCATCGCAGTCTCCTCTCTCTGACACTACAATCTGTCATTGTCAGATACAGTTTCTCTCTCAACACATCCATACTCAGTCGTTCATGCACATTGAAATTGCACATTCAACAGAGCGTGTTTGCCTCATTTCTCTCCAGCCGTCGCATATCCTCTGTAGTTTATGCCCATGTATCACTACCATGCAGCATCGCACTCTTCACACGGGCATCATATAACTGGCCTTTCGTATGCAGGGAGAAACCCTTCATCGTCAGCAGAGGAAGAAGTTCCCTAAACTTCTTCCAATCCATCCTTATTCTAGATACTGTGCCCTTGGAACCCTCCACCTCCCATGCTAATCTGATCTCCTAGGTACTGGAAGCTCCTAACCACTTCTATAGCACCCACCTGCATTTGGAAAATGTGTGTATCAATGCGACTTCTACTGTCTAATTTCCCTGTACAGCTACTGCATACGTATTTCTCCCTACCTGTTAGTTTGCCTGTTATCCCACTAAATCTATGGTGTACCCAAGATCTGCATTGTGTGCATTTTATAGAATTTATGCCAGTTCCATTTCTGCATATCAAACATGGCCATTTCCCTGATGGAATCAGAGTTTGTCCTCTTTTCTACTTACCAACACTTTTGTCTTAGCTAGGTTCACTCTCGGTCCTCTTGATTCCAACTGCTGTTTCCATAGCCAGAATTTATTCTCTAGCTCCTCTACTGATTCTGCTATAAGAACCAGATAGTCAGCATAGAGAAGTTCCCATGGACAGCTAGTCTTAAACTCCTCTGTTATGGCTTGGAGGACTATAATGAACAAGAGCAGGCTGAGGACCGAACCCTGATGTACTCCTACTTGCATCTGGAATTCCTCACTAAACTCCATTCCTACCCTCACTTTACTGACAACACCTCTGTACAAATATTGCACTGTCCTCACAAGCCATTCATCAACACCTAGTTTCCTTAGGGACCACCAGATAACAGATTGGGGTACCCTATCAAAAGCCTTCTTTAGGTCAACAATAGCTAAGTATAGTGGCTTATTCTTCTCTAAGAACCTCTCTTGTAATTGTTTCGCCAAGAAGAGGGATCTGTTGTACTTTTCCCAGGCAGAAAACCAAACTGCATCTCATCTAGTTTGACCCTTTCTCTAATTAGTTGTGCTAATATCCTTTCTGCCACTTTCATAACCTGATCCATCAGTTGTATACCCCTATAACTGCTCCTCTCTAGAGCATCCCCTTTACCTTTGTAGCAATTTATGAGAATACTGCTGCACCAGTCTTTGGGTATGACACCGCCATATATAGCCTGATTGATGATATGTGCAACCAGTTTAGTGCCTACGTCCCCTGATGCCTTCAGCATCTCAGCAACTATCCCCATCGGTCCAGCAGCCTTACCATTTTTCATTTCCTTAATCGCCTCTTGAACCCTATATTCGTCAATCTCAATAGCTGGTCCATCTGTCCGATCTACTGGGGGTAATTTCTATCTCTCCCATTCGTTCTCTACATTCATCAGTCGCTCATAATGACATTTATAGGCCTCCTTTTTCTGATCATTCGTGACACTAAGTACACCGGCATCATTCCGGACACATTTATCTCCAACATCATCCTGATTTGCATTGACGCATTGCCTTGCAATGTGGAACACCGCACGTCTCTGATCTTCCCATCACAGAACATTGGCAAACCTCCTACTCTCAGCTTCCCTGCGTGCTAAATAGACCTGACATCTAGCTTCGCTCTTAGCGGCTGTATATTGTATATCCTTCCCTACTCCCACCCTGTTTCTAAGCCTTCCATGCTAGTCTTTTGTCTCTAATGGCCCTATCTACCATGCTGGTCCACCACCAGGTCAATCTCTGTCTGGCTTGAGCTCTGCTCCAGCCACAAGTTTCCCAGTCGTTTAACTGCGAAATCGGGTATCCAGCCCGATTATTTCTGTGTCCCCGCACAAACAAAAAAATTAAATAATAATAATAATCACTTATTGACACTCGTACACACACACACACACACTCACTCACACACCAACACTCATGCATACAAACATACATGCCACTCACTTGCACATACACACACACTCACTCACATACCAACACTCATGCATACAAACACACTCGCCACACACACACACTCTCACTCACACACCAACACTCACACACCAACACTCATGCATACAACACACACATATTACCGTCATTACTGATACAAGATCATGTCAACTGTTGACTTTCGAAAGAGTTTGTATAATTGAAGCCGTGTGTTACGGTCTGAGTTCAAATCCCGCCGAGGTTAACTTTGCCTTTCATCCTTACAGGGTCGATAAAATAAAGTACCAGTAATACACTGGGTAATTGCTGGCCTTGTGCCTAACGTAGAAACAATTATTATAATAATTGTTTTACAGCATAGAGCTACGGCCCTCCATGCTCAGGGCCCAAATCCCGCTGAGGTCAACCCTATCCTTTATCGCCACGGAGCCAACAAAACAAGGCACCAGCAATGCACTGGGACAATCGCTGCCCCATACCAAAAACAGAATAATTACTATTATTATAGTTGTGGATTGGCAGTATCAGTAGAGGGTCGGACGCCATGCTTTCCAGCATAGTTACGTCCCTTTACGGTCTGAGTTCAAATCCCGTCGAGGTTAACTTCGCCTTTCATCCTTACGGGGTCGATAAAATAAAGTACCAGTAATGCACTGGGTAATTGCTGGCCTTGTGCCAAATGTAGAAACAATTATTATAGTTGTTGTTTTCTTAAGGTTCCATTGCTGGTGATAGTGGTGGTGGTGGTGGTGGTGGTGGCAGTGATGGTGGTGGCAGTTGATGTTGTTGTTTATAGTTCCTCTTGATGTTCATTTCATTCTGATGTTGCAGCTGCAGACAATGGTGTTGTTGCTGTTGTTGTTGTTGTAGTTGCTGGGTTGAAATTTAGTTGCTTGGACTGTCAAGTAAACGTAAAATGTAAATAAAGATTGCTCTGGGAAAAATATATGGAATAATATATATGTAGAAGTTATATTTAATTTGTTGGGATACACCAAGCAAATATTTTTATAACTGATATAAAACATTCAACAAATTATTGGAGTAAAAATACAATATATTAACAAATGGAAACTACATTTATAAAACCATATTTATTTCATTATACATATTTCAAGGACACCAAAGCAAATTATGGTGCGCTTTCATCAGATAAAATATAATATAGATCAGTTTCATAAACAAATAATGACATACCCTTAAAGAATGCGACCATGTCCCAACCGACATGGTTGCATTCTTTAAGGGTATGTCAATATTTGTTTATAAAACTGATCTATATTATATTTTATCTGATGGAATAATATATATATTTTTATTCGCAACAATGACATATACAGGTATTTAAGTTTCGTTGGGCTATGCACCCTAACTCATTCAGCCTGTTATAAAAATAAAGATGGCCTCTGGTGGTTGAATGTAACACACACGCATACACCCACCCCACCCCACAACTGTATATTCTATTTCATTGTATTCTGTTTCCTATATTTAGCATTTTATACTAATGTCTCTTTGTTTTCTTGGAAAGGAATAAAAGAATCACAGATGAATAAGTTTTCCTGTCATGATAAGAGATGAATAAATAAATATATTTGGGGCTGGTGGATAAGAAGCCTTGTCTGAAATCACATTTCCTAATGATACTCAGATTTATTCACTAGTATGACTTATATCAACTGGTGTTTACTGTTTCAGACCAATACTAGTTTTCTTCAACTATAGATTTTCTCTTCAAAAGAATCATATTTTATTTATTTTATTTTCAAAGCATGCAGTGTGAAATTCCAATCTTTGTGCCTCAAGAGCATAAAACGTGTTTTTTTTAATGTTTTTCATCTGAATGTTATTTTTTCTTGTATTCAGTTTGTTTTGAGTGTCCTACATGTTATGTGCTTATGTTTTTTCTTATGTTATTTATGTATTTTTGTTGTCTGACATGTGTAACACATATAAACTTCTTTCATATTCTTCAAACTGTTACTACTATTAAATGGATACACATCTATTCCATAGCAATTCTTATATTTCCTGGGGTCCTTAGAAAATATTTTGCTTTGATCTCTAGGTGTTTGTGTCACAATACCTTCTTATTTCTAATAAATGATCTAGTCAAAAGAGAATTCTTTTCTATCTCAAACTTAAATCATTCTGTCTGTGTCATCTATCAAGTAAACATTGTTTCTTAGCTTAAATATTATTTTCTATTCATTACTAATCAATGACTTCTCATTTGCTTTGCACAGAGGTGGTTGTACATAAAAGCAGAACAATACTTCCAAAGTGCCATATTGGTGCCTAGCTTAAATTAACACTTACTTCACACATGGCATGATCCATAGAGTATCCATATAAAACTACCATTAACTGAAAGTACACTTCGTGCTATCTGAGTGTGACACATGGTTTTCATGTATATTTAAACTTATTTCACTTCTCTGCATAACCTTTAGTCATGCTGAAGCACTGTTTAAAAGTGATTTAGCTGACCATATCAATCTCAGTCATCCTTTAAAAAGGTCTTACTTTATCAATCTCAAGCTGTAGGACAAATTCAGACACAAACGTAAGCACAGTCACTGACACACACACAATGGGCTTCTACAGTTTCCATTCACCAAATTTCACTTATTAGGCACTGATCATGCAAGGCTATAGTAGCAGATACATGCCAAAGGTGCCATGGAGTGGGAATGAACCACAATTTATATAGTTGGAAAATGAACTTCCTAACTACATAGCCATGCTTGCACCTATTTGCTATTTAATATTTTTAAGACTTCGAGCTATATTTCCATGTTTGAAACAAATATTCTAACCACTATATTACTATACGACTGTATCATTAGCAAATACGAGTAGTGACAATGCAAGTACTATAGCGCCTGACTACACAAAATATTGGCAAAAGCTCTATCCTCTTTCTCTTCCTTTCTCCATTGTTTTCCTTATTTTTCATATTTCTTTATCACTTCATCAATTTTTTCACTAACTCTCTCCTTCTCCTACTCATCTCTTTCTTCTTCATCTTCTGCAAGATTTAAATTTAATTAGCAAATTTAATAAACAGACGAATTCCCCTGCTAATAATAATATTTAAGATATGCCATAAAATGCCATGTGATAGAATTTCCATTGAAGCTTCCAATCATTTAAAATTCCTTCAGGTTGTATTCATTATCTGAAGTTGTTATTAATACACAACTTTAGGTTTAACTACATGCTGCATTATCTTTGAATCCTTATAATAATTTATTGGCTCTAGTTATCTAGAAATTTGGCTCAAATTACTCATGTTGCAACTTTTGTAAAATCTTATAATCTCCATTATAGCTATTTAGAAACTTGGCTCAAAATGATTGCAAAAGTGAAAACCTCTCCAACAAAACTTTATAACATCAGTAACATAGCTATTTAGAATGTTGGCTCAAATAAAAGAACACCTTAAACTAGAAATCTTTCTTTTCTAAAAATACTCTTTAAAAGCCAAATTGTCAGATAATATTTCCATCTCATAATTTCTACAGAAATTCAATTTGTTATTAATCGATTAATGCTGCTGATGTGTGAGAAAATTAACAATATAAGACTTTGAGCAATTTATTGCTGGAACATTTTGCTTCTATTTTATTTTAAACTTTCCAATTATCTTTCTTTACACTATTTTGGTTATTTTCTGTTTATCATTTATTTTATAACTTTGCACTCAAGACAATTGTAGTATAATCATTAGAACGTAATAAACATCTTGATAACTTTATTTTACTGTTTTCACATATTAGACTGTAGTTATGCTGGGCACCACATGGATTTAGTCATTCATATCAACCCCTGTATTTATTTTTGCCAATCTTGTACTTAGTGAATTATTTACCTGAACCAATGGGTTTTGGGGCATAAACGCATACAGATACTAGTATACACACACATCATGGGCTTCTGCAGTTTCTGTTTATCAAATACCAGGTACAAGGCATTAGTCAACTCGAGGCTATAGTGGAAGAGACTTGCCCAAGGATTTACATAGCAAGACCAAACCCCTGATTATATGCTTGCAAAGTAACCTCATTAACCACACAGCCATGCCTGCACCTAATAATTTCATTTGCTCCTGATGCGTTTGGAATGTAGTCATGGAAATTCTATGAGTTCTGTACTATAAATATGATATTAAAATAAGAATGAGAGTAGAGGATAGTATTTAGTTAGGTCTTTTCACATTCAAAGTTCAATCCAATCCAATTGATGATGCCTTTCCATTTCAACCACCCCCCTCCTCAAGATTAATGAAATATCTATCAAGTGACTGTACTCTTCTCCAATATATGTATATAGACTTGTGCCAAATATTATAAACAGGATGAGGAATTGTCAAAAATAGTAGAAATAATTTTAGAATTCTCTTCCCTCCTATTTTCTATTAAGGTTAAATATGCATTAAATTTCGCTGATACCAATAATTCAATCCTGTTCCCTTTGGTGTTCTTTTGAAGCTTATGACCTTATGCCAATGTGAGAAATCCCAGTTAGAAATAGAATTTCTAAATAACTATTTGGTTTTAATCATGAAGTCATTCTTCTTCAAATATATCTTGTTACACTGTTTACTCTCTTAAAATTGTAGGTCTTCATATAAATATATTTATATATTAAAAAACTATTGTCACACTGTGACTATCATGCTCTTTAAGTTTATATTTATGTGTGTGTGTATATAAAGGGAGGTATGTAATTCGAAGGATGCAGAAATGCAAAAAGTGTGGCCCGACTTAAGATAAAAGAAGGCGATATTTTGCTCTGTTTTACCTGTTCTTTATTCAAATATATCTAAGGTACAATGCTTCAAGCAAACTACAACACTCTCTTATATATATATATTTATATATAGTTAGTTTAGTTCTCTGTTATGAGGATCCAATTTTTATGGGTATCACCCAGTATATGTATTAACGGGGGAATGTGTATGTACAAAGAAATGTTGCTAGGTGATGTACCAGTTGGAGTGTATCCACCTTGATAGCTCGATAGAGAATATCACAATTACTGGATTCCTTCGATGGTGTCATAACTAGTTTAAAGTTTAATTAATCATTTATATATAAAGGATAAATATTGTCGAAAAATCATGGAGACGAAATGTTGATGTTATTCATTGTAATAACTTTGCTCTATGAAATGTGAATTGTTATACAATTGATTACTTCCTACTACCAATAAGTATAAAGTAATCAATTGAGTCACAAGATATTATGTAGAATCAAAACACAAGTTAGAATTACTAATAATTATTAATAAATGAATTATTGAACATCAACATATTTACCTCTATGAAGAAAAAAATGATGATGAAATAAATAATAAAACAATGATTATTCATATTAAAACATAAATTTTAATAATAATAAAAATAATAATTTATTTGTTTTATATATATGCTCTGTGAAATTATAACACTATTGTGATAGGGATTTACTCATTGGACTAAACTTCGAACTGTTTATTTCTTTTCATGTAGTGGACTGTGAAATTCTAAGCCTTGATCATATATTGTATTCTCAACTTATCTGAACTTAATTGTATATATATAAATTCAGTTTTATACAATGACATTTCACTTTAAAATGCTTTTATTGAATATTGACAGTTATATGTGTTTCACAAATGATTGGCTGAAGATATATATAGATGTTATAGACCTCACTCCAGCGTAAATCTCGAGCCAATCATCTGTGAAACTTATGTAATTGTTGATATTCAATAAAAGCATTTTAAATTAAAACGCCATTGTGTCAAACTTAATATTTAGCAATGTGTTCTCACATTCGTAACACCTTCAGTAATCAATAGAATTGACTTAATATCCTACACACACACAGACACACACACACACACACACACACACACACACACACACACACACACACACACACACACACACACATATATATATATATATATATATATATATATATATATATATATGTATATTTGTTCATTCATTTTAACAACAATTCATTTTCTGCAAGACTAATGTATATATGTATGTGTTTATATATAAATAACTATATATATATATATATATATATATATATGTATGTATTAGTTAATATATATATATGTGTGTCTGTGAGTGTGAAATATTAATTAATACACAAACTTATTCAAATGTTATACTCCATAAGAAAGTAGAAAAATATATTTTGCATACTATATGTTAATTTTATAACAAAGAAGTAAGAACTGTTTTGAAATGTTTCATCAATGATGTCTTATTTTTATAATATTGCTTTCTTAAGAACTTTATTGCAGCCTTGCTGTTCAATATACAGAATACACCATAGAAGAAACCTACATCATAAATAGAGATAAAACATCAGGGTGTAATTTTATATATTTAAGATAGTCTTTTGATGAACAGATATTAGCTGGTTTGCACTCACTATATGCACAGAACTATTAAATCAAAGATGGCCTGGACAGGCTGAAACCTATGAATGTTATATATATATATATATATATATATATATATATGTGTGTGTGTGTGTGTGTGTGTGTGTGTGTGTGTCAGTAGATATGGCTACATGTGTATATATATAGCAGCAGCCATAGTAACAATCTTTGTCATCATTCTTTGAACTACATGATGATGGTGGTTGTGGCACTACTACTACTACTACTAATAATAATAATAATAGTAATAATAATTTAGGATATAGATGGACAACAAATTAGAACACAATGGGCCTGACCTGGTGGTCTTGGACAAGGAAAACAGATCGTGCCTGATTGCAGATGTAGCCTGTCCATTTGACATGAGAGTGCAAGAAAAGGAGAGGGAGAAAATTAACCGATACCAGGATTTAAAGTTTGAGTTAAAAAGGATTTGGAACTGCCATGAGGTCAAAGTGGTCCCGATTGTCATAGGTACACTAGGTACTATCTCAAAGAGTTTCCAAGGATGGTTAAAGAAGATTAGTCCAGCCCCACTTTTTGGAACACTTCAAAAGGCATGCTTGCTGGGAACAGCAACAACCCTTCAATACGTCCTGAATATCTGAGGCTGCAGGTAGCAGCTTGATATTCATTTCAACAAACTTTCCAGTTAAATAACATCGATGACTCAAAGAATAATGATAATAATAAATTAATTCTAGGATAAGCAGAATGTCAGAATTTGAGTTGACTTTAGAATTTGACTGATAATTCATTTCTTTGACTGTCAAATGAGAAAAGTCCAAATTGATCTCGGCAGGAACATGAATAGAGGGAACAAATATTACTAGGCATTTTGCATGACACTTTAACAAAATAATTCTTTCAGACACAAGGCTAAATATTTTGAGGGATGCATGCAGTTTTATTAAATCTACTAGTGACTTAATTGGTGCACATTTTCAAGATTATGAAATAATTAAAAGCGAGATAGCGAGATAGCAACAGTTGATATAAAAACTAACACTCATGAGCAGGGAGCCTCATATCTATTGCATTCTCTCATTTTTCTCTTTACTCACACACACATACACACACACACATACATACACACATATATATATATATATATATATATACACATAATTTATATTAAAATTCATACATCTAAAATGCATGTACAACCTTAGGTCTCATCAGGCAAAAGGACAAATTTCACCTTGCATTTGATGAGAGAGAGAGGTCAGTTTTAGTATGGCTACTCCACTATACAAAGGAGGTTATAACTGGACCCCGATACCTAAGGTCGAACATATATCTTAATGTATTAACTTTAGTATAAACTAAATAAACTCTTTTGTACTAGATTGATCATCTTTTCCTTTGCCTTTTTATCTACATATATTTGGCATACATACATTATAAATGGTGTTGGTATGATGATTAATTTAAAAAACCAATGAGTAATTCGTATTTTATTATTTAGGATATATATTATTTCTGTGTTTTGTAATTTGAGTGGGATTATATCACTATATTATATATACAAATACACAAGCATATATGCAATTTAATGTATGTTTGTATGTATGCATGCATGTGTGTATGTGTGTATATATATATATATATACATACATAAAGTAGGAGGCACACAAGACAAAAAAAAAATTGAAAATATATACAGTCCCTTGTGTTCTGTCAACTTCAAGTTTCAAAACATTAAAGTTGAGACTGTTTGTGTCTATTTTTAGATAGGTGTTAAAAAGACCCACGTTTGTAAGACCATATTGAATAGGAATAAATAAAAAAGAAGGCCTACAAGACAACAAAGAAAAAATAGAAAGCCCCTTTTCTTCAGTCAACATAAATATATATATACATATATATATTTTTATATATATATACACATACACATGTGGATGGAGGAGTGTTGGTGTTAACATACCATCAAAATTTATCTTAAAGATCAAGGAAACGTCTTGCATGGTATAATTTTGTTTCTTGTCTGTTTAGAATTTTCTTGGAGCAAACTCAACTTTCTGGTGAGAAAGAGGAGTTTAAAACTTAATATTTTATTTCAGACATCTATATTAACCATATTATTGTAACAGAAATATTTCTTGTAAATAACACCAGTTTACTGTCCAGAATACTAGTTCTCTTAATATAAGATATATTTGTTCTAAAAACCTATTAAATGATTTCTATATAACGTTTCTTGCAAAGCATTAGTTGAATAAACATAATAAATATTAAACGAAATTCTTATTGGTAAAATGTAACTCATAATATGTGATGTAAATTTCATGTTAAACCAATGGATGGTGGACTGGTTTTATCTGAATGCTTGGTGCATATATATAATTTTAATATCATTAAGACATTCTAACTGAATGCTCATATCAGAAAAATATTCCTTTTTAGTAAAGTTGTTTGCCAAACGTCTTAACTCAACTATAAATATAGAACATTATAGAACTCTAAATCATTGCTGTGTGTTTGTGATATGATATTAATGGAATAAAATAGATGATATTGAATTTGTACACTTCGGGCGTATCGAGGAAACCTACCTTAATAAGATAATCTATCACATATGCAGTGACTGCAATAAAGCACACAAATGCAAAACAATCAAATGTAACATTGCAATTGTTCTGTTCAACCTCTCATAAACATAAAATGAAAGTTTGAAATATCTTTTAATATTCCAAAATTTATTAATCAGAGGAAGTCATCTCAGCCTGGATACGCCCTCTGATTGTTTATCTTTTTAATTAAATCTTAGCTGTAAATTTGATTCTATTTCATATCATAGATATGTGTAGCCCAATTCAGTGTTATTTCATTATTTTACATGTGAGGTACCAGATCGGAACAAAGTGTCCTATTGAAGTGGCAGATGGATTATCCACAGACACTAGGACCAATCCAAGGTGAAATTATTCTTCACTGTTAATCCAATGTTCATTAAAAAAATGAAACCTTCATTCTCAAAATTCTACCCTAACTGTCATTTGTGCCTATCATCACTACCAATACCACCCCAACAAGCACCATCCTCATCCTACCCCATGAAAATTACATTATTATTTATAATACATGATTTTTCAAAATGTTTCTTAAATTAGTAGTCCAAACTGATATTTGAGTTTAAAATGTAATTAATTTGAGTAGATATTAATTTACTGAGATATTTTGCTCTAAGATAAATAGCAGTGTGCAAATCTTTAGATTTGCTATCAAAACATACTTGTTATTTGTTATTCAGGAAATAATGATGTTGTAAAACTACTTACCTAATAAAAATGTGTATATTTGAAAAATATCAGAATGGACACGTTTACATATGAATTTTACTAAATATTAAAAAAAAGTAGTTGGAAAAAGATATAATATTGTCATACATATAGAAAAAAGGTTAAACTTTTTTTTCTATTTTATTCCAGTTTTTCTAAAAAATAAGTGTATCTTCCATTTTAACTTACAGTTCCATTATTTTCACTCTAAATGTCTGAATTTAGAATTACTGATAAGATCTTATAGACTGAAAAAATGTAGATACTATTTACAGTTCTATATTTAGTATGATGAATCATTATTAGAGAAGTGAAAATTGAGTGGACTATTAATCATATAGTTTGTGGTTTATCTACATTATTTCAATTAACATATGTCTTAATTTTATTCAGGTTATATATATATATATATATATATATATATATATGCATCTGTGGTAGGAAATGAATTTAGAAACTGATTGTGGTTTAGCATTTTATTTCTGTTTTTATCTCACATTCAAGACAAACATTGAAAATGAAGCTAATAGTCCAGGCAATCTTTACTACTCTAAATATTATTTTCATGTTTCTAAGTTTCAAATTTCTTATAGCTTTAACCAGTTCAGTGTCATTTTCTTCATTATTGAGTTATGTTTTGAAATCTACTCCCATCATGGATGATTGTATCCACCTTTTTATCCAGTGTTATTATCCCTTAAATTATTGTTATCCAATATTTAGTCTTAGGAATATCTTTTGCCAAACTCCTAAAAAGCATGTATGTTCAATTTTTCTAAGTACATGTTAACATAAGTCACATTATATTTATAACCAAACATGGAATTATTAGGTGCCAGAGTGATTAAATCTAATAGCAGTTAACATATCTAGAATGCAAACACTAACCACCTACAGAGAAAAGAAATGTCACAAACATAACTTTATTGATAAAAATCTTGCAATTAATTTTGTCAGTGATTTTATGCTTACCCTCTCAAACTTTCAGCTACAAACTTTACATAGTCAAAACTATAAAAGAAAGATTAATTATAATTTTCAGAATCAATAGTAATAATCCTTTATAAAGCTGAAATACACCTAAACATATAGTGTTTAATTTAGAAATGGTACATCCTCAACAATTGACAAAAATATTCATTGACAAACCCACTATTAGGAACTGTCTATCGTGGTCTACAATTTGTTTTATCTGCTCCTTACATATGCTAATACTGAATTAGTTATGATCATAAATATGTTTCATATATATTTTCTTACTAATTAGGGAACTTCTATGTGCCACCAAATAGCCACCAAATCTCTCCAAATCAGGCTATACTGTTTTATAAAGAATGATAAAATATTAGACAGTGCCTGAAGTTAAAATGCATTGGTATGATTCATATGGTGTGTCTGTGATCATAGGTCTGCTTCTTGAAGGCTCTCCTAAACAACAACCTAACACTTTTCTTTGTATTTCTTTTCACAATATATAGTTATTAAACTAAACTAATTAAGTTCTTAAACTCAAATAACTTTAGTTTGAGAACTACTCTAGATTTTAGCTGTTAAAATTTAATAATTATTGTTTAGTTATTAAAATTACTAACCAATGTGATATTTTGTCTCTGTAGAGAATTAAATTTCTACCACCTCGAGCTAAGGATATAACAATACACCTGACGAATATATGTTTATGTTAGATTTATTTTCATTTGGTATCTAAGCGAACTTTGAAAAAGTTACCTGACATTGAACTGGTTAAAGAAAAAAATACCTTAAAATCTTTTCAATTTGCAAAATATTTGTATGTGAAATATTTGAAAATGTTATGAATAAATTTTAAATTACAGGTGCATTTGTAATTTCTGTAGTTATAAATGTCTGCTGTAAGACAAGTAAATTATATAGAATCATGAAGATACTTGCATCAATTTATGTATTTTCTGAATTTCTGTATACTAAATCATGTGAATCAAGTATTAGTAAACAATGAATGTGTACTCTGATAAATATACATTTGTACAAAATTCCTCTGTTAAGTAGATCGTCTTGACAGACTCATTATTATATATGATGTGCAACTAAGTGTGAACTAAATACTATATATTGAGGGGAAAGCCATAAAAACATACCAACAGTTATTTTAAATTTCAAGCCAAAATGGACATCCAACCAGCTAGAATTAGCTGCTAAATCTCTTTCAAATCATATTCTCCAATCTCAAAAAAGAGGGATGATTTGTATAATATAATTCTTGATATATTACATATAAGAAAAAGAAAGAAGGATCATATGAGTGATATCTTTGATCATAGAGCTGCTTCAACCAGGTTGGTCTAGGGATAAACCACAACAACCTTTTATGTTCAAATATTAATACCATTATTTGAAAGAAAATTAAATAATGTTAAACACCTATTCTTGAGAATAGCGTCTGTTTTGTTTTTTCTGTCTCTTGGTTCTTTAATTGTCTTGAAATAATTCTGGGTTTATAAGACCATTGGTTTCAATCAAATTCCAACAAGCTTTCTTTATCATTTAAATTCTTTTATGGTCTATTAAATCTCTCAAATTTCTCACCTTATATCCTGTATTTTTTTCTGTATTATATACAATTGAGTTTCAAAATAATACCTATCCCATTCATAAAATCCGAGCTGCCAACTTTCTTAGCAGAGTTCTATTGGTGTAACCCCTTTTTGTTATTCTTTTCATGAAACATTGTCAAGAGCCTTTTGTTTCGTTCATATTCAGATATGTTACATTTAGCTGCCAATGCTTTGAGTGAATGGAGTAAGTAGTTTCCAAAAACTTTCATTCTTAGGGTGCCACATGTCATCTTATATGATATAGTAGGTCACTGTACCTAACATATATTTACCTAACATATATTGACCAATATGGCTAGGGTGATGTTGAGCTTCATTCAGTTATAGGTCGTCAGATTAGAATTGACAATTCTAAACAATAGATACAGAATTTACTATAGCTGTTTTGAGATCATTGATTTTCTTCTCTCTAGATATTCTTTGAAATCTAATATCATATGGAGTTTATTGGTGTAACAATAACAATAACAAAAAATAGTTACAATGGAAATAGTTAGAATGTAAAAAATTTTGAAAACTTTTCAATTACTGAGATGAAAAATATAACTAAATCTCCATGATGTGTTTTC
>OZ024740.1:188793574-188826074 GCA_964016885.1 Eledone cirrhosa
CATGATGAATAGTGGTATGATTTTCCTACTAACATTTCTCTGAATATTGAAAATATGAAGATTTTAATAGATATTTAATTGATTTGGACAGCTCTAATGAAATACTATTGATGTGATTGATTATTGTGTGATTGATGATGATGATGATGATAGTAATGATAAAAGTGACATTAATGAGGATAACATTCATGATAATAATAACATGGTTCAAATAGTTGAAGAAAACATTTCCTGGTAAATGTATCACTACAAACAGACATCGATATATTAACAATATATCAATCCCAACAGACATAACATATCTCTAAAAAGGATTGGAAAAATGATCCAAAAACAAAATTCTGAACATAACTGAAATGTGAAAAAAATGAAAAACAAAACCTCATAATATAAGTGCTCTGGGAATAATAAAAACAAGCACTATAAAATATATATGCCAAATGATAGAACATACACATAAACATTATAAAAATTAACATAATTGGGGAGAGTTCTCATAAAATGTAGGACACAATGAATACACTAAACACACACATACATATACACACAGACGTACACACTCATACACACACATACATACAGACACACGAACTGCATATATTTGACCTATACAGAAGCATCTATGTGTTTGTTCTTCTAGAAAATAGCAGCTCTCCGATCACATGGTAATATCTTTAATGTGGAATAACATGTTGGAAATTGTAGTCCTAGATATACAAAAAGAAGATTGTCTATGGTTGGAATGCCATAAATCATACATCTACTTAATCAGAGGTGGTTTGAGGCTGAACAGCATAAACAATTCCATGCACCAACAATGCATAGCTGCATTTAATTATCTAATTATGCTGTATATAATTCAACTTTTATAATATTAATGAGAATTTATACGTATATAAATATTGGGAAAGAGAAAGTCAATTCAATCAACTTCTTTTTACTCTGGAAGGATGAAAGGCAAAATTAACCTCAGTGTGATTTAATTTTAGAATATAAAATACCAGAACAAATTCTGAAAGTCATTTTGTGTAATGCTCTAATACCAAGCTGCTGTTCTTAATAACAATAATGATAATAATATTTTTCTGAACATGGCAGAAATTGGTGTCTCTTGAGGTCACTCGGTGTGGATTGGTGATAATTCATATGAACAATAAGGAAAATATAATTAACAATAATAGCAATAAAAACACCAAATAGAAATAGAAAATAGTTCAAGAACCAAATACAATGGCAAAATAAATCTGAACACAGCTGTGCCCCATGCAAGTCTTCTGCCACCAACAGTGGTAGCAAAGGCTACAAAAATAAGAGCAAAGGAAGCAATTCTTAAGCAGACGAAGACAGAAGGGCAAAATAAAACTGTACATGGTCAGTAGTTAAGCTGAACCATTCAAGCTGGTATAAGCAAAACCCAGACCCATCATTAGCTGCACACATGTGTATAAAGGCTGCGTTGTTATGTGCTTTCTGAAAATCTTAACAAAATGCCATCAGTTATCTATGGTACTAAGACAAAAGGTGTCATAACAAACCATAAAACCCTCCTTCCCCCAGGGTCCTGGTTGAGACATGGTGGGATGTATGTGAATGTAAAGATATCCAAGGAAATAATAATGATTTCTAGTATAAGCACAAGGCCAGTAATTTAGGGGGTACTTTATTTTATCGACCATGTAAGGATGATAAGCTACCCTCTGTGGAATTTGAACTCAGAACATATAGGGCTGTAACTCTATGCTGCAAAGGATATCATCTGACACTCTACTGATACTGCCAATTCACCACCCTTAATATGGTTTTGGATGTAGGCACAAAGCCAGCAATTTTGGGGGAGGGGAAAAACGATTAAATCGACACAAGTACATTACTGGAGCTTTATTTATCAACCCTGTAAGGATGAAAAGCAAAACTAAACTCAATGGAATTTGAACTCAGAATGTAAATGGCTGTAACTGTATGCTGCAATACATGTTGTGTGACACTTTACTGATACTGCCAATCCACTACCCTTCATGATCAAAGCTACAATAAATGTAATTTTGGGGATATTACCATGGAGATATTTTATTATTTTATAAGTAATTTTTAATAACAGAAATTTTACTAGAGAAAATCAAGTTTTTGAGTAGGTATAAATTAATATAATAATTTAGGTTTCTTTCCATATTTCTCAAAGTGTAAGAAAAATTGTGCGTATACATGCAGAATCATCAATCAACTATATGGTTTTTGATTTTTTAGTTGCAGAGACCAAGTGATGCTTATACTGCTTAACTTAATCTTCCTACATTCTGAAAACAACTTGTAACATATATAAATCCACAGGTTTCATCAGAGCTGTCTGATAAAATGTAGATTTGATTATTGGATAGTTGAAAAGAATCTAATAAGATTTTTTTTCTTTAGAGATTCTTTGCAAATTTCCTTCTCTGCTGCTTTTCTTTTTTCTTTTAATGCAGATTTATGTTTTCTGGAAACAGTATAATTTTCCCCTTCTTATATTTCCTTTCTTAACAAAGAATTTTGATTAGCTAACATGTAAATATATAGAATAAAGAAAATAGCTTTAAACGTAGCCAATATTTGCAATTTATCAAGTCAAAATAATATTGTGGTATAGTGAAAGCTTATTGTGTATATAGGTTGAGGATTTGTAACAGCAGGTTTTTCACTGTGACTTATCCAGTTGTTTTGGATATTTTCTTCTTCAACCAACATCTTCCGAATAACACATTTTGTGGCTATTTTTACTTTTAGTAAGGAAAATATACTACTTTCTCACACTAGAAATCCATGCATCATACAATAAATATCCTGAGATTATGTGGGTGGTGTTGAACATTCGATTTTCTCTGAGTTTCTATTACTTGCGATTTTGATGCCAGCCCATCCTATTTAGTATTAACAAGGTTAAAATTGAAAACTATGGAGGAATTATCCTCCAAAATATTCAGTATTGCTAAGCTTATGGAAAATATTTACAGAGATGAGGTCCTATTTTGACCTTTATGACAGATTCTTATGAAATATTGCACCAAGCAACTTGTTATGCATTGATATTTACTATGTAAACTTTGCATCTTATGATTAAACTTCTGCTGCAAACAGTTAAAAGTAGCACTTTAGATTTTCAAAAGTTTGTTACTTTATGAAAATATTTATTTTGTTATTTTACTGGAACATGATTGTGAGAGTCCACTATAACTCTCATATATATTTTTATTGAATAATATTTAATATACTTTAGCTGTTAAAACGTTACAATAATTTTGTCTCATATAATAGTAAGCATCTTCAAATGTTTAAGTGTTTCTTTTGATACAAACAGCACTATTATGATAATATTTCCTTATATTTTCTTGCTACATCAGAAAATATTGGTTTCTGATTTAGGCACAAGGCCAACAATTTTTGGAGAGGGGAAAGTCGATTAAATCAACCCAGTACATTACTTGTAGTTTATTAGTAATGTATTGGGGACGATTCTTGCTATACTGTATGTAGTGTTTTTCTTTATCTAAGTGTTATCTTGAAATTACTACTACTCACCTAGAAGATATTTTAAATTCAAATTCATCATGATGATAGAGAAAGCAATGCAGGATCTTAAAAGCAAAACAGCTACAAAATTATCCCTGTTTATTCCACCTTTTCAGGAAAACACCACTTGTAAAGCCACATAACTTTTTACTCATAAAAAACGAAACCATTGAAAAAATATATTGTTGAATAATCGGTTAGGTGAATGAAATAAAATGCTTGATTTTTACATAATTTAACAACAAAATTTTACAATTTTATTAGCTATATCTATGTTTAAGAGTTTGCACCCATACACACAAATAAGAACATTAAAATATTCAGATTATAGCACATAATCATAGAGCAGACATACGGCAAGTTACAACTTTTCATATTTAATATTTTTGCTTATGAAGAGTCATTATAAACCTATTATTACTTTTAGACTATTGTTTTCTCAATTTTAATTCAATATATAGCTTTTATTTCTCATTCTTCATGCTATATAACAAAACTATTTCCTGCTTCATACAGTATATTTTGATTAATTTGTTGTTCTATAGAGCTTGGTTGAGAACATAAAACATGGATATAGCAATAAGCTGGAGTCATAAAACATTCTCTTTCACGATAGAAAGGACTTCATTTTGTCTGTGCACCTGAATATTGGCTTCCTTAAATACAATATTAACTTTTTGAATGTCTCTATTCAGTTGGAAAGTAGAATCCAAAAACTTGTAAAGAAATTTTCTAAGTACAACTGAAATAATATTTTTTCCTATTCTTTGAAATGTTCAGCTGATTGCCACTTTATGCTTCAAAAATTTGCATTTGTATTTCAAATCAGAGTCATGACTAACAGGTGTTAAATCAAACCCCAACCATCAATGCAATAACACAGCATGCAAAAATCATTGTTTCTAATTTCAATTTTGCTTTCAAATGAAAACCTCACCAACCAGCACCATGTTGTTTTCTAATTCCATTTTGACATATATTGGTTCAGTCTATTTGGTGCTCTTTCTTCAATTTCTCTTTAATATTGATGTACGAAATCAATAATTACTAACATTTTCTGCATTTTTTAAAATAATAACTTTCAAAAAAGTGTTCAACTCCAATATCATGTATTTTTGCTTCCATTAATAAATAAAGGCAACAAAACACACGAAAAGATTATGGATGATTTAATTTTTTTTTTTTTTTCTAAATTGGATTTTAGTTCTATTGACTAGCTTTTCCATTAATTAAAAACATCTTTCTTTTAGCTCAGATTATTATATTGCAGCTTTTATTAATATATGGACATTTTGGATCATAGTTCACAAGGTTTGTCTAAAATGTTGGCTCTTATCATCTAATCAAAGACAAATTAGTGTACAACTATGATTTTAATTTGGTTGGATGAAAGAACAACTATCTTAATAACAGTTGGTCCCTGCAGAGAAACTAATTAACCATGATTCAATAGTATATCTTATACAACATATCAAGAGCTATATAAGGGAAAGTGTGAAATTTAGGAATTCTATAACAGGTGACAAACACCTACTCAAAGTAAATCTTTATATATTAGATATCTAACCAAGTAGAGACAGCTAACTATGCTGTTTGTGTATATTATGGAACAAAATATTTATTTAAGGTGAAAATATTAGGTTTAAAAGTATTCTAAATAATTCTGACTTTATTGCAGGTAATAAACATATAATTCAATAATATAAACATGAATATTTTCTACCAAACATCTGGTAGTTTGCTATTTTTTCGAAAATAAATCTCATCTGACAATCTAAGTGGAGATATCTAGAATCCAAACATATATTTAGAAATCTGTATTCTAATAACATAAATTAATTTAAATTACAATAAATTTAGAAATTCTTTATCATCCTCATCATTGTATGTCACTTTTCCATGTCAGTATGAAATAAATGAATTGCCATGTGGCATGTCTTCTATGGCTGTTACAGTGCATGCTGGGTGCATCTTTTGTGATGCAAGCATGTGTGCTTTTTTTTCATGATACACACACTACTGAATTCTAGAGTAGACCAAGTACATTATATTGTGGTGCCAACTCTAACACTTTAGAAAGTATACTGTGTGCATTTTATCATGGCACCAGTGCTAGAGAGCTAGTGACATACCAGGCCTGACTGAAGAGTTCTCCCAAAACGTATATTTTTTCCCTGTTCTCTTTCTACCTTTATTTTAGTTTCACATTGACATATTCTTTGTTAATATATCATTAGATATCTAGTTTCTCTAATAATCTTATCGAATGCTAAAATATTTGAAATTGTTTAAAATACCCAGAGAACATTGTTTTCTCTCTTATTTAATTATAGTATGTCCTAAAAAGCACAGTTATTTTGCTTCATGATATTTACAATAAACAGAGCAGAAAATATTACAAGTTAAAACGAGTATCAAGAATAATGCAATGGCTCTTTGATTTCCAGTTTATTAAAGTAAATCAAGAATAGCATGAATAACCCAATGATATGTTACAATGATATTTGTAATGTATGACATTACAATCTAAAATAATGCTAATGGTAACTGCTAATTTCTCATTCTCACCCCTTTTGTTTTAAAGCGGAATAATCAATTACATTTTACTATTACCATGACTAATGTCTTTCAATGCCACTACACTAATCATAACCCGAGCCATCACCATCATTCTAATCACAGCCATTATAATCAACATCATTGTCATATCCATTTCTATAGCAACCTCTTCTACTCTCATCAGAATTATTATCACATCCATCATCAGTACTGGTATTATCTACTCAATTATCAATACTGTAACAGTACACTTGACTGCACTCATGCACAGTTGTTTATTTTTTCTTCTTCATTTATTTTACTCTGATATTTGCTTCAATAAAGAAGCCTTTCCCCATTTCATTTTATCTGCCTTTGAAATTCCCACATCAATTTTCTCTCAAGATTTTGTCAATTAACTTCTTCAATATTATTATCTTACCCTATTTTCTAGCTTCCATTTTAATATTTCCCCACTCAGATATCACCTATTTCAAATGACTGACTACTAATAAGTTTCAATGCAACAAATCATTCCTTTTGCTTCAGATTCTTCATCATATTTTGTTTAAATTTAAGTTACATTTTATTTTACAGAATAAAATGTCGAATTCATGAATTTAAATGAAAGATGTAGAGTAATAAAATACCACAACTAAGTAGTATGATTTATTGAGCAATATTATTTCTGATAGTTAAGCAATTTGGTATTATCATTTCATAACTCTAACTTAGACACAAGAAATCATGATACAGATAATAAGTTTTCTGTGTTACTTTATTGAGAACACATTGACTGCTGTAATACACACACAAAATGTTTATGTGTGTGCATACATATGAGAGAGAAGGTGAAGTTGGAAATAGCACGGAAAATATGTTTTAGGGTCTGTTTTTCTTTTTTTTTCTTTGATTTGTCAAAGTGACATTAATGAAAAAATGAAAGGGACAATTCTTGTACAAAAGAGTTTTATAATGTATATAAAGTATTTCCGGTTTCGATGTATTATCAAAATTCTGTGAAGAAACACACCTACCACCACTGCAGCTGCTACTTTATGACTACACCTCTCTCTATATACACAAGAGCTCATTTTCCAGTCTCCTTCTCAACAACGAAGATGAAAAAAACTTACCTCTTAATTTTAAATCTTTAATTTTTAGTTTTTAACTCTTTTTAATTGTAATAATCAACATTTGATAAGATGAATTTGACTAATACATCGAAACCGGTAATACTTTATATACATTATAAAACACTTTTTTAAAAGAATTGTCCCTCCCCTTTTTTAAATAATGTCACTTTGACGAATCAAAGAAAGGGAAAAAAAAAGAAAAAACAGACCCTAAAATATATTTTCCGTGCTATTTCCAACTTCACCTATTCTCTATAACTACTGTTTTGTATAGAAACTTACTTGGCTTTTCTAATATTTATATACATACATACATATATATATATATAGTGTTCGACTTGTTTGTATATATCGATGTTGTATTATCATGGCAACATGCTTGTGGTCGTTTTATTCTTTGTGTCACAGTTTATTAAATGTTTGTGTTTACTCTGGATGAAAACGTATTAACTTTTCACACGATTGAGTGCTTTGGGACTGCCTCAAAGAATTCGATTGGTATCTGTAATACTGTGGTTACAACTTCGATTTATGTTCATTACTATATATATATATACTAAAGGGGCTGTCTATCTATGAATTTTACAAATGAGGAACAACTTAAGACCTTGTTGAAATGGTCTGGCTAGTGATCCAGAATGAATTTATTGTCAGTGATAAGTATGTAACCATTTGCACTCGTTAGAGGTGATGATGCAAATGGAATGCAAATTGGCAGATGCTTTAGAATGACAGATATAATGGTTGTGACTTCATTCAAACTCTCTATACACAGAGTGTAAAAGTCACTGATGCCATGTTTGCCTTCCCTATTTTATCTTTAGAAAAATACTAGCAATAGAGTCAATTCTTCTTTTAAATCTCTCTCACACTTCCTTTCTTTCACTCTCTCTCTCCTTATCTGGAAGAAATACCCAAGATACACTGAGTATCACTTCTACACCAGTTTAACTCCACCACAAACTATGGGTCGATACATACATTTATATTATACACAAACATATATATACACACATACACACACACACATATATATATATTTATATATATATATATATATATATATATATATATAAATATACGTGTGTGTAATTAAAGAAAATTGGTTTGTCAAATATAGCTTAAAACATTCCACAGATTTGCTACTGAATGGTTTTATAGTTACTCATTGGAAAGAAAATATCTATCAGTTATGGGAAATTTTAATGTTTCAAAATTATTAACAATTAAAGTGATATTATGTTCATTCAAGTATGAATAAGTATAACACATTACAAACTACTTTCTAAGATAATTTATGTTAGCAAACATTGGGAAATTATAGTGTTTTTGCTTGAATGAATTCTCCTATATTTATGATAACTTCTCGAGTATATGTCTACATTTTATATGCTGGCATAGTTAACTGTTTTTTGAAAATTAGAACGTTTCAAATGTCTTGTCGCAAAATGCACTTTACTATGGGATGTTTCTTTCAAAACACTCCATAACCTATTTACTTATATTCTAAAACGATATGTTTTGAAGACACATTTTTAAGTTCAATTTGTTGTTTGATACAATATTAAAAGGAAAGTGTTTAGAGTTTCAGTGTGTGTATATATAGTAGTAATAGTTTCCTATTGGAATATCCAATGTTGTGTTATTAGAGTAAATATACATTTTATGTTTGAAAATTTGATTCAGCATAATAAAGCACTCTAAGGCTGACTGTGGGTTTGTAAGAATGGACAAGGTGTTGTGAGAAAAACAAGCAGTCATTCATGCATAGAAATCACCCCTTTCATGCCAACTATGTTGTTGAAGGAAAAGGCAAAAGCTAATACATTGTGATACCTATGTCATCACAACTGATCTTTTCCATTTAAGTGGACTGGAGCACCATGAAATAAAGTGTCTTGCGTAAAGACATGATGTGCTGCCCAGTCTATGAATCAAGCAAGAAACTTTACGATTGCTATCCCAACAACATAACCATTAAGCTACAAGTAATTCATAATTTATCAGCCTTTCAGAAGTGGCAGTTTTCCAATCACAACTATGGAGTGGCATATTCCTAATTGTATCTGCAAAAAAATTAAGCTACTTTTTTTTCACAAGTTTTATGGAAGATGGACACTATATTTTGGCAGGTTTGCTACACTTTATGTACTAGCTGTTGCGTAGCTGCAACCAGTATTCTGTAGAAGTTGGTGATGTTTATACTGGCCCACCTGTAATAATTAGAAAAGGTATTTCAAGAAATATTTATTTTTCTTTAGATAATATTTCTTTTGTTTTTCTTCATCATTTTGACAGGTTACATCAGACATGTTCTGTCAAATATTGTATATTTCTAATACATTATATAATGTAGTGGTGTAGCCTAAACAATTGGTCAGGGTATGTGGATTGTTGTCATGCTTATTCTTTAAACAAGATGGTATATTGATGTGAGGTATATTTTTATTTTCGAATCTGGAAAGAATGAATATTCTGACACAGCCTGCTTTTAAATATGTTCTCCATTAACCCTATGTAGTTTTTTTCAATACCACATGTGGGTGTTCTCTTGTCTCACTACATCAGTGTGATACTGAAGAATTTATCATTGAATGGACAAGATGTCTTACAGAAATGCATTCCAGTCACTGATTTGATATATTCGTAATTGTGCTATTACATAGCTATCCTTAGGGTATTTTTTATTAAACTAGTAGGTGTTTATTTAATCAATGTCAGGAACTTTCTCGCTATATGAAATTATATATCCATAATAAAAGATAGGTTAAACCATACATTTATAGCAACAAAAAAAGGACTGGAAATCTGCACTACAATAAGCTCTCACAAAATCCTCTATACTATCAAACAACTGACTATTGGAAACTAGAAAAAATAATGTTTAGTAGTTTTAGCCTGATCATTATTATGGCACCTTACAGAATGCTGAGATATTGGAAACTCAGAGTAGCAATAGTATCATTCACCAGCTTCAAATAAATAAATAAACACGAGTATGTGTGTGTTGCATACACACACATACATACAATTATTTTTATTGGTCAGAATGTAAATGATAATGGTTCTTTTTGTTTTGAAAAATAAACAGTCGTATCAGTCTTTATTTATACATGCTCTTGCATGTATAAATACTGTTCCATATAACTACTGATTCTTACATATAATTGTTTCTACTTTAGGCACAAGGCCAGCAATTACCCAGTGCATTACTGGTACTTTATTTTATCGACCCCGTAAGGATGAAAGGCAAAGTCAACCTAATGTTTTAAAAATAAGTCAGTTGTTTTGAAACCTAATTTAGAGTGGTGACACCACAACTTGAAATTACTACCATTGTGTCACCATTTAATTTAGAATGTTTTGCTATACTTTAAATTGTCATTCTTTTTGTTTTTAACCTTGTAAAAGGATTTATTCTTTATGAGCAAATAAATACTTAGAAACTGAAGTTGAATTTCAAATTAGAAGTGCTAGTCTATTGGTTAAATTCCTTTGTTGCTCTCTTTTAAATGAATATTTCAAAGCATGAACAGCTCAACTTTCTGATTTGCATATATATGGAAAATAAAATAATAAAAAAAGAATTCAGTTCTGAATCTTTGCATTTATCATTCTAAAGTCATAAAGAAAGATGTCTGTGTTCTTTACGAAATAAGGAATTATAATGAGGATGGGACATATGCATAAGTTAATGCATCAACAGCTCTACCAAAATATGTATGAAAGGAAGACAAAATATGTTTTTTTATAAACAAAATCCCATTCTTTTAATATCTTTTAGTTGTTTCTTTTGATAAAAGATCTCTGTTTACTGTTGTATTTTTCCCTAAATCAATGTTTTGCTTTATACGTTCAATCACTTATTTATCAAATATCTAAGCACGTAAATGCATTTTAACATTCTCAATACATTAAAATAAGTAGTTTAAAGGAGTTTCTGCAATAACATCCTATGGTTTAAATTAGATTGTATTTGTTTCATTAATATAACATGAAATTATGATGAAAAGGGATGCTAAGTCATCATATTCACATCTGGAATAACATTAAAAAACATGTTATTTACTATATTGAATATTGCATTTTTTTTTTTTTTTTTTGGTGAGACACCATAAAACATTATGGTAAGAAATGTTATATAATACAGATGATCTACTCAATTATAATTTCAATGATCAAATTAAAAGACTATAAATCAATGTATGGATGTGCTGCTGATGTTGTTGTTTAGCATGAGGTCAACCCTGATCATGCATACTTATGATCAGTCATGGCCATCCCATCCTTTTATTGGAGATTTCTAAGGCTATATCCTCTATGTGTCCTTCCTTTTTTTAAGAATGTCAATGGGTAATTTGAAGCAGATTTTGTTGCTATTTCTTATACATCCAACAGTCATGTAATAACTCATTCATTACCTAATCATTTGTATGCTTGATGTGTGTGTGTGTGTGTGTGGAATCCTGTACTTATTGGAGAGAATAAATACAAGTGTGGAGAGAGAAACAAAGGAAAGATAGAGAAAGATCTTGTACAGGGAGAAAGAAGGGTGTGTGGATAGGAAATACGTTGAAATAATGATACAAAAATAAGTGCCTACATATTCCTCTTTCAAGAAATCAATTTTGGGTCAGTCACATTAAATCCAGTTTCATTAACTGAAGTAGACATTTCCTTGTGGCTACTAATTATTGGAACATCAACATATAATAACATAATAAGTAGTGCACTTCTATCAGTTGTTAATTGTGTTGATTAGTGTCATGTAAATCTATCTACTTATAATTAATCTGTTACAAGAAATGTGTCTTTACGTTCAATGTTTGTAGCTATATTGATGAATATTTCAATAAGGATTTTTTGCTTTGATGAATTAGATGTTATATCATTTTGATATATTTCAATTGATTTTTATAACCAAATATATTTGCAATCTGAGACAGCCAAGACGATCCACAATACTGGCAAGTTCCAACTCGACCTACAGGATGAAGTGGGAAATGCTTGCAGATAAGGAAGTCAGTACCAGGTATGCAGATGCTATCATCATCATCATCAACGTTTAACGTCCGTGTTCCACGCTTGAATGGGTTTGGACGGGGGTTTTCCCACTTGAGGCAAGAGTGATTGTCTTGCTCGCATAGGACGGTCTGGCAGGTTTTCTACAGCTGGATGCCCTTCCTAACACCAACCACATTTACAGTGTGGGGCTGGGAGGTTTTTACCGTGTTGCCTACACGGCCACATTACAGATTGGACTGTGTTTTTTTTTTGTCGTGACACCTACACGATCTCATTTGTTTCGGCCTGGATGTTGTGGCACCAACATAACTTTACATTGAAAGGGGCAGTGTGGATGGGGTGGGGGTGGTGGGACGGGGGTGTATTTTGTTAGAGATGCCTACACTGACTGTAGTAGGTTTTACTTTGTATTTAGGTAAGGCGGGTCTTCTCTATTACTGAGTACCGCCAAAGGTCTCGGTCCAGTGACATTGTCTTGGTGAGGTGTAAGTGTGTGAGGTTGGAATTTATCAGCTCGTCCCAGGTTTTTCTGAGTCTGCCTACTCTGTAGCTACCGTCTATCTTTATTGCCCTGCACTTTGTTATACAGCTGTCGTCTTTCATGCGCATCACGTGACTATACCAACGTAGCCTTCTCTCGAGTAAACAACATCTGATCCCTCTTATTTCTAATTTTTTCCTTAGTTCGCTTATGCTTTGCCGTTCACGTATGTTACTATTACACATCCAGCGGAGCATGCAAGCTTCGTTCCTCTCTAGTCTGCATATATCCTCTGCCCAATTCAGAGAAATCCCTCATCAAACTGGGGACATTGAAACAGAGTGGAGACTGTTCATTTCAGCAATTTCCTCTTCAGCTGTTAAATGCTGTTGGCAAAAGAAGCTTGGTGTGGCACCAGGTGGGACGAGGAGCCTTGGTTTGATAAAGTGATCAAAGATGTCATCTGCGCAAAGAAGGAGGCTTACAAAACTGGCTTAAAAATAAATCTTTTTTTGTTGCATATGTGGTGCAAGCAGACACAAAAGTTTGCAGCAGAGACAGTAAAGGGGAGTTAAAATGGGAGGGCTTTGGAATTAAGGTGGAATCTGATTTCAGATCAACAAATAATGTGTTCTGCCAGACCATTTGCCGACTTCGTAATAAGAAGTCCTCCTCCATGCCTAATATCAGTTGTTTCTGACAGGACCTGCTGGAAGACATAGTTGAGGACTCAGCTCCACAATCCCACCAGTAATAAGTGGGCAAAAAAGATGATGAATTTTTATAATAACTCTTTATATTATATATATTGTATATATTTCTGACATGTAGGTGTCAATGATGGAACATTATTATCATGCAATATGGAATCTGCTGATATTTGATGGAAACAAAAGCCTAATCTATCTGCAATTGTAGATAGAGGGAGAAAAACAGCGCATATCAAATCTGCATCATCAATATTTAGAATTAATAGAATGTTATTAAATTTTATTCATAGAAATCACGGATTATCTGACTGCATAGATTTTATTTCTAAATTATTTATGATATCAAATTATATACTGATACTTTGCCAAATATGTCATGTAGATGTATTTTATTGATATGAGGCAACCAAAAGATAGATTTGCTCTGAGAGAATTTGAACTCTGATAATTGTACTTTTCTAATGTAACAACCTTAAAATGAAATATATATTTTAGTGATAATAACTCTAGGACAGGTCTAACGAGATAGCTGGTACAGAGTGAAGAAGTATCATATATTAAACCCACAATATGTGGTTGTATATTAGCTTATAAAGTGCATGCCTTTTACAATCAGTTTTCTTATCAAATATACCAGTTTTTCTCTTAAATGTACCAAGACTGATGCACAAACGTGCAAACAGCCACACATTCATATGTATATATTCACTGACACCTGAACAAACTCAAATTACACACACAAGTATGTACAGTCGACATTTATTTATGCCATATAACTCAATCATAAAAACAAATAATCAAATTTTGTCTATGTGTGTATATGTTTATTAATTTGTATGTTATATATAAATATATATTAGTATATATATATAACACATTTTTTAGCAATGTGTTTCTCTTTCTCTATAGATCTACATAATTTCTTTATGGAGAAATAAGGATATGATAGAAAATTAGACTCATTTATATTAATATATAAGTTAATATAGCATACACATTAACAAATGCACACACACTTGGAATATTTTTCTTAGTGAGCGATATGACAGAAAGTGGATTGTGCTAGTGTATGTTGTATTTTGTTTGTATGTGAATATGTGGGTGGGTGTGTGTGTGTATAAGATCTTTGCAATTCAAAACTGATTTACTCATGGAGAGAAACAATATTGTGTGCCTTTTTCTGAAATATGACATTGTGTCTGCTTTTCACCTGATACTAAATTTATTAGAATTGATTATTAATGCAGAAAGCCATAAATCTTTGTTACTAAAAGGCAATCATTTTAAAATTTATTTTCTCTGTCGTTTATCAGTTGACTGATGCTTATTTTATTGCATAATTTTTTTCTTTTACATGAGCAATATTCCATATATTTTGTGAAACGATAATGATTAAAAACCTTCTCCACTATTTTTTTTTTTTGCACTATGCTATATCAATAAATTAAGTTTTAATTCGATAATAACTAATCTCGTTTTAAATCTTGCCAAATAAATACATGAATAGAATAGAATAAAATATTTTAAATAATTAGCTTAGGTGTGAATAAAATTGTAGGATAAAATTCCAAATTGTTCTGAAATATTGCAGCTACTGCTGTAAACTACACGAAACATATTGCATGTTTCATCAAGCTAAAGTATTTGTAACTCAGTATGCCACTTTCAGTTGCCACCAGAAATTCTGTTTCAACACGTTAATTGGTTAAATATATGATGTATTTCACTTTCCAATAGCAGTAGAAGTGTTCTCAACCTTTAAACGTGTCATGTGGTTCATTTCTTTAAATAATGTTATGCAGAAAACAGTATTAGGTGTCCATTTTCATCTTCATACAGCCTTCATTCATTCCTATTAGCACTATAACAATGAAATCAACAGCATATTGACACAGTTGGTGAGTGTTAAATTTTGGAACTATGTTTGTTTAAACATTTATGCTTTACAAATGAGGATCAGTTAAAGAGGAATCCCACCTTATTAAATCAATACTATTAAACAGTCCAGAACAAAGTGTTGACAGATTATGCATCAGTCATTTCACACACATGCAAAACTTTGTTTGTATTTCCATTTTATTTTAGGATAATCATATCTGGCACACGATATTCGTTTTAGTATTTTTCATTATATTTAAATGATTAACTTAATTGGTTGCTTGGTTTAACACAACCACCTGGTCTTTGAGTGCTTACAACAAATTATACTTTTCTCCTTACCACATAGGGAGACTTTGCAAATAATCATGTGTGCTTCCCTGACACCACCCTCTCCCTGACTAAATGAATATGGAATAGAATCTAAAGGATTTGCTTTTGTAGGTGACACTTTTAATATCATCTCTAAATTCAAATCAGTCTGATGCTAATATAAAAATAAAACTTATATGATAAATTGTAAGGTTTAGGTATGTTTGCAGTTTCAGCAACATTACCGATGTTATTTTCCTTGCCACAATTATTTTTATCATTAGCATTGAGTTGAGAATATTTTGAAAGATGTCATGATATTAGGATAAATATTTCAATTCACAGATAAATATAGCTTTTAATGATACTTTTACAGCACTCAATTATGAATTAAAACACTTTTAAAATGGTCCACTGTAAATGAGTGTATTTAACTGATCCTTTCCTTACTTCTGCTACGCTATTCCACTGTAAGGATGTCTTCCATTCTACTTCCATTGTTGTTTCTTTCCTCTTATTTGGAAAGTGCCTTGATCTTAGATTGTGCGTTGAAACGGAAGAAATTACAACACGAAAAAGCCATTTTAGACATTAAAAAACTGTTAACTTTTCATCTATTTCATGGTGCAAGGAATATCTTGAGAGCATGAAATAAAGTGAAAGGGAATATAGCACTTTTTGTGTGTCTTTCAAATTGGCTAAAATGGTTTTTCCACATTGGCTCAAATTGCTACACTTTATCTATTTACATCATTACAAGTGGAAATAACTTAGTCAGCATAAAGAGCAAAGACACTTAAGGAGTTTTGAATTATAGCTATTAAGATCTTCATTTTGTTATTTATTTAAGTATCTTAAATATTTGTGTTCCCTCAGCTGATGTTTGATACACGATAGGATGAACCCTCTGCAACTATTCTAGCTTTAAGCCTGTCTGTTTACACTAGACAAATGTAGATTGAACAGAGTGCAGAATCTTAATTCAGAATATAAAAATCCAGAATTGACACTTTATAGTGACTAATTTGATGTGCTAACAGATCTACCAGTTCACTTCCTCTCGACTGGTACATTATCAAACCTAAAATGAAAGACAATGTTGACATTGGTGTAAGGTGAACATAGAGCATAGAATGCTATTAAAAAATATGGTAGAGCATATGATCTGATACTGTAATGACTGGCAATTTGACACCTTGTGTGTATATGTGTGTGTCAGTGTCAGACCCGCTGATCCAACTTATATATGGCCAACTTATATTTATAAATGTTTTAGATGAGTTAATGAGTTATTTCATACATATGGATTAAAGGGTCCAGCCGTCTTCTGTATAATACAATTTATTTGTTATATCAAATGAATATACTCATACATATATGGTGAAATAGAACACTTAAAGAGAATCTGACAATAGCACATTTGAAGGGAAATACTCCTAGTAAGAATTTAATTGTCTAATAAATCTTATAATCCTTGTAACAACTCTTTCTTTAAATATAAATAGTTACTGCCAAGTAAGGTATTCAGTCCTAAACCATGTGAACATTTGTCTATGGCTGTGTTTATAGTATTATATATAGAAATGTGAGAATAACCCTATAACCACAACTGTCATCATTACATAGAATTGGAATTCTTGATACAGAAAGCAATATCTAGAGAACATTAATCCTAGAATCTTTCTTAATACAATCATCGTATATAAATATGAAGAACTTTATGGCAATTTACACAGTTTAATGATTAATTTGGTATAATGATTGTGAAAGACGGTCATAAAAGACAACAGTGTTCATATCATTAATAATAAAACAGAAACAATAAAACATCAACAGATAAAGATGAAATATTTTAATGACTAGAATAGTGAGATTTTGATACAATTCCAGTAGCATGTATATAGGAATATTTGTCTATGAGCATGTTTATAGTGTTAGATATACCACATTGAGAATGGAACCTTAAGCACAACTATCAGTATTAAATAAACCTGGAATTCCTGAGATATAGGCTGTACTATCCAAAGAACTGTAATAAGAGAATGTATCTTAATAAAATCATTGGAAACAAACATGAAGAACTTTATTGAAATTTACACACTTTAATGATTACTTTGGTATAGGTGATAATAAAAGACAGCAGTGTTCATATCATTATTGGTGATAATAATAGTGAATAAAGACAGATTTCATTACGCAGGAAATTATAATGACATGATATCATTAACTGTGATTAGTGTTAACCTGGAACTAAGTTGATGATTACATAGTCATGAAAATACTATGCTTATGATTGTTCTGTGTTTATTAATGATGAGTATGAGGATTAAGAATTATACAGCATGAAGGTCACAGACAGACTAAAAGAAAAGAAACAGAAATTAATATTGTTTGAATATTTTTCTAAATCATAAATGCACAAAGACTATCTTATTAAGATCCGAGACTGCATGAATTACTATGAGATGTTTTTAGCATAGGTAATAGTTCGATGAAATTTCTTCACTCCATTCTTTTCCTGGCTACTATGCTTTAGGTACATGAATCTCCAATAGTGACAAGATCATCCAGGTAGCAAACACTGTCAACTTCTTTTAGTGATTCATGCCATAACAAGTTTTTTCCAGTGCATCTCCCTCATCATCCTCCAGGGAAACGCCTTCTCTATTCTGTTCACCAGGGCCATGGAGTGGCCAGTGCATGGGCCCCCTTTTGCTCATAATTATTAGAGATGGGGAAAACGAGAGAGACGGAGGCACTGACAGTGGGAGTTTGGTTCCTTTGTACTCCAACCTGGTGTATATGCATATGTTTCATGGACACACACTCACTCTGTTGTAGTGAACCATTATTAGCAGGTTTTTGCTTTACATGTATAAGCCATTAATGTATAAAGCTAATTTTCTTTCTAAAATTAATTGAAACCAATAAGTGCTACATATTACATAATGTTTTGAATATCTAGGAAGATCAACTTAATGATATGACAGTATTTTGCAATATTTCAATCACCAGTTTGCATCAAATGTTCCTCATGTTTTAGAAAAGTCATTTTTACATCGTTTTTAAAAACAGAACAAACATCAGGTTATAAATGAAGGAATTAATAAGAATTTTTATTTTTAAGAAAACAAATTGAAGTATAATTAATTTGGAATGTTTAATTGAAAGTGAAAAACAAAAATTAAATAGAAAAATGTTTTTATTCCATATTATAACCAATTTAATGAATGTCCATTGAAATATTGCAATTTCAGACAGAGCCTTGTGTGTTGTGCTGTGACACTAATTGAGAAGTTTGAGGATAAAAACAGTTTAATTTTACTCACAGGTCTCAAAGATTGAGAGGCCTCATCCTTCTTTTAGTTTAAATGCCAATGACAGCACAAAAAGAATATTCAACTAAATTTTTGGTACTAGTGGTAGCAGTACTTGTTCAGTTTCTGTAATCGCTAATTTCTCATGTTTGGAATTGATGTAGGTATTAAGTCAAATCAGCTATTGCTTTGAAGCATACATTGGTTTCACAACGCTATCATATTACAAGTCAGTTAGTTTGTCAACCTATTCAAACTCCATACTGAGATACTTTACATTTTTCTAGTTAAAATGAAATAGCTAGGTGATACATTAAACCTATCTCTGATTTGACCCTGCAGTTTGGAAAGATGTTCCAAGATAATTTGAAGACATCATTTGCATGCTCCAAATTAGAGAAATCCATGAAATGACACAGAGCATTCCTCAAATATTAGACCTACAAATGATTTCTTCATAAACCTGCAAATTCATATTTTGTTATCTATGAAGATTTGCTGCTTGAGGAATTAGCAAAACTCTGAACCAATATGTGCACTCGTAGAGCTTTTAGTACCTCCCAAAATGTTTATTTGAAATCTCATTTCATACTTAGAGTTTATTTTTGTCTATTTCATTTGAAGACCTTCACTTATAAATATATTGTCTCAACTATTTTATAATGGCCATATGCTGCAATTCGAGTTTTGTCTTTACTATGAAATTGAGCATTTCATAAATCTATACCATGTCTTTTATCTGCTTTCATTGATCTGTGTCAATGCTGAGGCATTTTAATTTTTATAAACCGAAGTGTGTTTTGTGTTAATAATGGTTTCTGATTCCGGCACAACAAAGTCAACAATTTTGGGTGAGGGTAAAATCGATTCAATTGACCACAGTGCATTACTGGTAGTTTATTTTATTGACCCCTTGAGGATGAAAGGCAAAGCTGACCTCAAAAGGACTTGAACTCAGAATGTTAAGGGATATAACTATATGCCACAAAGCTTGTTTTCCAATGCTCTACCAATACTGTCAATCCACCACCTTTGTTTTGTGTTAATAATAATCATATACTCTAGTCACACAGGTTGCTGAGACATCAGTGAGACTAAATGCATTAAAATATTTAGTATTATACTTTAATATCAGTCTACTCAGCATTTTATCTTATTAGTGTTGATAAATTTGGATAAAAGTAATATGTTGGACCAGTTATCCTTCTTTGTCGGGTTGTTACATGAGCTTCATGTTACTGATATTCATTAGTCATGGAATACTTTTTACAAAATCCCTCTGTACTTCCTACACTATAACAGTTTCATTTCCTTGTTGAAATCTACTTTCATTCTATGTTTTGGAAAAATCTATGCACATTGTAAATTTCCATTTCCTAAGAAATCAGCATTTACATGTCCAATTTCGTTTAAACAAGAGTCTGTTGTAATAAAGTAACATATTTTCTTGATTTAATAAATCAGACAAAACATAAGTCTCATACTGTGATGTAGACCTTATTAAATTCTTGTTTATTGATACTTAATCTTTTATGAGAAAAACAAATGACTGTAGGGCTACAAATATAGATTCTGGTTAAAAAGGTTATATTTCAAAACGCTATCACAGATATTTTGCCATTTCTTTTTCAATGATTACTACTTTGCTTATCCCATTTACATCTAAATCACGTGCTGCAAAATGTTATATGCAGAAATTCAAATTTGTTGAACCATCCCATATACATTACTTTGAGCATATTATTGTGAAACCAGTGAAAGAAACTAATAATAAATTTGTCTTGCTAGAAATATTTATGAAATATTTCACCAAACTAAATGATTACAACAGTATTGCTACTGTTCTAAATCATCTGATCTTTTGTAATTCTTTTCTTGCCATCAATTGGAAAGTTGTATCTCAAGTCAATATAATACTGTATAGCAAACCAATGAATACCTTAATGATTACAATAATAGTAGAATACATAAAAATTCATAGAACCTCTTATTTGTATTTGATCTTTCTTGACAAAAGAATATTTACTGCAATTAGCTTTCAGTCAGATGACATGGAAATATAAATGGCTACATTGTAGTATAAAACATTCTGAAAATTTTAGACCTTTGTAGCATTAAATTAATAGCATTTTATTTGATATACAAAATGGTAAATATCTTTCATTTGTTAGAAGAATTTATTGACTTCCAAGATAATAGTGTTCTTCTTTTGTGGTTATTCTCTTTAGACTTTATAAATATATTTCAGTACAAAATTTTGTTTTAATTTAATTTTAAAAGTTAGAGCTTAGAAAGTAGACACAATAATTAGAGTGAAAGTAACTTCAAAAAGTTATATTAAATTATATTTCATATTTACATTGCTTGCTTCTGAATCTTTCTTTTTTTTTATGTGGTGATGGGGTGAAAATATGAAGTTGTGATAATCATTTCATTTCCAAGAATATTTGCAACACATAAAAAGAAGTTAAAATGTTCTATGAAACTATCAAAAGAGTTTAAAGATTTGGATAACTGAGATCTTATCTCTCATCTGATATATGTGATAAGCCATTATATGTTAATAACATCTCACTCTTATATTATCTACTGTGAAGAGAAAAATTAAAAGTACAGTGGACCTAGAAGGATTTCAAATCAGTATATAAAATGACAGATCTTAGAAATTTAAATTTTTATGACTGACAATGTACCATTTCTTCCAACTAACTTTTCTAAAGAAGTATTTAAAAGAAATCAATATTTACAAAAGAATTCAATATTACTACAATCTTTAAATTTGGTTTAATTACTATAAATATTGAGAAAATAACGCCATTGATTTTCACCTATAAATTCTTTGATATATTTTCTTCTGATTTACTCAGACACCTTCTTAAAATGTGCCATCTTTATATAATTGTTAATGCAGTAAAATATTGTTCTTTGTATTATTACTGAGGTATGTTATTCTGACAGCTTTCATTTCTATGAGTCCTTATTTAAATTCCTTAGCAAAATAATCAATTTTAAATATTTTCTTATGAGAGATTTAAAATAAGAAAGCTAAGACTATATTTATTATACCTTTCATATGAATTTTATTGATGAGCTACAATAAATGTCTGACCTGTTCATGTAATTTAAGTATACCTATGTATGTTGTAATGATGATTGTGAATATCTGTCTGTGGTTATTATATGTTTGGGTTTATGGGGTGTATGTATAATTGTGTTCCTAATATATATGTATAACTGTGTATGATTATGTTCATTCTGTTTGTGTTAGATCAAAGGTCCAGTGTTTTATTGATGAGGCAGGATGAACACAGCAAATCTTTATGCTGGTTGGACAGCTTGCGTATTTCATAAGCAAGTTGGAATGAAGATATCATTGCTTTTATGATGACAATCAATATTCAAGTCATAAGTTAGTTGTACAGTTTGAATGTTTACATTGAACATCAGCAATAGCTTCATGCCACATATGAGCACAGTGGAAAGTCATATCTTTGTGTCTATTTTTGATTTTACATTTTTCTATTTATATACATTTGAGTTTTCTGTCTGAATTTATTTTTTGTCTTTTCTTACAATTTACTGTTACTAATAGTTAATGTTTTCTAATCTCTTCCTATTGACATTTACTTCAGAAAGATATTTCTAAATATCAGTCCTAGAGTCAAATTGTTTACAACAATGAGATATATAATAACTGGCTTCTGGTTCTGCTAACTCTATACTACAGAATTCAGTATTCATTGTTATAATTACTAACTCCCCATTCAATATGATTGCTTATTGAGCTAGTTACTCACAAATAGCTGCTGTTCAGAATGAGATTTCTGAAGGAATTGAACTTTACTCTCTTCAATATCAGACATTTTTATGATACATTTTAATCTTTCTTTCTTACACATTGCCTATATTTTGACATAGATTATACATAGGAAAAGACATGGTTGTTTGGTAAAGAAGTCTGCTTTCCAGCCATATGGTTTTGGTTCTATCCCACTGTGTGACATCTTTAACAGCTGTTTTCTACTATTGTCTTGGTCTCACCAATGCCTTGTGAGGGTATATGGTTGATAAAACTTTAGGAAACCTGTATTATATTCCTACACACACATACATACATATATCTATATGCACATCATCGTTTGTATGTGTTTCATTACATTTGATATTGTTAGCACATGCAGTTACATTATTTTATGTCCTTCACAAGCAGAAGTTCCAAAGATAAAACTTTAGATGTGTGAAGATCTATAACCTACAGAACAATTGTAAGTTGGCACCAGAAAGGACATGCAGGTCTAAAATACTGCCAGAAAAAATGCCCAACATTAGAAAATGGATGTAAGTCAAGAGAAACATAAAACATATGATTGTGTTGATGAGGGTGATATAACTTCAGCAAAATTGTAAAATTATGGTATAATCTGTTATTGTAGATATTAACTAAAGCTGGAGTTAAATATTCATGTATTGCTTGTTTTATTTGTTCAAAATCAGAACAGTAATAATGTAAAGCAATGATAAGTATAAATCTGTCAGATTGTATGCTGAATGGAAAAAAGTTGCATTCCAAAGCAAATCCTGTTTAGTGAATTAGCAATTGCCAAGAGAAGCAAGGGCTGCCCATGGAATCACTGGAAGGACTGCATTAACCTTTCAGCTTGGCATGACCTGACTGCAGAAGTACATCTTGCCAAGTGAGTAGAAAGGTGATGCAGACTGTCATAATGAGAGTCCCCATCATCAATAATGACAAGGACGATAATAATCCTAAATACCATTGCTTCTAGCACTTCTATGCTTACAAATATAAAGACATAAATTGAACTTGATTTTATTGAAGTTGTATAAATGTCTTATTTAGTTATATTCTCATGTATAGAATAAAATTAATATTTGATAGCAGCACACTCAGTCCAAACTTCATATATCAGAGTAAAGTAAGAATGTGCATTGATGTGAGGAAATATAGCCAGATATGTATGTTCTTCTGGTTTTATTATTTTATGAATTTTGGTTGAATCTTTTATTAATCATTTTGCTTTCACCCACTCTCTTCTTATATTGGAGGTTTTCGCTGAGAGATCTCAGGTATTGTTTGAGGGTGATCAACGTGTATTGAAGAGTTCTGCTCGTATTATCTCCAAACATCATCATTTGTTGGTGAGAAGTGTAATTTCTTTGGTTTTTGTTTACATGTGATAAGCATTGTTACATGGCTCATAGTTCCCTGTGGGTCATCGATCTTTTTTTTACTATATTTGAGATATATGATGGCTCTTTTGTGTTGTTTTGTTTCTGTTAACATCTCTATTATCACCAAGATAATGCTTCACCCTTATTGCTTGCCAAAATGTGCAGGCTTTAATTTATCATAAATATTCATCTTTACTTTCGTTGATAGCATGCAGCATTTCATTATTTGCTTTCTTGTTTATAACAATTAAATATGTCATTATTGGGTTTGTGGTTCCACAAAAATTATGATTTATAGTTTTTGTTTCTTCTGTAACTAAAACTAAAAATATTCTTTGTTTTTCTTCGATTCCGTGTTGTTTATGGTGTCGTGTCCAGCGATGTTGCTTGTAGCAAATTCTTGAAAAGTAAATTCAACATTTAGATGAATATCTGTATGATTTAGAATAAAAGGTGTTTTCACTGAATATCATTATAGGAATATCCAGTTATTTAACAAGGCTTATAGTTGTGACATTACAGTTGGAGATAGTCTCCTATGCCATATATGTGAATGCTTGCATCGAAGGTTGTATGTATGTGTGTATATATATGAATGTATGGCTGAGGAGCGAGTGAAGTGGAGACGTTCGATCAAGTCAGGTAGTGAACACTTTGAAACTTGACGGAGAGAACACCTTACACTGAAAAGGAAGGTATGGAAAGGAGACTGTTCTGAACTTCCTGCTGTTGAACATCATCTGGTTTGTCAGCACTGCCTGAGTAAAGCTAGTTTGACTAGACACGAACAAATTCGTATCAGTAGACCTCATGTAGATTATGATCTGAAAAGGTGTAAGGAATGTGGCAAGGAATGAGCTAGCGTGGGGGGTCTCAAAAGACACATGAGACACACAGCCAGAACAAAGCAATGGAAAGTCCTAGAGGAGCCACCAGTTGCCATGTATGTGCCAGAGGGTTCAATTCTTTGGCTGGTTTAAAGAGCCACATTCGTGCCTCACATCTTTTAGCATTTTATTGAGTGATGGTGTGCTTGAACATGAATTTGCAGCCATCATGTATGCGTGCGTATGTATGTATATATATTGGTATATGTGTTTGTGAGTACACACATTCAAACACACACATTACATATATACACACACATTATGCAATGTCAATAACAGGATAAACACTACCCAAATCCTAGATTTTTGCTACCTTGGAAATACAGCCAACTCAGCTCTATATTCATACATATTTATACCTTGCAGCAAGTAATTTCCTTCATTAATTTCTGTGATTATCAAATTAACTTGTCATAACGATGTCATAACAATGACAGGTTAATTAAAATAAAATTGTTCAACTATCATACATACCTGGATAATCAGATTGGTTATATTTCAAGATTTTACAAAAATGATCTGTGAAATAGCTTTCCAAGTGTAATTGCAGTTGAGATGATGGAGGCCATGCAGAGCTACAGCAAATGCATTAACACTTCTGTTAAAACTGCTTGAAACGGCCCCTGGTTCTATGATATAAGTGTCTCTGTTTTAAAATGTTTATATCCATTTAAAAACATTCAATCCTAGTTTTATAAAAGAACCTTTAAGTTATGCCTCAACCTCCACCTAAATGATAAGAAGGTTAGTTTTATTACTAATCTGCCAAATTCTTGATTATTTTCAAAATTATAAGCAGTATATGTCATTAAATATATGAGGACAAATTAGTTAAATCATTCCTTATTTTTCTGAGGGCAAATAAGATTCACTTTTCTCATCCAGTCAAGTATAATTGTATTGTAAACTTTGCTGGGTTTTTATTTATGTAATCTGGAGAAATCAATATTTATTCTTAGCTTTATTATAGTAGATGGGTAATTAGCTTGATGATTTTCAATCAAAATATTTGCATAATATTTTCAGAAAATAATGGTTTCTTTTACAGGCACAAGGCCACCAATAATATAATCAAAGACCAAAATCCAAAGGGGGCACAATAAGAATTCCCACTTAGTGTGAAAGCAGTAATTTATTGCTTAAACTTCTAATGTGTATTAATTATATATATATATATACATGCAGATTAATATATATTTATATAAGATTGTATGAGAAAACATAAACAATATGTTTGTGTAAGCGTGGAAAATAGATATTAAACTTTGATGATGATAATAAATAAACAAGAGTCTTACTATGAATGTTTTGAGATGTAGCCATGTCAAGTCATCTCGACAGCCAGTGAGAATGCCAGGCAGTTGTTTCTGACCCAGTGGTTAGATAATTGGATTCACAATCAAGAGGTTGTGAATTCAATTCTTGGACCAGACAATGTGTGATGTCCTTAAGCAAGACACTTTATTTCACTTCTTTCTGCCATGACTTGTGATCAGTAGATAGTATCAGCATTGTTTCCTTGGTAAGCATCTGAGGTCTGGGATCTTGTTGATCGAACATCTACCTGTCTAGTGACATTTACTCTGTACCAAGACAAAAATATATACACAAATAAACCCAATCACACACAAATGTTTAATACATTTTTTACTGAAAAATGATTTGATAAATATTAAGAAATTTTGTTTTAGCTTTTAATTGGCTTTTGATTATTTTAAGAATAATTGTTTCTACTTTTGGCACAAGGCCAGCAATTACCCCAGTGCATTACTGGTACTTTATTTTATCAACCCCGAAAGGAGGAAAGAAAAAGTTAACCTCAACGGGATTTGAACTCAGAACGTAAAGGGCCATAAATATATGTTGTAAAGCATGGTTTCTGATACTTTACCAATACTGCCAATCCACCACCTTAAGAACAATGGTATTCATTCATAAATTTCTTCTTCTTCTATTTATTCCTGAGGGGGTCATGGAGGCAGACTACTCAAATACTCCTTCCAGTGGATCATGTTAAAAGGAACCATCTCCAACAGATCTGGCTGGATCCCCCAGCATGACCAGCCAAGTTCATGGATGTTATCCAATCATCTTGTTTGGGGTACCCCACTGTGTCTCACATCTGTTAGTTTTTTAGCATAAAATCTGTCCAGTGATTCTTTCCTGAAACATTCTAACCACATGCCCATAGTATAGGAGCTGTGATCTCTCTATTCAGAGAAGTAGTTACTCTCTGATATCCAAGTTATGCACTTTATTGAGTAACGTTACTCCAAAAACTCCTCAGAGGAATCCTATTTCGGCCGCTTGTATTTGTGACCATATTTTTTCGGTCATTACCCAAGAAATCCATTCATATTTTGTTGTTAGTATAAATAAAAATATTATTGAGAGAAAGAACATGAGGAGAATCCTATTTTAGTAAGTTAATGTCAAGAGAAAACATCAGTAATAGTATGACGGTTCAATGTCCTTTCAACTAAATTCATTGAATTTATTGTTTTGTTGATGAAAGATATTGTGGTTATATTAATAAACACTGAAATGCTGATGATGACAGTTTGTATTACACAAGCATCTATATTTCTCAGTCGCAATTGAAAAACTCAACACAATATTCTGTAGACAAGTAAATAGCTAAAGCCTTCTTCTTCCGAGCTACAAACTCTATCAAGTAATGTTACTCCAAAGAACCTTTGGAAGAATCTGATTTTGGCTACTTGTAGTCATGATCATATTATTCTGGTTACCTTCGGTAATGGTTCACATGAATACTGAATTGAAGATAGTAGGTTTGACTTATACACCTACCACCCTTCTTCTGAAGGTGGTTCTTTTCTGTACCAGCTCCTGCCTGCCATTACTCATGAACATGGCCTCGAGATACTTGAACTTCTCCACCTGCTTCAGTGGAACTCCACTAAAATATAATACACTGTACAGCCTTTCTTGCGAGGACAAGTGTCTGTCTTTGCAGCACTGATCTTCATTCCAGGCATGCAGCACTCAGCAGCAAACCTATCAAGTACAAGTTGGAGATTACCTTCTGATGAGTTAATAATATCATGTCATTTGCAAATTCCAGCTGACTGATCTCTTACCTACCTGTCTTGATACCACTTCCAACCTGGCTGCACATGTCCATCTTGTTTTCTGAGGAGGCTTAACAAGGGGATTCCTTCTTAACCGGAGCAATCTCACTTGTCTCCCCTTTTGAAAATTGGGATTATCATTCTTGATTGCATTACTTATGTGCCTTTCCAGAGATTCCGGCCACCCGATACACACATGTCAGCCAGAGAATACCTCTAGTTAAGGTTTTTAGCATATTGGAGCCAAATTTCATCCTCCCCAGTGTCTTTGCATCATTTCAGCTTTTTAGTTGCTGGTGTGACCTCAGCCTCTGAGAGATTAGTCATCACTCTCGGATGCCTCTCATGTACATCAGAAAATGTTGTTGTGTCCAGGTTTAGATCAGCAAGTATTCTCTCCACCTCACAAGGATGCACCTCTCAGAAGAGAAGAGAACCCCAGATATGTTCCTGATAGCAGATAGGTAGCAGAAAGACAGCAGATACACAGCCAGAATAACTTATCTGCTGATCTGGAGTCAGATTCCAGCTTAACCATAAAGGGCTCCCATGTCTTAACTTTGACACATTTATTGTCTCTGCTGTGACTTCCCATGCCTGCTTGTACCACAAGTGCAAGAAGGGACCCATTTTCAAACCAAGTTTGGAAGTCTCCTTCCTTGCATGAGCCAACAGGTTCTCCTGTCACCTGGTGCCACACCAAGCTGCTTTTGCCTACAGCATTTAATATCTAAAGCAGAAACAGCTGAATGAAACGTTTACAAAAAAAGAAGCCTTTACAAAAAATTATTATTTTCTGTGACATTCCAAGAGCATTTGTGATGAAAATTAAAAAAAAATCGTTAATGCACGAATTGATCAAGAGATATATTTAAAAGTTATAATAAAATATATAATAGAAATCTGAAAATTCACTAAATATATAAAGATGCATTCATGCATACTAAATATTTTCACCATTGCCTCTATACAAGTCTCATAAAAATTGAACAAGAGTCCTTATCTCTAGAGTCATCTCTTGCTGCTTTCAATATATATCACTTGTCAATAGCTATATAGAAGGCTCTTCAAATAAAAGTGCACAGTAATAAAGTGCAACAAACATGCATGCATGCATTAGCAGCTGTTTTTTTTTATATCATAATTCGTTTAGCATAAATAAAATGGTTTTCCTTTTTGTAGATTTTTTAAATCTAAGCATCTTCTCTTTTGATAGAATCAAACAGTATATTTCCTTAGAACATTCCAATGCTAAAACATCACAAGACCATAGAGCTAATGGTATTGAAAGTTAAATAGAAGTAAATAATCCCCAGAATAATGTGCTTGGAATAAGATAGAATCGGATTAAAGCTTATACTATGTACAAATATTTTTAGATTACTTGTCTTCCTTCTATTTCCTAGACATTTAAAAATATTTTTAACTGCTTAATCCATTCTATTGTTTCTTAGTATTTCTACATTAGTGAAATTCCCAACTTCTGGATCACTATCACCATGATGTTTTGACCAAACAAACTATGATATTTTTGTCTTTTGACAAAATAGATTTCCCTAAGTATTTCAGTATACAATTAAGGCAAATAAATGAATAGTATTTAATATTTAGAAACTATATAAATAAACTAAGAAATTTCCACATAGGAAATATTGATTTAATTTCAATCAATCTTGAATGTTTAAATCCCCTTAGACAATTATTATGATTCTAAAATTAGAGGTGTGGGTGTTTGATTTAGACAGTGTTGTTTTGTACAGTGTACCACAAGCCAGTGGCTTCTTACCTGACTTAATACAAACCCAAAAGATTCATTCAATATGTTGAAGATCCATGAGAAACATAGATTTCTACTGGGTTTCTAAGTAAAGTTTGACTATCCTTCATGACATTGTAAAGCTTTTACATTAATATGCCATTTTTTATGAAATGGTTTAGATTTTTATAAAGGAAAAACAATATGTACACATATATCGTTTCTATTATTAAATCGGTGAATTGGCAGTATCGGTAGAGAGTCGGGCGCTATGCTTTGCAGCAAAGAGTTACGGCCCTTTATGGTCTGAGTTCAAATCCCACCAAGGTTAACTTTGCCTTTCATCCTTTCGGGGTCTGTAAAATAAAGTACCAGTAATACACTGGGATAATTGCTGGCCTTGTACCAAAAGTAGAAACAATTATTAAATTGAAGGGTACTTAAGAAGTTTTCAGAGTTCATATCATGAACACAGTTAGAGACAATTGACATAATCAACTGAAGATGAGAATAATAATTCTTAAATTCCTATATAGTAGTTCCTGCCGCTAGTGCTACTCATAATGCCAATATTAATGATGAGATATACAGAAGAAATATTAATGTAAAAATGATAGTAAGTCAGTAGTAGTTGTTGTAAACAAAGAATAAATGACATCAGCAACTGTTGTCATAGTCACTGTGGCATACCTGAATATGAAGGTATCTACTGTAGTATTAATAGTAGTTGGCAGTGCAATATAGATGCAAAACAATGTTAAGATAGGATCAGTTAAAATGAAACTTCAATAATAATAAATATATAACATGTCATTTTATGCGGGCATATATATCTGATATATCGTATTTCTAACTGTTGGTTTCTTTTTCTCTTTCTGCCTTACATAGCTGCTTGTCTGTCTATCTGTTTGTCTTTCTTACTCTTTGTTTTCTTTGTTTTCTCTTTCCTTTTCCCAGGAAGATATCTATTTCCAGATATCTTCATATCTTCATACATTTAAGTAAAAACAATGATATTTCAAAACAAAAATGACTATACTCTTATCACACAGCTTTGCCCAAATCCATTGAATTCACTTCATTAATCTAGTTAGGTTATGATGTTCTTTCTATATCTTCAATTTCTCATTCACTTTTTGCCATCTATATTTCTGTCTTTCTCCCTCACTGTACTTTCTTTTTTTTTTTTATTTTGTTAATCCCAATATACTAAGAGGTTGATAGCTAAGCTGTGTTTCCTTTTCTCACTTAAATTTCACTAGCTCTTATGAAAGACAGATGCTCCATCATATGCACACACATGTTGCAAACATACACTTTGTTGCATGAACACTTGCATACTTATAATGACTTGAGGTACATAGCGTGTTCTCAAAAATCAATAGAATGAATCATAAAGAACCTGGTTTTTGTCTGGCTCTTTTTTGTTGTTTTCAATACTTGTTTTCTTATATTTATTATTTTTCTTAATTCTCTCTACCTCATCATATTTGCTCTCATTTATGTTCTTTCATATTCTTGTATCTTTTCCATGTTACCTCCACATCCTTATTCCATTCTTTCTTCTTCTTCTTCTCCTTCTTCTTCTTCTCCTCCAAGAGAGATTCCAGAAATCTCCCATCTTGAGGAAATTTTGACATGATTTTCTCTCTAAATGATCAGTAAATTATCACCAGGTTTCAATATGAATTAATCAGTTCTTTGAATGAAGATAAAATGAGTTACTTTTTATGTCAGATTTCTTTTAAAGTTTTCTCATACTTTTATTTTAATTTAGTATTCATTTTCTTTTTCAAGTTATTTTTGTTTTTTGTAATGTCATCCTGTTTTGAATGTTTCAAACTTTAAGATATTTACATTTTTGAAATAAATATATGCTTATTGCATTACATTATTATATTATTTGGAGGGCGGTGGATTGGCAGAATTGGTAGAGGGTTGGACATGCTTTCCACCATTGTTATGTCCCTTTACGATCCGAGTTTAAATCCCACCATGGTTAACTTTGCCTTTCATCCTTACGAGGTCGATAAAATAAAGTATAGTAATGCGCTGGCCTTGTGCCGAAAGTAGAAACAATTATTATATTATTTGAATTGGCAGTGTCGGTAGAGGGTCAGACAACATGCTTTGACGCATAGAGTTATGGCCCTTGCCATTCTGAGTTCAAATCCCGCGGAGGTTAACTTTGCCTTTCATCATAACGGGGTCGATAAAATAAAGTACCAGTAGTGCACTGGGTAATTGTGGCCTTGTGCCAAAAGTAGAAATAATTATTATATAATTTCCCGGCGGTGGATTGGCAGTATCGGTAGAGGGTCGGACACCATGCTTTGCAGATTAGAATTACGGCCCTTGCAATTCTGAGTTGCTAAATTTGGAGTATATTTACAATATTAAATAAATGGAAACTATATTTATAAAACCATATCTATTTCATCATATATATTTCAGGGATATCATATTAACAATATGCTATGCCTTCCTCAGACAAAATACAATATAAACAGTCTTATAGATAAATAGATTTGACATACCGTAACAACATCGACTTGTATTTGAAAAGTTGATTATTTATATATATATATATATATATATATATAAATATATATATATATATAAATATAAATAT
>OZ024740.1:188843574-188871074 GCA_964016885.1 Eledone cirrhosa
TGAAATAATTGTGCCGTATTGTTGTTATGAGTTGCGATTTAGATTTTTGAATGGGACGGATAGCACGGGGCCCAAGCCTTGGGTGTATCTTGAAGGCGATGCCAACATCATTTGGGCAGTGATGATGGAACATTTTCCACATCATGCAGATAATATAACGCTCACGGCGACGTTGGAGTGAGTAAAGTTTCAGGTTTTCCAATCGACCCCAGTAGTCAAGGTCTGACATGCCATCTATCTTTTTCGTGATTGCCCTTTGAGGAGCTTCAAGTTTCATGATACTTTGTTTCGTGTGGGGAGACCACAGTGGACAACAGTATTCAAGGTGTGGTCGGGCGAAAGTAGAGAAGAGAAGGATAATGGTGCGGGAATCTCTCGACTGGAAGGTTCTGAGGATCCAGGAACACATTCTGCGGGCCATGTCAACTTTGCTGCTTATATGCGTGGTCCAGCTTATGTTGCTGTCCACGGTTACTCCCAAGTCTCTGATGTTGTTAGATGCCACGAGAGTTTCCCCGGAGGGAAGGGAGTACGGGAGTTTCAGAGCATCCTCTTTTCCAAAGTGGATCAGTTCGAATTTGTCTTCGTTCAGTAACATGTTGTTCTTTTCTGCCCATTGGGTAACAGCCAGTAGGTCTGACTGAAGGCTTATCCGGTCATCCACGCCATTGATGACCTTTTGGAGCTTGGAATCATCAGCGAAAATTTTAATGTTGCTGTGTTTGATGATGTCAGTGATGTCATTAATATAGATGATGAAGAGAAGTGGGCCCAACACAGTGCCTTGTGGGACTCCACTACTGACTTTGGCTGGGCTTGATTTGACTCCCTCAACTACAACATGTTGGGTTCTGTTTGACAGGAAGCTCTTGATCCACTGCAGCAGCTTTCCAGTGACACCAATATTGGACAGCTTTCTCAGTAGAATGTTATGATCAACCCTGTCAAAGGCCTTGCTGAAATCAAGGTAGATAACATCAGTGTTGGAACCCTCTCCCAAGGCTCTCAAAATGTCATCAAAGTGATGCAGTAGTTGCGTCAGGCAATCCCTTCCATTACGGAATCCATGCTGGTTGGAGTTCAGCATATTGTTACTCTCAAGGAAGTGGGTCATTCGCGATCTCACCACTCGCTCAAATACCTTAATGATATGAGAGGTGAGTGAGATTGGACGGTAATTCACGGCAAGGGATTTGTTTCCCTTTTTGAAAACTGGGACAACAGACTGGGATAGAAGGTTTTCTGGCACATATCCAGCATCCAGTGAGTTCCGCCACAGATTGGCAAGAGGAGAAGCAAGTTGGTGTTGACACGCCTTCAAGACACAAGCAGGGAACCTATCGGGACCTACTGCTGAATTATGCTTGATTTCCTTTATTGCCGCCAAGACATCAGGGGCGCCAAACGTTATGTCCGATAAGGTGTAATGGGGAGTAACATCGCCGATACAGCCCAGATCGGCCATATCAGGATTGCTGAAAACAGAGCAGTATTGTTTCTGCAGTATCTCACCCATGGTTTTAGCATTGTCTTGAAGAGTGCCATTTTCATCAATTAGAGGGCCAACAGTAGAGCCAGTGATTTTGTGTTTTTTTGCAAATGAAAAGAACACTTTGGGATTGAGTTTGATCTTCTCAATGGCCCAGGCCTCTTCAGCTCTTCTCTGATTGTTGATGAGGGACATTATGTTGTTTTGGAGGTTATGTTTTTTAATCTCTAGTGATGAAATGGCAGTCAAGTTGATGTGTTGCTGCTGACAGTATTTCAGATTGTTGATTTTTTTGTTCGTTCTCTTAATTTTTCTGATGAGCGTTTTTCTATTTCTAGGGATTCTGCTCTTAGATTTGTTTATAGTTCTTAATGGGGTGTGTTTAGCACATATGTTTGTAACAGTGTCCACAAATGTCTGCCAGGACTTTTTGATGTTAGTGGGTGTATGAGTGTGCGTGAAGGACCAGTCGACATGTGCAAGATCATGACTGATCGCTTCCCAGTTTGCATTGTGGAAATCCATAGCGTCAAACGGATGGACAGGAGAAATGACATTGGGTTTGTATATTGGACGGTGGAATCTCAGATCACAGAGAACCATGTCATGATCAGAGAGTAGAGTTTTCTCCACTGCAATATTGTGGATATTGTCAGTGTGATTGCTGAAAATTAAGTCTAGGACGTTTTTGTGGCACCTCGTTGGTTCGAGCACTAGTTGGGATAGGAAGAAATCATCCATGAAGTCAAGAAGCGATTCCACAGCTTCCCTGTCAGAGGTTGAGGCAGAAGAACCTGGTGGCAGGGTGTTTGTGGACCAGTCAACTCCGGGGAGGTTGAAGTCCCCCATCATTAAGATATTGTCAGGGTGACACTCTTGGATGAAACACTTTATGCTGTTGAGGCATTCCTTGAAGCATGGTACAGGCGTTTGGGGTGGCCTATAGAGCCCAACTACTAATAGGTTGTTGGTTTGACTGAATACAGTGACTGCCTCACAGTATCCATTAGTGAATATGTTCATAGCCTCTGTTGAGAAAGAATTATGGACATAAATGGCAGTTCCGCCCTTTCTTCTGCCAGCGCGATCAGCACGGATGGCTTTGAAATTTTTCACTTTCACCTCGGCTTCCAAGTGGAGGTTACTGAGATGGGTTTCAGTGAGGACGAAGAAAGGGATGTGGTTTGGATGGACATCAATCCAGTCCTCCAGGAATTTGATCTTCCATTTTTGAGTATTGGTGGAAGGGCTGATGCCTTGGGCGTTAAGTAAAAATGTAGACATATATATATATATATGTACATATATAAAAATACACATATATATATATATGTGTACATATATATATATGTGTACATATATATATATATATGTACATATATAAACATATATATATGTGTATATATATGTATATATATATATGTGTATATATATATATATGTGTATATATATATATGTGTGTATATATATATATGTGTATATATATATATATATATGTATATATATATATGTGTATATATATATATATATATGTATATATACGATATTAAATAAATGGAAACTATATTTATAAAACCATATCTATTTCATTATATATATTTCAGGGATATCATATTAAAAATATGGTATGCCTTCATCAGACAAAATACAATATAAACAGTCTTATAAATAGATAGATTTGACATACCTTACAACTTCAACTTCCATTTAAAAAGTTGATTTGGTAGTTTTTAAATGGAAGTTGAAGTTGTAAGGTATGTCAAATCTATCTATTTATAAGACTGTTTATATTGTATTTTGTCTGATGAAGGCATACCATATTTTTAATATGATATCCCTGAAATATATATAATGAAATAGATATGGTTTTATAAATATAGTTTCCATTTATTTAATATCGTAAATATACTCCAAATACTTGTTGAGTGCTTTTATATCAGTTATAAATATTTACTCGTTGTAACCCAACAATTTAAATAAAACTTTGCATATATGTATATATATATATGTATATATATATATCTATATGTATATATATATATATATGTATATGTATATATGTATATGTATATATATATATATACATATATATATATATAAATATAGGCACATGCCTTAGTGGTTAGAATGGAGACACATGGTTTAGTGGTTAGAGCATTGGCCTTGCAATCGAAAGGTTGTGAGTTCAATTCTCAGACCGCGTGATGTCTAGTTTCCTTGAGCAAGACACTTTATTTCACATTGCTCCAGTTTACTCAGCTGTAGAAATGAGATGATAGGGATAGGGGTCCGTATCATTCCACTGCAGAGTGATCGTGGAGGTGCCATGGCAAAAAAAACACCCAGCACTCACTGTAAATGAGGTTGGTGTTAGGAAGGGCTGGATAGCTGTAGAAATCAAGCCAGAATCAGTTCCTGTCCCACCCTTGCAAGCAGGGAAAAGCGGACGTAAAATGAAATGATGATGATGATGATATATATATATATATGTATGTGTATATACGTATATATATATGTATATATATATATGTAGGTATATATATATATATATATATGTATGTATAATTATATATATATATCATAGATTGAGTTAAAAACTCAAAATAGTCTTTTACAATATATATATGTATATATGTTTATATGTATATGTGCATATATATGTATATATATGTGTATATATATATATATGTATATATATGTGTGTATATATGTGTATATATATGTGTATATATATGTGTATATATATGTGTATATATATGTGTATTATATATGTGTATATGTATATGTGTACATGTATGTGTGTGTGTATATATATGTATATATGTATATGTGTATATGTATATGTGTACATGTATATGTGTATATGTAGATATATATCTATATGTGTACATGTATATGTATATATAATACTATGGTCGTTGATCGTATTATAGGTGTTCGATTTACGATTATAATTTTGTGGGTTTGATTCTTGGACTGGATTGTGTGTTGTGTTCTTGAGCAAAAACTTCCTTTCATGTTTCTCCAGTATACTCTGCTAAAATTGAGTACCAGCAATACCTAGGGGTTTGAACCTGCAATGGACTGGTGTCCTGTCCATGAGCAGGGGTCTTGGCTCTCAATTGCTTAATGCCACAGAAGCCAGGATAAGCACTAGCTTGATGAAACTCTTGGCTTGAGACCGTCTTTTTTAATAGTTGCATATTCTACTCATCACCATGCTATACTTGGAGTGCAGAATAAGAGTGCCAGTTAGCAAGTGCCTAGAATTTTAAGGTGGGGCTGTCTGCTTCAACTTTTCTTTCTTTTATATTGTTCTGCTCCTTGGAAGAACTCCATATATACTATATATACATGTATATCCCATTAGCCCGTTCCTAAATCATATTTATTTACCTTTGGTTACTGAATTATCTCACAAACAGTTTGAAATGGGGCTTGCATTTTTCATATCTATCCTGGTTCTATGACTTGTTTTGGGAGTTTATATTTTCCATCTAACCCAGACTCATTACTAACTTTGCTGGGACCTGCTTATTGCTGATTATACAACTATAAATTAAGATTAGAGTTACAATCCATGTCAGCATTTAATACCCTTTGCATCACAATTATTATTTTGTTATGTTGCTAATAATTTATTCTGTTTTACAATTTTATATATAATTATATTTGAAAAATGAAATCACTTTAAAGTACACATCAACAAAAACATTAAAAAAGGTTTATTACATTTTAATATTCTTTTCTTAATATTAATGGAGATTTTAGATTTTTATATTTACATCTTTCAGGTGTTATTTTTGCTCATAATTTTTATAGACTTTAATTTATAGTGAGTATTATTGATATTTGCTTGAAGGTATGTATATTTTTAGATATGGTTTCATGTAATATATGATTGGTAAAACTAAATCTCACCACCATCAGTAAGCATTCTTAGATGAAAAGATGTACAGCTACACATGTGTTTGCATACACAAACTCACACTTACGCACATAATCACTAACACTCAGTATGAGTGAGTAATGTGCATCTATGTATATGCATTTATATGTCTGCGAGTTTTTGTATATAACTATATATGTATATATATATCTATATGTGAGCTTGTATGTAAGCTAATTTAGTTACATGGTTGGTTAAAGAAGGGCTGCAATATAGTTACATGCATATGTTCACTTCAATCAGCACATTGTTTCTTTCTTACTTTATTTCCTAAACATATCTCCCAACAAGTAGCATTTGATGAACAACAAATTATAACATGGGCAGCTTATTCATGCCAGACTATGTATTCTCCAGCTTTTATGCTTTTATATGAAAAAAGAAAAAAATATATAACAAAAAAGAAAACAGAATAAAAAGATCTATTTATTCCTTTTATTTTCAAGTTGATAATCACATGAAAGCCAATTTCTTCAGTGTTGGTGTCTGTTTCACCTTACCCTGTTATTGTCTCTTCTGTTTTGGGCCAGTGTTATTATATGATATACAAAAGAGATAAATTCATAAATAGAATGTTTGCTATTTTTTTAAATATTTGTTGGTGTATATATATTATGTACATATGTGTTTGCCTATGCATGCATGTGTGTGTGTATGTATGTATGTATATTTGTATGTGTATGTAAGTAGTATGTATGTATGAATGTATGTATTTACGCAAACATGCATACATGTTTGTAGGAGATGTGTGAGGGTATGTAGAAATGATGATGATGATTACTAATACTACTACTAATAATAATAATATATTAATGAAATTTGATTTGAGAATAGAGGAGAGAAAAATATATGGAACTGAAAAGAAAAAGTAAAATACTGAAAACACACACACACTCATCCACACATACAACCACATACACACACAGAGAAAAGAAAGCCAGCACCTGTAGGTAATTGATAATGTTTATATAGATACAGTATGTATTGCAGTACAGTTTCATTTCTCTTTTGAAACCATTGTTATTGCTAATTCTCCAATAAAAAAGCCTGAATGTCCCAATTTCTCATATTCTCTTCCTTATAAATCTGCATCGTTACACCATTGTAAGAAATCAATAGTATTTACTCAGCTATTTTTCCAAATGTCAATTCTTTTCAGTTTTATGCTCTTATTTACTCCTTTTCTCACCTAGAATGTCTCTCTTTTCTTCACTGTTCTCCTCTCCCTGCCATTCATTAACACAACCACATGCCCTTACCCATATACACATACACACACTATCCCATTCTCTTTTTCATATCCCTTTTACAGTTTTATGTTACGTTTTCAGTATTGGGTAGGTAGGGAAAAATGTATTTGTTCGATAACTGTCAATTAGTCACATTGTGTTTATGTGGTAACATGATTAATAAAAAAAATATTTGTGTACTTTTATGAATTGAAAACCTTACATCAGTCATTTTTTTTTTTTGAGAAGTAGAGTGAATATTCTCTGTTATATAAAGACCTTATACTGCCTGGTTTTTTATTCTTTACTCAAATACTTATTACCCTCTTTCCTAATTACTCCCCATTGCCAATTCATGTTTTACCTTATTAATTTACCAAACTGTGCACCCCTATGAAATTTCCTTCATAATTTTATCGTATTAAATGCAATCGTTCTAGCAGTTTTATGAATTGATGATTCATTATTAAAAACTGACGATCAATCATCTCAAAATAAATACATTTGTTTTTTAAGGAAGTGTGTGAAATATTCACTGGCCCCTCCTTGGCTCTCTGGACCTAGGACCAATGTACTGAATCAACCCACCGACCCATTATAAACGCTGGAAACATCTATGTATTTTCCCATCATATACTTCCTCATTCCATGTTCCCCCCACTCCATCTCTAACTTTCTTTAGATGTTTATTCTTGTCTTTTTAAAAGACATGTTATCTCTGTGTTATACACACACACACACATATATATATTACTTCTTTTAATCTATTATGGAAACTATTAGAGTGATGTGTATAGATATGTTTTGTGATACATGGGGATGTATCAATGTGTATGAGTGTGGAGAATGATTTACAGTGAAAGAATCAATATCTAATTTCCACAAAGTTAATAAGAACTGTGGTGCTTAAATAACTGACTGTTTGTTGAATAAAAAATTTGAATATTACATCATCTTTCATAGACAAGGATTGCAGTTGTTTAAAAAGCTCATTGGTTTTCATTTTCTGTTTTTTCTTTATGTCTTTCTACCTTTTTTTCATTTCTCTTTTTATTTTTGTAATTACCATCTCCATTTACCTATGATTGATTTGAACTACCTGAAACAAGAGAACCTACCTACTATTGGTGCTGCAGTTGTTGCTATCATTACTTCTAATGTTAACATAAAAACAGAATGCTTCTTTAGATATGATCAAAATTTTCAAATAGCATAGTAAACAAAACTTGTAAAAAAACATTCTTTTTGTTAATTATTGAATAAATACATCTGTTTCACTTTATAACTGAAAAGATTAAACAAACAAAAGAATATCAACAACAAAAATGTAACATTTATCATTTTATAAGTTTGTTTCAATTCATTATTCAATTTCTCAGTGAAATATACATTTTTGGAATGCATTAGTAAAAGCTTTTAGGTATCATTCTTCCATTTTCATGCATGTCTCTTAATTTGGAGCTGTTTAGTTAAAATATAATTGATTCTTATAATTCTTTTAAAGCAAGTGACAAATTAATTTCTATTAATTATGGAAAATTCATTTCAAATACAGAATGTAATATCTTCCATTGCATGATGTGAAACTCTTTCTCAATGTACAAATTTGTAATTCTTATAAATTAATGATTTTTTCTTTTTTTTTAACCTTTTCATTCATTACTCTGACTTAGATAATGTCCTATTTTTACAAGAAAAACAGGAACTGAATCAAAATTATTGTGGATGCATAACTGTTTGTTTGTATGTGTGAATGTGCATGCTTCATAATAAAGATGTTACTCGTGTTTGATAGAATAAGTTTTAAATCAATGTATGATAATTTGGCTTTGATGTATGATAATATATGTATATTTGTATCTATGTGTGTTTACATACATGTAAATATGTATGAATGAATATATGCATGTATAGATGTATATAATTACAGTTGTGTGCAGGTTATAGTGTTGAATATAAATACTTCTTTCACCGTCATTGTTTTACTATACATATCATAAGTGCTTCCATCCTCATATTCATTGTGGATCAAACAGACAAACATCATACTCTATTACAAGCTTTGATATATCTTGCCTATACCTTCTGTTAACATAATTCTACTTGGGTATTTTGAATTATTTTATATAAATTCTTCTTTGATGTACCTTTATGTATATTGCTCTCAATTGTCAACTCAAAATACATGACATTAATACAAATCTAGTTATAATCTAGGTAGTGTCTTGTGACATGGTAATGGAATATTCACTTAAATTTATGAAAAAAAAACAACGAAAAATGAAACCAACAAATAAAAGTGCACAGTTAATATGATATACTGAAAGAATGGAAAATATCAGAATTCAATGTTTCAGACGGTGATATTTTGTCAAGAGCAGAAAAAAGAGAAAAAAAAAAAAGGATAATGTTAAACGATGAAAATATTGTTCATTTTATTAAAGCAGGATGGGGAATGGCAGAAGAAAAATTATTTAAGCAAAAGTGTGTAGAATGGCACTTTCCTGTCAAGTGTAAGGTTTGAGAGACAAAGGAACCTGTAAAGAAGTGTATGCAAATGTTATGTGTTTGTATGTATGTTCTGAGGAATTGATATGGGAATGGTTTGCTGCTAGGTGGCATGTGCAAAGCATAATAGTGTGTGTGTAGGTATGTGGTAAATAGGTAAGGCAGTATTTAGAGCTGCTTAGAGGCGTTGTTTTGTGGGGAAAAAAGAGTTTTTAGATGAAGCCTACTCAACTATTCATCCCAAACTATTCATCCCAAATGGTTGAGGGTAACCAGGTTGTAAGAATTAATGGACTGTGGAGTTGCAACTACAGTGTCATTAGAGGTAGAGTATTTGTGAGAGGAGGATAACAGATGTTGTGTGTGGATGGGTTTCGATTAAGTAAAATTGAGGTCTTTGTGGGAAAGGATGGTGACATACTATCATTTATGTTATGACTATATAACTCTGTGAAATTAGTGAAGATTTACCATTCAACATATGCACCAAACTAGGTGACAATGTTCGGCTTCATCCTGGTTCCTAGTAATCTGCTAGTAGAATTCTCTGAAAAAAGAGAAACAGCTGAAAGTGAGGATGAGTTTAATATGGCTAGGAAATAGTTATATTATGAACTGTAGTATGTTGGTCAAGGAAGTACTTTGGAGTTAGAAGCCCATCATTATAAAGGATGGCAATATAGAGGGACTTAACATCCATAGTAAAATGGAGCCCAGATTAGCCAGGTGGAAAGGTAGAGGTAGCTTGTGAAGGAGAGCATAAATGTGTAATGAGAGAGTTCTACCAAGAAGAAATAATGGAGATAGTGAAAAAAATATGAGTCACTAGAGTTGTTGGCCTTAGGGATCTTGGTAAGGAAGTACATAATAGATATACAGTATATAGATGATGATGTTTGTGGCTGCAGGAGTAGGAGGAAATGAGATGTGTTGTTGTATGGTGGTGGAAACTAGTTGATGATTGCAGCTTAGATTCTGAGGAATGTTAAGGTGTCTTAAATGTGTTTAAAACCAGAATGGTCACCAGTGTAATGTAGTTTTCTTCAATTTAAAGGTCTGTTAATGAGCTATATTGATACTCTCATTAAATATGTTCTGTTGGTCGCATGAAAAGTAAGAATATAGAAAACATACTCTACAATACGATTTAAAAACAAACAAAACTACTCTTGAGAATATGCAGACATATACAGAAAGGACCATTTGTAACTACATTCTTACTCATCTTTAACATTTATTTTTGTATATGCAATTCAATAGCCTTAATTTCAACTTAAACCAAATATTTGTGTGAATATAGTGGTATAGTTAATATGAATCAATTTGATGTGTAGTTTTAAGATTAGTTAATCTATTTCGCTGTTGGAATTTATAATCTCCATTGAAAACTATAACATCCTATCCTATCCTCGGTCGTCCAGTGGAATGCTCTAATCTATATGCATGTTTATATTTTAATCCTGATGTTTTTCTATTAAGGGTTTCAGTACATTATATTCTAGCACAACTACATATTTTAGTGTATGAACAATTTCATGGCAGTGTATATTTAATGTAGAAGTAACTAAAGTAGTAGTATAACCAGAAAACTTTAACCGTAAATATCTGATATTCAAAGGAAACAACAAATGCTATAATTCACAAGACTACAGTAATTTATATGACATAAAAATCCAAGCAAGTTTGGTGAAAGAACATAAAAATATGAATTTTGACTATAATAATAGTGATAATTTTGATATTGTCCATTCTTAATACAAAGATAATTTTGAATAAACAAGTCAGCAATAACAAGTTCCTTCAATTTCTGTTTGATTACAACGAAAGATCTTTCATCACCTTATATATTTTATGTTCAACACTGTATAAGTTCATTTGCATATATTTCTACAAGTACATGTAATCACTTGTGTATTAGTAACTAACTGTGTACATTCATAAAGGTGTAGCTAAAAGTGTGTGCATGACTGAAATACTCTTTGACAAATAAGAGCAGGTAGAGACCACATAGAAATTGTAGGCTCTGTGTGTGTGTACATCTATGATTGTATGTACATATATTAGTGTGCTTGTGCACATATATTAGTGTGCTTCTGCAGCTGGTTTCATCTATTACTGATTTTACAAATTCATGAACTATTAATTGTATTTCTACATCAAATGCAGTTAAATTTTATTATCTCTAGTAGTACTAAAATATCAGAAGGTAGTTACACAGATATGGATAGTAATCTTGGTAGTACATTGCTTTGTCTAATAAGTCACTGGAACATCAATAGAAAATTTAACTTCTAATATATGTAAGGCATGGTAGGTTGGCAGAGCTATACTACTTTATTATATCTATGGATATTTTTCACTACAAACTAATGAAATGATTCACAATTTTACTTTGCTGCACCTCCCTAAAATATTTACATACATTTCAGTGAACTGAATAATTCAGAGTTAATTGTATTTATCATGAGAGTATAATATTAGAAAAGTGGTAGATTGTTTAACTTTCAGAAGGGTCACAAAGAAATATAATATAGTTGTTGAAATGGAGATGTTTAATGACTTACAACTGAAATGTAGTCATTTATTTTATAAATATCTTTGCAGTTATTTGAGAAAAATATTATAATAACTGCCATAGATGCAGTTATGTAACTTCAGAAATTAATGCTAGTTCTATTTCAAGAAATTATGTTTACTGCTATAAACACCTTGTTCAATTAAAACATTAAATGTGATGCCTTTTTCTTAAAATGACTGAATTTAAAGATCTCTAATAAAATATGCTTAGATGAATTTATATACTGAACAGTTGGAGATGTATATTTTATAATTATATCAATATAGTTTAATCAAGAAATATTTCAAATTTTCTTTATAATTTCTACTTATGATATTCATATCCCCATACAGTTAGTTAACCATTGTAATTTAAAGTGAAAGATCTTGCTGTTTATCACAAACCAATATTCCATAATGAAAATGATATTATGTATGTGAATGATATTAATCATCATGTTGTATTATGGTAAATATTCCCAGCTGTCACAATAGATGAAGGGTTACTTCTCTGCTGAAAATCTATGGGTTTTCTATGGCTTCATGCCAGAGAACATGGATGGAAGGCCATTGGTGTAGTGTTGGATAGTTAAAGAATTTAGTATATCCATTAGAATTTAAGGAAAGTTTTGAAATACTACAAACTATTGTGCAAATACACTAAACCAATGAATGATTTGACATTAAATCATGAATATATTGATATATCAAATTAAATTCAGCTAAAATTATTTGTTTCAATGTTGGATAAGAAATTTTGTAATGAAATATTTATCTATTTACTTGTCCTGAATTTTACCATCTTCATTGATAAACTCAATATTTAATCTTGTGAGTACCAATATAGCTATATACCAACATACTATATCCAAACACATAATAATAAATTTAGCATACCATTTAACTTGCTAACATGTTCTTATGTGATACTAATAAGTCAGGAGATTTTAATCACAGTTATAAGTGTGATAAAAGCTGATTCTGATATGAGATACAACTGCAGTTACAATAGACACATGTGCTGTGACTGTATATCAATTTCTATAGGAACTTGCAAATAAATATGTAAATATGTATGAAAATACATATAGATATGTATGTGTGTATGTATGTATGGTAGGGGTTCTCCTACATAGATATAAAGTAGTGTCCGTACTCGAAAACGAGTTGGCAGCCACCATGTATGTGTGTATATATGTATATATTTATACACAATATAATATATGCCTATAATACAGATTATTAAAGAAGGAATTGAGGGCAATATTCTTCAAAGCCACTCATCAGTTACATTACTGTTGATAATCCGAATTTGTGCATATATATATATATATTTATTAAAATAACAGATTAAAGTTTAAGCAAAGAATTGCTGCTTTCACCCAAAGCTGCTTTTATCCTTATTGAGCCCTCTTTGGATTTTAGTCTTCAAATTTATTATTATTACTATTAATATATAGATATAATATTAAGGATACTATTTATGGTTATGTATATATTAAAACTTTTTATAGTTATGTATATTTTAAACCCTAAACAGTGAAGGTCAGTAATTTATTACTACCTTATTACCAGTAAGATAAGTAGCTCAATGTAATAACATAAGTTGTTCTACAGAGCAGTTATATAGAATTCACAAGAATCAAAGCTATGTTCAAAGCATTTATTCACTTACAATTGTTTCATCCAAACCTAGGCTTGGAGTCTTCGGAGCATTTTTCAATGTTTGTACGCATAATTGACCTCCTTTCCAACGCAAGAGACATACAGATACATATATATATATTGATGTACAGTGGAGTGACATATATTATACTATACTATTTTTGTACAGCAATCCAAATTCAAAATCAAAATTAAAATAAAAATAAAAATATACATACAGTCGGCTGATAACACAGATAATGCAAGAGGATAGTTTGATAGTCAGGTCTAGTAGGTAGTGTATGCGCTAGTTACACATGGAGCATGCAAGTGTTTCTCATTTTTTTACTATTATTGTGTGGCAGCGTTTTACATGTAATGCAAGCACTTTAAGCAGGTAAGCAAGATTATTATGGTGGTTGTAGTGGTAAGGTATTTTTTGTATAGAACAAAAAAGTATGTGTGCAGAAAAATAAAAATAAAAAGAAGAAGCATATATATATATGTATCTGTATGTCTCTTGCGTTGGAAAGGAGGTCAATTTTGTGTACAAACATTGAAAAATGCTCCGAAGACTCCAAGCCTAGGTTTGGATGAAACAATTGTAAGTGAATAAATGCTTTGAACATAGTTTTGATTCTTGTGAATTCTATATATATAGATATATATATATTTATTAAAATAACAGATTAAAGTTTAAGCCAAGAATCGCTGCTTTCACCTGTTAAGAGTGAAATCAGCGATTCTTTGCTTAAATTTTAATCTGTTATTTTAATAAATATTTGCTCTAGGGTTCTTATATATTTGATATATATTTATCCTTATCGAGCCCTCTTTGGATTTTAGCCTTCAAATTTATTATTATTACTATATATATATATATAACAGATTAAAGTTTAAGCAAAGAATTTCTTTACTTAAACTTTAATCTGTTATTTAATAAATATTTGCTCTAGGGTTCTTATATATTTGATATATATTTTTCCTTATCGAGCCCTCTTTGGATTTTAGTCTTCATATTTAATAGTATTACTATATATATATATATATATATATATATAGATAGATATAGATATACATATCATCATCATCACCATTTAATGTCCATTTTTCCATATTATTATGGGTTAGACAAGTTGCCGATTGTGAGACAAGGCAGATCAGATGACCATGTCTTGCTCATACAGAACTGTCTCTGGCTTGGTTTCTATGGCAGGATGTCCTTTCTAATGCCAACTACATTTACAATATGGACTGGGTCTTTTTGCCATGACACCTTCATGACCACTTTACAGTGTGGACTAGGTGGTATTTGCCGTGACACCTACAGTGTGGGCTGGGGTCTGGGACGCATGTGAGGATTGGGAAGGTAAATCTAAGGCGGGGCACTTATCTGGTGAATGGTGGGATTGTAGGGATGTGACTGTTAGGAGTGTTAAGAGGTTGGAAGCATATGGAAGTGGGAGGGAAATGTAGTGTGTACAAGATGTATGCTTCAAAACGTGCACATGGGAAGGCAGGTCGCCTCTATTACTGAATAATGCCAGAGATCTTGATCTTGTGTCATACCCTTCAAGAGGTGCAATCGTGTAAGGTCAGCTTTTATCCTAAGTCTCCTCTTCAATAGTCACCATCACCTTTGATTGCCCTACATATCTTTATACATATGTTATAATTTTGTTGTTGTGGTGCCAGATTACCATACAGGGTGGACTTTGTGTGTTTGTCACGGCACACTTTTTCCATTCTGTTCCAACTCTGGCTACTATATTTTCAGAACACCCACCTTCACAGTTAATTCTGTCTCTAGGTAACAAGAGTCATTGATTACTTCTATGGAACCTTCTGGGCATTTAAAGGAGCTTGTTTCCTGTGAGTTCTTACTCTTTACTTCACTTGTGCATTAACCACATACAAAGTCTTCACCTATAATGGTTAAATCATCTGAAATCAGCAGTTCCCATGGGTAACCATTTTAAACTCTTGCAGACTCCTACCTGCTCACTAAAGGTTTTGCTGTAGTCATTATTAATTTTAATTTTGCTAACTGCTCTTCTATACATGGCTTGTATTATCTTCACATGCCACTCATCTACTCCTAGTTTTCTGAGAGTCCACCAGTTTATGGCACGGGGGACTCTGCCAAAAGCTTTCTTCAGGTCAATATGTTTGTGTGTGTGCATAGGCACAGTTTTTTTATGTTAGCATACCTTATGGTATTTATTCTGGCTCTAATGTTTACTTTACAATTAATTGTGGTAGATTGTGTGGTAGATTGACAGAATTGTTAGAGGTTTGAATAAAATGCATTGCAGTATCTTTCTCTTGATCTAAGTTTCACTTTCTACTCATAGGCACTCAAATCCCACAATGAGATAAAGCATTAAGGTGCACTACAACAAACTGCAGCACTGTTATCTATCTGCACACAAAGAAGCCTCCAATCATTTTAACCTCTCTGAATCATGAATATAGGTTTGAAGAGTATGATGTATATGTAGAGTCCAACGTGGCTGGCAGACATGTTAGAAAAATTGTGTAGTGGTTAGAGTTGTAGTAGTTAAGAGGATATAATAAAATGAGAATATCAATGAGTGATAGCAACATGTTTATATAGAAGCTAGCAGCCAAGTTTATATATTCAAAGTAGAGCTTTAGAGTAAGTTATTTGTTAATGTCCTATGCCATTAGGATGAGTATACATGACAACCCCAGACAACTTTCGATTTTATTATAAACTCATCACAAAAACATAGTCTTCACTATGTTTTTAATAGAGATAAAATAATTACTAAGCAAATATGCAAGATTTTACATTAGTTGATGAATGAATATTACATTGCTTTGATAATAAATAGTTTCAAAACATACCAGCTACCTGCTTAGTGACCACATAATAGGTAGATGGCATAATCTCTAGATTGATAAATTGAACTTCTTGAGATATCTTGTAACATTTTATAATAGTGGTAGATTTTTAAAAAAGAATTGTGAATATTGCATTGACAAACATACCTTTAAGTTTGATCACATGATGGTTGCAAATGTTTTACCTACTGATGCTTATGAAAGTAAATATCTTCCACATGCCACCACCAGAAATGAAACTAAGGGACAGTTCACTTCATAGTCCAGGCCTACAGGATAGAGAAGACATTGCCCTGGAGGATGGTTAGGGAGACACATTGGAACAGCCACATTTCCATTTTGACTTCTAATAACACAAGAACTGACTTAACCATTCTAAATACTGTGTATGATAAAAAGTGAATAATGTTCCACGTTGAACTAATTCATTATTCTTTTTCTCCTATATGTTTGGTTTTGTGTCTAGCTCAGATATCATTATAAACTGATGCAAGATCTAAGAGATTGCACTACAGGAAGCCAGTTACAAAACCCTTAAGCTTAAAAGTCAATGTTTGAAAGCAGCTTAAAATGAGAGAGCAAAATAGAAGCATAAGCAGATAGAAATTAGCTTGGATAAAACACAACTGGAATTTATATTGAGGCATAAAAGGATGAATGCCATTTTCAACTCCCTCAGGACTTAGATACAACTTCACAACTGTGTGATTTAGATAAGTAACAAATTTCCGTACTGAATAAATATCTTCTATACAAACTGTGCCAACATGAGAAATTTGACATTAAAATGCAGGTATTGGTTATGAAATTGGTGATTTATATGTGTGTGTGCACGTATATGTATATATTGGCATATATATAAGTAAATAATTTTACTTATATATTTATTTTGATATATGTTACAGAATATTTTGCCTTCATACTCACACACACACACATACACACACTTAAGGATCATATATATATTCTGTTTGTATATATCTCCATATTAAATGATTATAATGTTGCTCTCCCTCTTGATATATTATATATAGTTAATAGATAAATACACATGCTTTGCAATCATCTAATTTCCACATCTTATGAATTATTATTATAGATTTTATTGTATGCATCCTTTCTCTCTTTTGAACAGCAAGATGAGTTTTGTTCATTTTTTTCTCTCTTCTTTCTACTTCAGCATATCAAATGAGATAACGCATTATTTGATGATTCCATCAACAATAGTAGTTATTTGATTGGAATTTCTATCTGCATTTCTGTTCATTTGCCAAAAAAATATTAAATTAAAGGCTACTTCAGGTGTTCCGTGCAACAGACAATTTTATTTTTCACCTGAATAGCCTTGCTATGTGCTTTATTGGGTACAATACTACAATATTGGATTCCTAATAAGAAATGTCTTTACAATCAAAGCAACAAATTACAGCATGCATACATTCACACCATTATGGGCCATGTTATTCTCAGAAGATTTATACTGGTGTCCAATACATTATGCTTTATTTATTTGAGAAATTATCCATTTAAATTTCTTTATTTTCCTGACAAATAACCTAATGTTATACCAAATATATTTTATCACATAAGGAAGTTTTATTACTTGCCATTATTTTTATTAGTAAATTCATTTAGAAACGGGCATCTATTGCTTTCTCTGTAAATAAGAGCAATATATTGAGTAAAAATCTCAGTAATCAATTTAGACGTTATTCCCCATTGAGCTGCCGATCTATTTAGCAAAGTTTCTAAGTTTTTATTAGTTTCTTCACATATTTCTATTGGGGGAAATGTGGTTCTTTCCCTTGGTGCTTGCCTAAACATCAAGTCTTTAAATATTAGAAATGATAAGTACATGCACATTTACTTTCACAATTCTTACCAGAAGTAGATCTATATTTATTCAGAGGATTCAAGACAGTTCCAATTTTGAAATTTTCTCTGACAGGTCATTTCAGTATTGGTGAAGTAAATCAGAAAATTTATATTTTATTTGATACAGGCATTTATCATTATTTTCCCCTCTCTCTCTCTCTCTCTCTCTCTCTCTCTCTATATATATATATATATATATATATATATATATATATATAAGAGAGAGAGAGAGAGAGAGAGAGAGAGAAATTGAAGTTGTTGCTGCATTTTTTCTAAATGGAAAAGGATGAGTATTGTTGTACAACATGCTTGCTTTGATATATATATATATAAAAGACACATGGATTACATCTGGGAAAGGAAGATTTTTAATTTGATTATAGATTATAAAGTTAAACATTTTATAATTTTAAGTATGAAACCCATCCCTGTCAACTGAAACTGGCCAACTGAGGGTATGACATCCCTCCTGTCAATGTTTTCATTTCATGTAAAAGGTTTCTCTCAGCAGCATTTACAGCTATATCTGTTCAATATGGTTTAGCCTTTCAAATTTTCTTTTCATTAACAAATCCCAGACTACTTATTTGTCTGATTTACCTGAAAATGATAAATCAGATGTGTGGTAAAAATGTTAGATGAGGTTAATATTGCTGAAATAATTCTTCACTTTCATATTGAATTGAAGGCATGCATCAGTTAAAAGCTCTGAACTATTTTTTCTGTTTGGGCAATTTTTGTTTGTTTTTTACTGTTTTCAAGGAGAAAAGAACAGTGTGAATGATCTTTTCAAGGTCTCTGAGACTGGTTGGTGAGGAAAGAAAATATTTTCAATGCTGAGGTTGGTATAAATGCTTGCAACAGAGCAAAGTCTGCTAAATGCACCAAAAGACCAAATTGTGGTATTAAACTTGCCAATGGCTTAAGGAAGTTACAGTAGGATTTGAACTCAGAACAAAGAATTGGAACAAATAACATACAAGGCATCTCATTTGACACTGTAGTCATGGGTTGGGTGAGACTAGTTTTGAGACAGAATTCTACAGCTAGATTCCCTTACTTGTAATGTACTGATCTTCACAAATCAAACCACTGAACCACATTAGCAACTGCAATGTGATGACAGTCATAGAGACAACCAAATGGAGAAAGATGCACATATGTGTATGGTATGCATCATCATTCATCATCATTTCATTTTACGTCCACTTTTCCCTGCTTGCAAGGGTGGGACGGGAACTGATTCTGGCTTGATTTCTACAGCTGGATGCACTTCCTAACACCAACCTCATTTACAGTGAGTGCTGGGTGTTTTTTTTGCCGTGGCACCTCCACGACCACTTTGCAGTGGAATGATATGGATCCCAGTCCCTATCATCTCATTTCTACAGCTGAGTAAACTGGAGCAATGTGAAATAAAGTATCTTGCTCAAGGAAACAACACATCACCCGGTCTGAGAATTGAACTCACAACCTTTAGATTGCAAGGCCAATGCTCTAACCACTAAGCCATGTGCCGCCATCATATATTCATATATATATATAGAGAGAGAGAGAGAAATAGGGAGAGAACGAGAGAGAAAGAGAGTGAGCGGGAAATAGGGAGAGAATGAGAGAGAAATAGGGAGAGAATGAGAGAGAGAGAGAGAATGTATATACCTCATAAATGGCAGTGCTCAAGCACAGTCTTGTTTATCCATAATTGAGTCAAAGAAACTAAAGAAATAAGGACAAATGTATATACATATTTAAAATAAAGGTGGAACATAATAGTTTATAGTTGACTTTATGAAGGTCATTGTTGCAGAATCTTATCTCAATGCATTAGTTTCTTTATTTTAATTTAATTTATTTACTCTTGTATGTAAATATTTTCAACAAACTACATTAACCTGTTGATATTTTGTATGATTTTACTTCAGATGAGGATTAACATTTTATCTAAACTTAATATGAGTATAAATATCTTTGCACTTCTGATAAAAAAGTTATTCATAGAAAAATAATTAGTTTCTTTTTTCTCCTGTTTGAATAAAATATAAAAAAATTTATCATATTATCCATTGTTGTAATATTAGAAATAACTTAATGTAAAACATCTTGTTGGTAGAAACTTATTATTGTACTTTGTTGCCTGAAGCGTGTAAGAAAATATCATATAGCATTAATTCTTCATAGCAAAAATTCTGATAATATAATTTCTAATGAAAAATATTCCATTATTAAATGTCTGTTGCCCGTATCTTCACCTCTATTACAAGCAAGCACAGAAACCATTACTACCACCATCAATCATCACCATCTTCAACATCTTGAATGTTTTTGTCTTTCTTTCAATTTCTCCTCATCATTATAAATAAACACACGTGCCTGTACATACACACACTCATACACACACTCACACACACACATCTGGAAATTAAATTCTTCTTAGCTCATGGAAAATTGACAAAATCTGTAGGAGAGATTATATTTTCATAGAATCAGTATTTTATGGCAGCCATATCTAAAACAAATGGCTTTTCCTTTAGAATTCTATAGAATTTCAGTACAAAATTCTTAGGATTTTCAATTAAATATTTCTTTCAATGCATACGTACATACATACATACATTATGTGTATGTATGTGTGTTTAAGATGTTACTAGTTAAATAACTAACAAGACCATTCACTTTTCAAGTTAGTACTTGATATTTTAATGAAAATAAAGTGTAAACATTATTTATTACATGTATGCCTGATGGCCAGCCTTAAAATATTTCAATGGTTCGAAGCCACCAAAATAGCTTAAGCTTTACAGCTGAATTTAATGAATAATATATCTATCTATCTATCCATGTAACTTATTTATTTATAAATAAAGAAATCTATAAATTAATAAATAAATAAATTTATCTATCTATCATCTATCTGTGTATGTGGAACATACACAGATAGATGATAGATATACATAAATATATATTCAGCATGTGGAACTTGTGTGCAGAATTAGTGAAGCTTGGAGCTATTGTAAAATAATAAAACCTAGACAATATATATAATGTAAATCACTTAAATTTGGAGGAGAATGTTTTATCGTACTTGCTACAATCATTGTTTATATGTCATAAACTATCTTTCATATTTCAAAACGTAACCAATTGTTGAATAGCATTGTAATAGAGCTGCCAATGATAATGTATGCACATTTACAAGTTCCTTAGAAAATGGTGGTTAAATGCATCATAATAATCATATTTTAAATTTTAGATACAATATCTACATAACATTGTATAATAGATTGTAATGACAACAAAAGGAAACAATATATAACTACCTGCAAAGAAGTAAAAACATCAGTAACAAAAAACAAAAAAAGTACATATTCGTTTTCATAAAGTTTCATTAATACTGGCTGAAAGAAAATGAAAATATTCACCTAAATTATCATGAAAATAATAAGTCTAACTCTCTCTCTATCTCTCTCTCTATATATCTCTCTCTCTCTCTCTCTCTCTCTCTCTATATATATATATATATATATATATATATATATATATATATATATATATATATATATATATATATATATCATCATTTAACATCTATCTTCCATGCTAGCATAGGTTTATATATATATATATATATATTTATTTAATTATACACACACACCATCACACACACGTATGTGTGGTGGTATATAATCAAGAAACATCATTCAATATAAATTGTAGAATTTATTTATTCGTTTGAAGCTAATGATTAACTATGTCAATATGCCCAGTTTCTCAAATTTACTCAACTAAGTAAATCAGGTAATCATCAGGTTTATATCATATTACACGCACACACACTTATATATACATGTTTGATCTGAATTGACAAGAACCCAGATCTCATTCATTTAATGAGTGGAGTGGACTTGTCAGATATGACCAAAGAAACATTGTTTCCATTAGTCTTTACAATTGCTAATACTATCTACCACTCAGAACTCCTGGCAGTAGGTGCAATATGATGTAAAGTGTCTTGCTGAAGGACTCAATCGATTGCCAGGCCCACGAATCAACTCACAACCTCTCAATTGTGAATCAAACTCTCTTACCACTAACCCACATACCTTCACACACACACACAGACACACACACACACACACACTCACATATATATATATTTGTATCGAAAAGTGCAATTCATCCTGTCTCTACTTGTTTGTTGCATCCTTGTTGTCACAGGAATGAATAGTAATCAACCTTCATGCACAGAAACTCTTGTGATTCCCAGAGGTTGAGAAGGGAATGTCCATTTTTCCATTGTCACTGTCATGTGTGCCCTCTGTTTTATATACATATATGTTTGTGTGTGGGGGTGACTGTGTGTGTAAGTGTGTGTATTATACATGTAATCATCATCATCTTCAGCCTTTCACTCATGGCGGTCATAGTGGTACTGTCTTTAGATACAGTGTATCTTGGGTATTTTAAATAGGGCATAGGCCATTCCCCTTTGAGTTAGAACTAATCTACTTTCTTCCAGAGAAAAAGTAAGGGACAAATAAAGAAAGAATTGACCTTAAAATGATGAAAAGGATAGTTGACCATGAAAGGATTTGAACACAGAATGCACATAGCCAGAATAAATACCACAACACATTCTATCTGTTGCTCTAATGATTTTACCGAATGAAACAGTTCTAGTCCTATAGAAACTATTTCTATTAAATATTTATACTCTGCTATGTATTGAGTACCTTACTGTGGTTACCCCCAATTGAACCCGGTATAAACTTATATATATCATCATCATCATCGTTTAACCCTATCTTCCCCACTAGCATGGGTTAGACAGGAGTTGTCCCACTTGAAGCAAGATTGGTTGGGTGACCGTGTCTTGCTCGTATAGGACTATCTGGCAGGTTTTCTACGGCTGGATGCCCTTCCTAACACCAACCACATTTACAGTGTGGACTGGGAGCTTTTTACCGTATTACCTACATGACTTATATATAATTATTAAAGTGAAATGAAAATGTATTGTGCATCTACTTATGTTATCATCTGTATACTTTCATGTATTCCAGAGCTAATTAACTAGCTATTCTATTTGAAATGAATGACTTAAGGGTTAAAGGAATTTTGCACATTGCTATTTTAAATACTGGCCCTGTATTGATAATTCACAGATTGTGACTGAATTTGTAAATAAATGAAAAAGCTTAACATTTTGATCAGTAATCAAAATTGAACTCACTTACAGAAGTTTTTTTTAACATGAATTTTTGTGCGGTGGTTAGTCTACCTGTGGATTAAATGTGCTTCAAATTTCAGGTTTCCCATTGTTCCAAATTTCTAATATTTCATTGATGCTGAAAGAAATTTAGAAGAATGATAATTGAGGCGTATATAAGCCTTTAAGATATTTAAGTTTTTTGTTTATTTCAAGTGGTTAACTTATAACTTGTCTTCTAGTTTCTAGCCACTCAATTGTTTTACTGCCTTAGAGACTTTTTACTGTACAATTAAAAGATATATTACAATATAAATAATTGATTGACTTATTTGTTGTTACTCAATTACCCACTAATTCCATTTAGTCTGTAAAGTAATTTACAATTAATATTGAATCATAGAGACAACAACTTTCAGAGAAGAATGCAATTGCATCAGCTCAGATAAAATATCCTTTTTGAACCAATTAATCTTGCAGCGTATCTTCTCTTCGTATTATACATTTTATCAGCTTTAAGATATGTGTGTTTTGGGGTGGAGCTGTACACATCTGTCTTAAGCCAGCCGTAACTAAGAATTTTGAACTTGGATATAGTACTGTACTACTGACAGGAAATAACGATCTGAACTTTCAGTTGGAATTCTATAATCTTATTCAGTCATGCCTTTGTAGAAATGGGTAAAATGATCTCTGAAAAATAATTAAATCCATTTTTCCTTTTCAAATTTACTATTATATTTTGTTACTGTCTAAAGGTTAGTCTTCGTTCAGTCTTCAATTGCATTTATTTGTTAATTTAGGGATTCATAAATTATTAGACACCATATTGAATATAGCTTTGACTAACTGAATTGCTCATTATACTTCAAGTTTATTTAGACTATTTTTAGCTAACATATAATTTAATTTGATATGAATTTATCAATATGGCAGAATGAGCATGATGGATTTATACAGGAAAGAAGCATACGATTAGATGTTCACAACTTATCAAGTATAAAAGCTAAAGGAAAATAGTAAAAAAAGATATGCAAAATTTATAATTTGTCAGAACATTGACTGAATGAATCTTAAAGATTTAGGAATATAATCAAGAAGACTAGTTATCAAGCATGGAAAAAAGACATTAAATAATGATGATGGGGAAGATGGATTAATGTAACACCTATATTATTATCTGGTTATTTGTTTTGTATGGATACATATTTTTTGTTATCATTAAAGAAGGAGGGTGCGTATTTGATCAGGAAAACTATAAATTAATCATTTGACTTGTCATCATTATTATCATCATCCTCACCACATCATTATCATTATCACCACTATGTCATGTTAAAAATGTATGATAACAGTTTTATACAACTGAATATAAGAATACATTCAGAATATTCATTGCTTCCAGTTCTTCATCTTTTATTTGACTGAAACAATATTTTCTGTCTCTTAAAGTAATATGTCTTTGTTTTAAATATATTGACAATATATGGCTTGTTCTCTTGAAATAAACTAAGATAAGACTATTGAAAAATAATAAACTGAAACATTTTTTTCTTTTATATGTACAGATTTGTTTTAGTTTCTTTTTCCTAAATTTACTTTTATCATTTTTAATTTTTTCTCAGTAAGTATTAAATAAATGTTTAACTATAAAAACACACATTAGTGTTCTTCCACAAAACTAATGGGTTTGTAATAGCTTATGACATACTGAAACTATCTTTTTCATCGACAAAAGTTTTCCCTAATATCAACAAAATTTTGGTTTCATCAATTACATTTTTATATTATCTTTCACTTTTGATACTTTTAGTTATACATTTTTAAAAATTGAATTACCATAATAGATATTATAAAATTATAAAATTGAGAGATATTAAAAAACTATCCTAAATGTTTATTTCAGAAAAATGTATTTAATTACTCTGGGCAAAGTGGCACCTGTTGAAAATATCTTTAAATTTTTAATGTATTATTTCAACGTGAAGTACATAATTACAATAATTATAATGTTACTAAGTCTGCTGTTGTTATTGTTACTGATGATGATGAAAATGATGTTAAAAATAATAATAGTAATATCCAAAATAAGGGAAAATGGTGACAATAAAAATTAATAACCAACATTAAAACTCGTTCTATTTAAGTAGAATAAAATATAACAATTAGGTAAAATGATGTCATGATTATTACTATTAATTGCCAACTCAAAATTCCAAAGAGTTATTTGCTTTTGGATGTTTTTCATTAGCTGTCAGGATTTTTGTTTTTATTCATTTTTAAGTTTCCTTCACAAGCTATTGGATTCTCTGAAATTTCCCCTTTTTTTCATAAAGATGGCTGATTAGAATTTTGAATTATTTGCCAATAGGCTCAACTATAAGAATGTATGTCTCTAATCAAAGTATATTACTTTCCTTATAAACATTAATTATTGTCATAACGTTAATACTACAGGGTTGTAGATTTGTTCTGGCTCTTTATATTTGAGGTTTAAAACCTGTCAAATTCAACTTTGCCTTTCAACTTTCAATATAGTAAAGTACCAGTCAAATACCAGAGTCAATTTAATTGACTGTCCCTTCCTGCACAATTGCTGGCCTTGTACCTTAATTAGAAAGTATCATTGCTTTAGAAATTTATGATTGATTCTAAAAAGAACATCTAGTTATCAAAATATTAAAGTACCATTCCTTACAATTCAGGGAATGTCCTTGTAATTTAGGGAAACATATCATCTCAAATAATAGTTAATCTTATGTTTGCTGCTGTTTTTTATAATGTTTTGTTCATGAGATAATCAGTGTCAAAATATATTACTTACAATTAGTGGCTACATAAACTTTATCTAACACGCGGAATTTCCTGTGTATTCATTTGCAGTATTTAATAGGTATTAAGTAGAATTTCTTTCATCTTACATGACATTTCAGGATGAATATCTCTTTCCTATTACAAGAATCAAACTTTAGAATTTTCATTCGTTATTCAACTCATGCTAAGAAACTTATTTTAAATTATTAAATCTATACACTGGGAGATACAATTAGTTTACATTATATCTGATATTCTCCTATATTCAATTTAATCAAACATAATTATAAATTTAAACTATGTGTATAACGCACATGTTAAAAAAAGTAAATATCAAATAAAGAAATTATTATATAAAAGAGTATTAATAAATAAAATTAAAGTTTGTTATGATGTGCATTGAACAATTAATCACAAAATTCTAAAGATTGTATTCTACTACGGACAAGCTATTCATCATGAAATGACATGAAACAGGAAAGAGATTGACTTAATAGATTTCAAAGAATCTGAATTAAGATACATGAAAATCACAATATTAAATACAAGAACATGCCAAAAGAAGATTCTACCTTGTCATTATTGAGTCACTCATGGCATACTTGCTATTGAATTTATTTCTTATATGAGTATCATGGCATTACTACTCTTTCTGTTGACATATATCTGCTCATATGAACAGTAGTAATGTTTTAATATTTCACTTATATATTTATTCATAAACTATCACTTTTAACTAACTAAAGTTTGGTTTTCTTTCATACTAGTGCTGTTTTTATTTTGTTCAGCTATTAAAGAGTATATGTCCTAATTTGAGACAGAAATCCATCAATAAATTTCAAATAACTAATTAATTTATATGTGACAGTGGCCATTAAGAATAAGAATATTATTAGTATAGAACAAATTAGTATAGAAATGTTGTTTTCTTGAAAATCAGTCTGGTATAATCATAAAGGAATAAAGCAACTATTGCTGAACAGAATATGAAACTCATTGAAAAATATTTTACCTCTGAAGATAAACAGTTGTAATTTCTATATTAACATATTTCCTTAAAATTAGTTTTTCCCCACTATTATTTGTGGATGTACATTTAGGGAGTATGGCACAAAAATATAAGTAACGAATGTGGTTTACCTGTATTGACTGAAGGAAAGTGAGCTAAGTATGATCTGTTGGGCCTGTATTTCTGCTTTTGAAGAGGCTACATTCAAATAAATGTGTTCATGGTTAATTATAAAAGAAAATTAATATGTTCAAGGGTGTCAATATAATTTGAATGGTAAAAACATGTTGGGTGAAAGCACTTTATTAATAATGGAGCAAGGGTGTTGATGCAAAAGTTAGATGAAGAAAACT
>OZ024740.1:188883574-188921074 GCA_964016885.1 Eledone cirrhosa
TATTTTTATATATACAATATATTTTTATATATATACAATATTTAGGTTTTTATATATATATATATATAGTATTTTATATATATATATATATAATATTTTTTATATATATAATATTTATGTTCTTTCTCATATATATATATATACATATAGTTATGTGTGTGTGTGTGTGTATGTATGTATGCATACGTATGTGTATGTATATGTGTGTGTAGGTATATATGTGTATGTGTGTATGTATGTATGTGTTTATATGTGTATGCGTATATATATATATATATATATATATATATATATATATATATATATGTTGGAGTTAATCAAGGTTCATATGAATTATCTAAGAATGAGTTTTACAAACACATATATATGTGTGTGTTTGTATTTGTACGTATGTGTTTGTGATACGTATGTATATGTATGTGTATATGTGTATATATGTGTATATATGTATATATATATATATATATATATATATATATATATATATATATATATATATATATATATGTATGTGTGTATATACGTATGTGTGTGTGTATATATATGTGTATGCGTATGTATGTGTTTAACTATTTGTATATGTATATTTATGTATGAGAGTATGTGTATGTATTTATTTTTACGTATGTATGTGTACGTGCATGTGTGTGTATTGCTTACCACGTGTGTTTGTTCATTTATTTGTTGCCTGTATCGCTGTCAACACTATAATATTCTTTATATTCATTTTTATTTTTTAATATTATATATTTTTTGTTATACTTATTTGTGTGTGTCAGTATGTAGGTGTGTGTATATATTTCTATATTCGTGCATGCGTATGTATACGTGTATATATGTGTGTATGTATGTACGTGAGTATATACGTATGATTGTGTGTATTTATGTATGCATGTGTGTGTATATATGTATGTATATGTACGTGTATGTATATATATATGTGCGTGTGTATATATATGTATGTGTGTGTATGTATATATATATATATGTTTATGTATATATATATATATATATATATGCATGTATATGTGTGTGTGAGTGTGTGTGTGTGTGTATGCACGTTTGTGTATTTGTATGTATGTGTATGTATGGATATGTTGATGTTTATGTGTCTATGTATGTATGTGTATGGATATATATACACATATATATATGTGTGTGTGTCTGTATATGTGTGTGTGTGTGTATGTGTATGTATATATATATATATATGTGTATGTATATATTTGTGTGTGTGTTTGCATGTGTGTTTTTATTTTTCCTTTCCTTCTTCCTTTTCCAGCCTCACTTTCATATAGATTATATTTTTGTTTTTAAAATCAAACGCCAATAAATACACCAGGATTTTTTCATTATGATGATTGAAATCAAATTTTTTTTGCTTTTAAGAAACCACTTGTAAATGAAATAATCGCCTTATATTGTTTATTACATACCTATATATATATATATATATATATATATATATATATATATATATATATATATATATATATATAATTGTATATATATATATATATATATAATTGTATATATATATATATGTATATATTTGTATATATGTATATATTTGTATATATATATATATTTGTATATATATATATATTTGTATATTTATATATATATATTTGTATATTTATATATACATATTTGTATATATATATATATATATATATATATATTTGTACATATATATATATATATATTTGTATATATATATATATATATACAAATATATATGTATATATATATATATATATATATGTATATATATATATATATATATGTATATATATAGTATTAAGGATACTATTTATGGTTATGTATGTAATAAAACCTTTAATGGTAATATATTATTTATACAAACCTTAAATATTGAAAGATAGTCATTAATTACTATCCTATTACCAGTAAGATAAATAGCTCAATGTAATAACATCAGTTGTTTTACAGAGCAGTTATATAGAGATTACAGTAATCAAAGTTCAGTTTAAGTCATTTATTTGCTTACAATTGTTTCCTCCAAACCGAGGTTTGGTTTCTTCGGAGCAACTATTTACTGATCTATAACATACTTGACCTCCTTTTCAACCCAAGAGACATATAAGATATATGCGCATATTGATCAACAGTGGGGTGACATTCATCGAATGATATAGCATGGCAATTTACATATAAAGGTTACAGGATAAAAATAAAAATAAAAATAAAAATAAAAATAAAAATAAAAATAAAAATAAAAACAAAAATGAAAATAAAGATAAACATGAAGCGTTGGCAGTCTATGAAGATAAAGCAAGAGGAAAGTTTAGAGTAGTCAGTGTATGAAACAATCTCACGTGTAGCATGCACGCGTGTCTTATTTATACATGATTAGAGTGCGTCAGAATGATATTTGCAGGGTCAGGCAGTTGAAGCAGGCAATCGATCTTATTATGTGGGCTGAATTATTAAGTCATTTATTCGCATACATCTGTATGATATACAGTCCCGGATGCAGGGAAACACCAAAATATCAGAAACTTTCAACATACTATAAACCTTATTGTATCGTAGGCAAGGCCGTACCACTGTCTTCGCTCACCACTCACATAATCCATGAGATACAATATATAGAACACGTGTCTATCGTATAATTCACGATGGTTCGGCATATAATCAAGTTATATACCGTATCCAGTCGGTTCTTAATTAATAGATCATGCTGTTTAGATTCCGGAAGACACGTGTTCTATATATTGTGTCTCATGGATTATGTGAGTGGTTAGCGAAGACAGTGGTACGGCCTTGCCTACGATACAATAAGGTTTATAGTATGTTGAAAGTTTCTGATATTTTGGTGTTTCCCTGCATCCGGGACTGTATATCATACAGATGTATGCGAATAAATGACTTAATAATTCAGCCCACATAATAAGATCGATTGCCTGCTTCAACTGCCTGACCCTACAAATATCATTCTGACGCACTCTAATCATGTATAAATAAGACACGCGTGCATGCTACACGTGAGATTGTTTCATGCACTGGCTACTCTAAGCTTTCCTCTTGCTTTATCTTCATAGACTGCCAACGCTTCATGTTTATCTTTATTTTCATTTTTGTTTTTATTTTTATATTTTTATTTTTATCCTGTAACCTTTATATGTAAATTGCCATGCTATATCATTCGATGAATGTCACCCCACTGTTGATCAATATGCGCATATGTCTTATATGTCTCTTGGGTTGAAAAGGAGGTCAAGTATGTTATAGATCAGTAAATAGTTGCTCCGAAGAAACCAAACCTCGGTTTGGAGGAAACAATTGTAAGCAAATAAATGACTTAAACTGAACTTTGATTACTGTAATCTCTCTCTCTCTCTATATATATATATATATATACAAATATATATATATATATATATACAAATATATATATATATATATATATATATATATATATATATATATATATATATATATATATATATATACAAATATATATATATATATATATATACAAATATATATATATATATATATATATATACATACAAATATATATCTATATAAATCTCTCTATATATATATACATATATATATATATATATACAAATATATATATATATAAATCTCTCTATATATATATACAAATATATAAATATATATATCTACAAATATATATATATATAAATATATACAAATATATATATATATATATATATATATATATAATTGTATATATATATATATCTACAAATATATATATATATAAATATATACAAATATATATATATATATATATATATAATTATATATATATATATATATATATACAAATATATATCTATACAAATCTCTCTATATATATATATACAAATATATATATATAAGTATGTATAAGTCTGTGGCTGGAGCAGACCTATAGGCAGGAGGAGAGTAACGTGGTGGTGGAACAGTAAGGTGGAGGCGTCAATTAAGGCCAAAAAGCAGGCTTGGAAAGTATGGCGGGATGGGGGAAGTAGAGAAGACTATCAAGTGGCCAGGAGGGAAGCTAGGAGACAAGTGTACTTCGCAAGAAGGGAAGCAGAGGAAAAAAAGTTCAAGCATGTTCTACAACGCGAGGACCAAAAACGTGAGGTGTTCAGGATTGCTAGGCAATGTGTCAAGGAAATCTGTGATATTGTCGTGGAGAAGTGTGTCCTTAAAGATGATGGTGTACTTGCCATCACTGACGCTGATAAGAAGGTAGCTTGGAAGTGTCACTACGAAAGGCTACTAAATGAGGAGAATAAATGGGAGAAAGACAGTCTCCCCCACATCGATCCAATAGAGGGACCAGCAGTGCATGTTGAAGGTAGTATAATAAGTAAGGCAATCAGAGATATGAAGATGGGTAAGGTGGCTGGGCCTTCATAAATAGTTGCTGAAATGCTGAAAGCATCTGGAACGGTCGGACATACTATGGTCACCTGGATAGTAAACCAAGTCATACAGAATGGGGTCGTTCCGAAGGACTGGCATAGCAGCAGCATCATTAACAACTACAAGGGTAAAGGAGATGCCCTAGTTAGGGGTAACTATAGAGGCATTAAATTAATCGACCAGGTCATGAAGGTCAACGAATCAGAGAGCGAATTGATCTAGATGAAATGCAGTTCGGGTTTGTGTCAGGTAAAAGTACCACAGACGCTCTTTTTATTGTACGACAACTCAGATCCCACGGCAGCTTGTTGAAGAGTTGAGGGCCCTTGAATCCCAGGCTATTGCAATACCTGCTCCTTATACTAGATGTGGAAGACGGGACCTTTGGCACCACACAGTGACGTCCTGTTCGACCGTTGGTCCAGCTCCCAATGCCAAAGTTTGGTGCTAGTCCCTCCAGGATTTTCCACATGTAGATCACTGCGTATCTCTCCCGTCTTCGTTCCAAGGAGTAGAGGTTCAGTTCCTTTAGCCTCTCCCAGTAGCTTGTCTCCTTCATCATGGCAATCCTCTTGGTGTAGCTTCGCTGGATTGCCTCAAGCTCCGTAGTTAGTTTGACACTATGGGGTGACCACAACTGGGAGCTGTAGTCCAGGCGGCTTAGGAAAAATGTCCTCCATAGTGTCAACATGGTGTCTCGGTCTCTTGTCCGGAAAGACCTCAAGATCCAACCAGCGAGTCGTCTGCACATTGTCGCCACTTTCATGATATGTGAGGAAAAAGATGCATCATCGCTCATGTCTATGCCCAGGTCTCGTATCGATTTTGACACGGGGATATCGGTCCCTCCTGGTCCTGTGTAGTTGTGTTGTACTATATTTGTGTTTGCAGGTTTGTTTGGAGGTTTGTATTGTAGGGCTTGGAATTTGCCAGCATTAAACTGCATGTTGTTTTCTTCCGCCCATTTGTATATGGCATCCAGATCTTGTTGTAAAAGGGCAGCGTCAGCCGGGTTTTTGATTGCCTGTGCTACCTTAGTGTCATCAGCATAGCTAGTGAGGGATGTTGTTGTATGTACTACAGAGGGCATGTCTAAGAGCCACTAAAAACAGTAGTGGTCCCAGGACTGTCCCGTGGGGCACCCCACTTGTTATTGGCGTTTCCTTTGAGAGGGCCCCATTTGCTTCTGTCCTTTAGGAAGTCATGCAGCCACTCACCTACTTTTCCAGTTATGCTGAGTTCATGTAGTTTGTGACATATTATTCCGTGGTTGACCTTGTCAAAGTCCTTCGCAAAGTCAAGATATATCACGTCCACATGTGAGCTGTCTAGTAGTTGTTTCAGTACCCAGTCGTAGTCATGTAGCAGCTGTGTAAGGCAGCTTCTTCCTGGGCGGAAGCCATATTGCATGCTAGTCAGGTGGTCATTTTCCTCGAGGAAAGTGATCAGTTTCTTTCTGACGACTCGCTCCATGATCTTACTGACATGCGACGTCAAGGAGACTGGCCTATAGTTTTTGGCTTCCGCTTTGTTACTTCCTTTATGGATAGGGCATATTGTGCCTTTTTTCAGCTCCCTGGGTAGTACACCGCTAGCCAAGGAGTTTCTGAAGAGCATCTTCAGTGGAGTTGGTAAGTCCCGCTTACATATTTTTAAGGGAACTGCTGGGAATTCATCAGATCCAGCAGCCGAGTCTGTTCTAATTTCATCAATGGCATACACCACATCCTCCTCCATTATGTCTATGTGGTTCATGGTCGCCATTTCTTCATGTAGTGTTGTGACATGAAAGAACTCCACTGGCTTCATTATTCGCATGTGCCTCAGTGGACATGTGAACACACTTTTGTACTGTTGGTTCAGTATTTCACATATCTCTTGGGGGTTTTTGGTTAATGAACCGTGCGTATGGAAGAGTGGCCCAATCTTGCAGTATACCGAGGCAGTTTCTTTTGCAAATTTAAAGAAGGCCTTAGGGTTTGTTTTAATGTTTTCTATGGCCCTGTTCTCTTTCTTTGCCCTCTCATTCTCATGGGAAAGCTTGAGTGCAATCTCGGTGCCAAGTAGTGCACATTTCAAATAGGATTCCTTCTTGTTTTTGTTTTGTTGACTATTCAACTGGTTTGAGAGCTTGGTTCTACGTCTCATAAGGATTTTCCTATCTCTGGGAATAAGATTTTTGTGTCTGTTTGCCTTTTTCTCCGGGACAAATTTGTTGCATATAGTGTGTATCATTGTCATGAAGTGTTGAAATTGTGTGTTAGTGTCTTGTGTGGCGGTGTTTTCACTCCATATTTTCCTCCGGATTCCTCTAACTTTTCTATTGATCAATTCAAATCCTGTTCCCAAACAGAATTTTTGTATTAATACTTTCTTTCAATAAACATACTTCATCATTTCTGAAGATGGCATATATAAGCGAAGGTATGTATATGTCCTCTGATAGTGTGTAATATTTTTTTACATAGATCTTTAATATGATATACATACCAACATACACATATATATCCCAGAAACGATCGTAAAATGATGATTTTTTAAAATATAAGGAACATGTTCTTTGTTTTTATTTCATTGTTTTTATTAATTTATCTTGACTCTGTTCTCCTGTGATTTTTATCGTTAAATTTTGAATGCATTTTCTCTTTTCATATCTTCTATATTTGGATTATATTGAGTTCTTCATATGGATTGGACACTACCGTTTATTTTGGTAGATTTATCTACATATATATATATATATATATATATATATATACATACACACACATGTGTAATGGTGATTGTTGACACCATTAACAAAACTATTCCATCCATCATTTTTAGGTTGCCGAGTCGAATTTATGAAAAGTATGCCTTTCTTTAGTAGACTCTTTCTCCAATATATAGATACTTCTTTAGTTAATAAGTTACTATTTTTCAGAAAGTTAAAGATGACAATAATAGAGGTTATCTGGTGAGTTAGTGACATTTGGTAGGAGAAAAAAAGAGAGGGAGAGAAAGAGAGTGAGATAGAGAGAGGGGAGGGGAATGAGAAGTGTGAAAGTAGAGGAAGTAGAAGAAAAAAAAATAATGTTAATAATAATAATAATGGTAATAATAATAATGATGATAATACAGAAGGAAAGCTTGAACTTTTCTTTACTTTTGGGAAAATGTCCAATAATTGCTACTTGGAGACTACTTATTTCAAGACTAAAATTTCATTGGGGACACCATTGTCTGAGCTGAAGGCATTCAAATTTCTATTTATTGGTCCTTTAAAATTGTATAGCTACGCTAATGATCATTTCCCGTCAAAACTTTACCAATTATATTACACTATTTTTTTTCATTTGCCAGTCTCTGTATTTTATACACTGTAGAGTTAGTGTTGTTTACATTTTAATATTAGGCACTTTAGCAACATTTACAATAAGTAAATGACTGAGGTGGGCTTTTTGTTAAAAGAAACAGTAAAATCTAGATTAAGAAAATATCAGTCATCAATTTAAACTAGCCAATACTTGTATACATAATGCAAACATACAAACATACATACAAATATACATACATACATACGTACTGAATTCATTATTTACATATGGCTATGATATCTGAAACCTTCAAAATTTGTAAAACATTCTTATTGTTCAAAGGATGAATGCTTACGCATGAGATAATGAAAATTTATTTTCTTTACAACCTTGTCACCAGGCAGGTGGCCAGTCAAAGATAAATTCAAAATTAAAAGAATGAGGGACCTTCATTACCTGGTCAATCAAATTGATGCCTCTATAGATTTCTCCATCTAGAGCATCTTATTTGCCCTTGTAGCAGTTCATGATAATTGTTACTACTTTTGGCACAAGGCCAGCAAATACCCAGTATGTTACTGGTACTTTATTTTATCGACCCCTTAAGGATGAAAAGCAAAGTTAACCTTGACAGGATTTGAACTCAGCTGTTATGGGACGTAACTATGCTAGAAAGCATGGTGCCCAACCCTCTGCCGGTACTGCACTTGCAGTTGATGATAATGCTGCTACGCCAGTCATTAGGTATGATACCATTTTGTATTAATTGGTTTACAATATGGGTGGTTAAATTGTGACTCACCATTCTAGATTCTTTCAGCATCTCAGCAACTATCCCAGAGAGTCAAGCTGTTTTACCTGTCTTCATATCCTTGATTGCCCTACTTACTACATTTGTGTAGACATGTACCATTGGTCCCTCTATTGGGTTTACTTGGGGAAAAATATCTTCTTCCTATTTCTTATTTTCTGCTTCCCTTCTTGCAAATTATACCAATTGCCTAGCTTCTCTCCTAGCATCCTGATATATATATATATTATCATCTTCATCACCGTTTTACATCCATTCTTCCACGCTAGCATGGATTAGACGGGTTGTCCTGTTGTGGGTGACGTTAGGTTGGGTGACATTGTCTTGCTCATATGGGAACTGATATTGGCTTGATTTCTAAAGCTGGATGCACTTCCTAACACCAATCTCATGTGAGTGCCAGGTGCTTTTTTTTTTGGCGCCTACACAACCACTTTACAGTGTGGGCTGGGTGCTTTTTGTCATGACAACTCCACGACCACTTTGCAGTGGGAGGGGATGGGAGCATATTGTCTCTCTCTTTCTCTCTCTATATATACATACTTACAGAAAAACCACCATACGTGTGGTTTTCTGCTAGCATGTGTAGTGTGTATATTGATATTATACACAAATATATATGCATGTAAATATGATACATCAAATAAAATCATAATTGACAATATACACAGAAATTGAACAAAGCCTATGTTACACTGTCTTCTGTAATCAGTAACCCATGATATATTTTAAAAAAAGACAACATTATATATAAACTGCATTAGGAGAAAATTAGCGACGGAAATATATGCGATTATAAGTGTTATAAGTGTTATAATATAACGGCTGCTAACCGGAAGTGTTGACATTTGATAATTTTAAAGAATGGAATTTTAAAGATCTTTAAATAAGCTATAAAATATATTTAATCAACAGCCACGAAATTTAGCACATAAATTATGTAATATTCATTAATTATTTATTCAAAGTAATCCAACTTATTTTACAAACGGGGTAAAAAAATATATTCTGGGCGCAATCCTGCAGACCTTCCTTTATTATAGTTAAGATAGTCTATCAACGTTTTTTTATCACACACCTGTGAAATCATCAGTGGTACTATTATGTTTCCTCCCATTGTATTGTACAATACAATGGGAGGAAAGAACTTTGATAGACTATATATATATATATTTATATCTGTGGGGGAGGGTGCTCCGAAAGTACAGTAGCTAGAGTCAGAACTGGATGGAAAAAGTTCAGAGAGCTTATACCACTATTAGCCGCTAAAGGGTTCTCCCTAAAAATGAAAGGCAGGTGTATGATGCCTGCATACGAACAGCAATGTTGCATAGCAGCGAGACCTGGGCATTGTGCACAGAGGATATACGCAGACTAGAGAGGAACGAAGCTTGCATGCTCCGCTGGATGTGTAATAGTAATATACGTGAACGGAAAAGCATAAACGAACTAAGGAAAAAATTAGAAATAAGAGGGATCAGATGTTGTTTACTCGAGAGAAGGCTACGTTGGTACGGACACGTGATGCGCATGAAAGTCAATAGCTGTATAACAAAGTGCAGGGCAATAAAGATAGACGGTAGCCACGGAATAGGCAGGCCTAGAAAATCCTGGGATGAGCTGATAAACTCCGACCTCACACACTTACACCTCTCCAAGACAATGTCACTGGACCGAGACCTTTGGCGGTACTCAGTAATAGAGAAGACCCGCCTTACCTAAATACATAGTAAAACCTACTACAGCCAGTAGGCATCTCTAACAAAATACAACCCCGTCCCACCACCCACACCCCCATCCACACCACCCCCTCCTATGTAAAGTTATGTTGGTGCCACAACATCCAGGCCGAAACAAATGAGATCGTGTAGGTGTCACAACAAAAAAACACACAGTCCACGCTGTAATGTGGCCGTGTAGGCAACACGGTAAAAACTCCCAGACCCACACTGTAAATGTGGTTGGTGTTAGGAAGGGCATCCAACTGTAGAAAACCTGCCAGACAGTCCTATGCGAGCAAGACAATCACTCTTGCCTCAAGTGGGAATACCCCCGTCCAAACCCATGCAAGCGTGGAACACGGACGTTAAACGTTGATGATGATGATGATTTTTAACTGTTGGTCAATCAATGATAAACATTGATTGCCAGCTAAATTATTTATAGGGATATAAAATATACAGAAGCGAAAACCAATCCAAACCAAGCAGTTTTATTATTATTTCTGGCAATATTATAACAATGGGACCCTCCCCAAATATATCAATATATATACACATATATATATATATATATGTGGAGGCACATGGCTTAGTTTAGAGCATTGACCTTGCAATCGAAAGGTTGTGAGTTCAATTCTCAGACCGGATGATGTGTTGTTTCCTTGAGCAAGACACTTTATTTCACATTACTCCAGTTTACTCAGCTGTAGAAATGAGATGATATGACTGGGGTCCCTATCATTCCAGTGCAAAGTGATCGTGGAGGTGCCATGGCAAAAAAGCACCCAGCACTAACTGTGAATGAGGTTGGTGTTAGGAAGGGCATCCAGCTGTAGAAATCAAGCTAGAATCAGTTCCCGTCCCACCCTTGCAAGCAGGGAAAAAGCGGATGTAAAATGAAATGAAATGATGATGATGATATACACATTTGTACAGATTTAGGTACAAACAGTAAAAATATGTAAAACATTCCCAAAATTCTACATCTAATAATTACATGTGCACATGTACATATGCAAAGCATGTGCACATCATCATCATCATCTTTTACGTCCACTTTTCCCTGCTTGCAAGAGTGGGACGGGAACTGATTCTGGCTTGATTTCTCAAATACATGCAGATATGCATACTTATCTACCTAGTTGTATGTGATTTAAATCCCAATGAGAGCATCTTGTATCTATGTTAAAACCTGACTCTCTCTCTATTGGTAAAAAGTTATAAAATTATAAAACCAGAAGAACATAATACATACGTGTGTGTGTGTGTGTGAGTCCTGGGTTCAATCAGGGGTAACCACAGTGAGTAAGGTACTCAAAACATTAGTTGAGAGTAAACACATGTTTAATGTAGAAATGGCTTCTACAGGACTAGAAATATGTTATTCAATAGAAATCATATGGAAACCCCTCATAATTTCTTTTGAATGAAACAGTTTTAGTCCTGTAGAAGATATTACTATATTAAACATGATATATCCATATATCTATATATCTACAACATTAATATGTGTGTGTGGTAAGAATTTTGTTATAAATGAAATGAACTATTGGTGTTTTTAAGTTCCACCTGCCAGTCAGCCAACCATTTCTCTGGGATTTACCAGCTATGAAAAAGTCATGTTTGCTTCACACAGTGATCTTGTAATTCTACATGATGATGATCAATAACATCATAATATTGAATTTAAATTCATTCAGACTCATGTAGTAACTTTCTATTGTCAAATTAAACCATATATTGCTACACTTAAATTTGAAGAATGGAATTATTCTATACACTACTACCACTGCTGCTTATTTTCCTTCTGACATTCCTTCCATGTTATTTCATAAAGCAATACTCTTCTTCTTCTTCTTCTTCTTCTTCTTCTTCTTCTTCTTCTTCTTCTTCTCCTCCTCCTCCTCCTCCTCCTCCTCCTCCTCCTCCTCTTCTTCTCTGCCTCCTCATCATCATCTTCTTCTTCTCCGCCTCCTCATCATCATCAACACCTTCCTCTTCCTCCTTACTCAAATTGTTCCCAGAAATCTCCCATCTTGAGAAAATTTTGGCATGGAGTTTTTGTGTTTCCTTTCTTTTTTCTTTCTTTCTTTCCTATCCCTTCTTCTTTATGTCTTTCATCTTCTTTCTGGTTTTCTTTTCTCTTCTCTATTTTCTCTGAATATTTTCATTTTGTCTGAATACTTTCATTTCCTTTAACACTGTTCATGCTTTCATTGTCATAACAGCAGCTATTTTATCGTCCAGATTACCCAGACTAATCCATTAACACACTGTCCTAGTCTACTTGTTTCAGTTATGTATGAACCAAGCAATTATTCCTATTTGTTTAAGTGAGTGAGAAGGGAGATTGAATAGTTTGCTTAAGTGCTGTAAAAAAATCTTGTAACCCAGAACTTATACAGTGATAAAGAAAGAGTTAATATATCTTATTTCAATTTTGATTGCTTCATTGTCATTTTGATTCAACATGTGTTACGTGAGCAGCAAGTTACTTCTCATGACTACACTCCTAATTTGATTTTCCTGAACACATCTAACCAAGAAGTACATATGTTTTCTCTCTTGTTATATTAAAATCTTTTTTTTTACTGAATTAGAAGAGGTATATACTTGGATTCAATTACATTGTCTTTCTCAGAAGTTAGCCAGATATGAAAATGTTTCTTGTTCAGATTAATCCCTAGAAAACAGTACAAGATTACAAATTCTGAAACCAGCAGTAACGCTTGTTTTTTTTTGTTTTCATTGATGTTGTTTTGGTTAATTGTTTTCTCTTTATATAAGAATTTGTGATTTAAATCTCTCAACAACTGATAAGAATGTCACTACATAGTTATTCAACCAGCTAGAAATAGCAGACAAATCTTCTTTGAAGGACAGCCTGCCATTTGAAATAATTGTTTCTACTTTTGGCACAAGACCAGCACTTATCCCAATGCATTATAGTACTTTATTTTATCAACCCCGTAAGGATGAAAGGAAAAGTTAACCTCGGCGGGATTTGAACTCAGATCATAAAGAGAGGTAACTCTATGCTTCAAAGCATGGCGTCTGACCCTCTACCGATACTGCCAATCCACTGCCATTTGAAATATTAATAGTATTTAAGTATCCTAGCACTGTAATGAAATAGTGCTGGTATCACAACAAAAGCACCCAGTTCAGCCTGTAAGATGGTAGTGCTGGTGCCATGTCAAAAAGTACCCAGTCCACTCTGTAAGATGGTTATGTTGGAGTCATGATAAAATGCTCCCAGTACACTCTGTAAAGTAGCTGGTGTTTAAGAAGAGCATCAGTCCATAGAAACCATGCTCACAATACATGATGTATTATGAAGGGCATCCAGCTGTAGAAACCATGCTGCTACCAGTATAGGCTGTAATGTGGTTAGCATTAAGAAAGGCATTCACTATAGAAACCAAGACAAAACAAAGTATATGAGCAGGGTCCCATAGAAAATAGATGTTAAATGGTGATGATGGTATTGGATAAAGTAATGCTGAATATATAGAAAGATGAGATGATCACAATTGGAACATCTTTGATTATTGCTGAATCATACCTAATCTAGGATGAATCAACAACAATAACAATGATAATAATGATTAATTTATTTATATGTTTTATTGAATAATATACCAGAGATATGATTATAGTTCTTTAATATATCTTGGGAAAATGTTATTAACCTGTCTTAAACCAGCCCAGAGGATCATTAGCCAGTGTTTATCTCAGTTGTCTTGATGTTAAATAGCTGAGAGTACATGGTACTCAATTAGACAGGATGCCAGTCCATCTCTGGGTTAAACTTCCAGCTATTGCAGCTACTCATTTGTAGTTGAGTATACTGGGACAAAGTGAAATAAATTATTTTGCTCAAGAACACAACACAAGTTTGTCCAGGAATCAAACTTCTGGTATTATGAAGGTGTGTCCTAGTGGTTAGGATTAACACTGGCACAACTTGAATTCAGAACTATTAAGCAAGAAGTAAATAAAATGGTCTGCAATAGATTATTTCTTTCTCTTACTAAGTTTAAATGTGTGCTAATAAATAATCATTATTGTCCTGAATAGGAAGTATACATTTTCACTACTGAAGTAATTGTAACCCTAAGCCCAGAATATATGAACTTTATAGCCATGCTTTCTTTTGATATTCATATGAAAAGGTTTATATGACAGTTTTTATTGTACTATTTCAAGCCATTTTGTTATTATAGCAATAATAATGACTAGCACAAATGAGGGTGCTAATCATTAGCAATTTAGTTTCATTATTCAAATACCATTTGAGATTATTTCTTTAATTGTTTCATAGTTTCAATACATTTACTCAAATCTCAGTTAATAGAATTTCGAAAACAAATGTGCCTTTATATTTTACCACATAATTAACATTTACCTAGAATCACTAAAAGTGGATAATGGAAAGTTATGAAATATTTTTAAAGAATTGGTTTTATTCGCTTATTATTTTAACCCTTTCAACATGATCTTCTGATATATATATGTGTGTGTATGTGTATGTATGTATATATATATATGTGTGTGTTTGTATGTACATATATATATATATATATATATATATATAAAGAATGAATAATAACAGGTAGACATCATAAAAAGGTAATTTATTCTGTGTGCTTACAAATGTTTCCAGGGTGGTTATACAGCCTAGTTATGCTATGTGCAAATGTATAGCTATTTTCAAAATTCAATTATCAAATGCTGTGACCAGTGTATCATCAGAGCAGAATGGTTAAAATTTAAAATGTAAATACCCTTAAGTGAGGTTATTGGAGAAGATAGAGTAGAAAAGGAAGAGAAAAAAGAAGGGGAGAGGGAGAGAGAGAGAGATATGCAGGGGTTGGAGAAAGGGGAGAGAGTTGTTTGTAGATATCTTAATCAAAATATTGTGGTAGGGGTTTTATTATACTTGTTACTCTTAAAGCGACCACCTTAAGCGCATTGATAGTCAAGGTTGGAATTATTTATTGCCACAGAGGGCAGGTTCATAGATGTGGAGAGGGAGGGAGGTGGACTTAGGGCAAGAGAGAGAGAGGGGACAGACGAAAGCTATGGGATGGGTGTACATTTAGTTCATAATAGTAGGCTACAAATTGCACTAAGTTTCCATTTATAGTGATAAGCAGGGTATTGTCTTGTAGTGTCGGGGAAAAGAAAGGGGTTAGCTAGAAAGCAATGTTATAGTTACGGGTTCGAATGTTAAGTTATTTTGTAGTGGGAGAATTTAGCCTTCAATTTGTGGTTGCAGTATAATGATCGTTCGATTCTATCATTTAGTAATTTATTTTTGGATTTTAAGATGTAAAAGAGTTCAAGGTTACACAACCTACAGTACTTCAATCCACTCCGATATGCACTAGCGCTGGAAAGTATATCCCATTTCAAGGTGAACTGTTGGTTGCGTTCACGGAGTTGCCAGGTCTTGTTGGCGAGCGTGGTCACAAAACGGTGATAAGGATGTTTAATTGAGAATCGATGACGATTATATATTTATATATATGTATATATATATATAAATATATATGTATATATATATATAAATATATATATATATATATATATATATATATATATATCATCATCATCATCATCATCATCACCGTTTTACGTCCGTTCTTCCACGCTAGCATGGGTTAGACGGGTTGTCCTGTTGTGGGCAGTGTCTGGTCGGCTGACCATGCCTTGCTCATACAGGAACTGATCTGGCTTGATTTCTACAGCTGGATGCCCTTCCTAACACCAACCTCATTTACAGTGAGTGCTGGGTGCTTTTTCGTGGCGCCTACACGTCCACTTTACAGTGTGGGCTGGGTGCTTTTTTGCCGTGGCACCTCCACGACCACCTTGCGGTGGGGGGGGGGGGGGGCATATTGTTTATATGCTTCAGCATGTACCCATGGGAGGTTGGGTACCCTGTATTACTGCGTGACGCCAGAAGTCACGGTCGTGTGTCATTGACTTTGAGAGGTGTAGTTGGGTAAGGTCGGCTTTTATCACCTCATCCCAAGTCATCTTGGGTCTCCCCACTCCGCGGTTTCCATCAACTTCTAGTGCTCTGCACCTTTTTATGCAGCTGTCATCCTTCATACGCATCACATGTCCATACCAGCGTAACCGCCTCTCCTGCACGCAGCATTTGATTCCTCTTATGCTCAGTCTCTCTCTCAATTCCTTTATGCTTTGTCGTTCACGTATATTACTGTTACACATCCATCGGAGCATGCAGGCTTCGTTTCTCTCTAATCTACGTAAGTCTTCCACCTTCAGCGCCCAGGTCTCACTACCATGCAACATCGCTGTTCGGATACACGCATCATACAGTCTGCCTTTCATTCTGAGGGAGAAGCCTTTTGCAGCTAGCAGTGGTAGTAGTTCCCTAAACTTCTTCCATCCCGTTCTTACCCTAGTTATTGTACTTTCTGAGCACCCACCTCCATTGCTAATTCGGTCACCTAGGTAGCAGAAGCTGTCTACTGTTTCTACAGGGCCCTCCCAGAGATTGGTGGTACTTGTTTCCTGTGGCTGTTTGCTTGCTGTTTCAGCACAGCTGCTGCATGTGAATCCTACATTCTTAATTAAGCTTCCTGAGATCCCGCTACATCTCTTGTGTACCCATTGTTTGCATTTGGGGCAGAGAATGGAGTTCCTACCTACACCTTTCCTACATACTGAGCAAGGCCATTTCCCTGAGGGGATCTGGGTTCTGTTTTCTCGTCTACTTATAAGGACCTTAGTCTTTGTCATGTTGACTTTGAGGCCCTTTCTCTCTAGTCCCTGCTTCCAGGTTTGGAATTTATTCTCTAGTTCTACCATAGATTCAGCTATGAGTGCGAGGTCATCAGCATACAGGAGTTCCCATGGGCATCCGGTCTTAAACTCCTCCGTTATTGCCTGCAGGACTATGATGAACAGGAGAGGGCTAAGAACAGAGCCCTGGTGGACCCCAACCTGTACGCTAAATTCCTCGCTATACTCATTGCCAATCCTAACTTTGCTGACTGCTCCCCTATAAATGGCTTGTACCGCTTTCACAAGCCATTCATCTACTCCTAGTTTTCTAAGAGCCCACCAGATTACTGCACGTGGAACTCTGTCAAAGGCTTTCTCAAGGTCGACAAATGCCAAGTAGAGTGGCTTACTTTTAGCTAGGTACTTTTCCTGTAATTGCCTCACAAGGAAGAGGGCATCAGTGGTGCCTTTCCCTGGTACAATATATATATATATATATATATATGTGTGTGCGTGTATGGATATATATATGTGTGTGTGTGTGTGTGTGTGTGTGTGTGTGTGTGTGTATGTATATATATATGTGTGTATGTGTATATATATATATATGTGTGTGTGTGTGTGTATGATGTATATATATATATATGTGTGTGTGTGTGTATGTATATATATATATATATATATACATGTGTGTGTATGTATATATATATATATATGTGTGTGTGTGTGTATATATATATATATATATATCATCATCATCGTCATCATCATCACCGTTTTACGTCCGTTCTTCCACGCTAGCATGGGTTAGACGGGTTGTCCTGTTGTGGGCAGTGTCTGGTCGGCTGACCTTGCCTTGCTCATACAGGAACTGATTTGGCTTGATTTCTACAGCTGGATGCCCTTCCTAACACCAACCTCATTTACAGTGAGTGCTGGGTGCTTTTTCGTGGCGCCTACACGTCCATGTTACAGTGTGGGATGGGTGCTTTTTTGCCTTGGTACCTCCACGACCACCTTGCGGTGGGTGGTGGGGGGGCATATTGTCTATATACTTCAGCTTGTACCCATGGGAGGTCGGGTACTCTGTATTACTGCATGACGCCAGAAGTCACGGTCGTGTGTCATTGTCTTTGAGAGGTGTAATTGGGTAAGGTCGGCTTTTATCACCTCATCCCAGGTCATCTTGGGTCTCCCCACTCCGCGATTTCCATATATATATATATTTATTTATTTAGAATGTGGTAAATTGTTTACTTTGCATAGGTGCTAGTGGATCACCCTGCACATCACATCATCTCTCCAGCCTTTATAGTGAGTCTGGGCTTGGTGTTTACACTCGGATACAATGTGAGCCACAATTTCCTCTCTCTCTCCACAGATCCTACACAGTTGGATAGCCTCCTCCTTGTAAATATGGTGGTTCACCCACTTCGTTTTGAGGGCCTGCTCTTGCACAGCCAATAGCATTCCTTCTGTAACCTTTTTAAGGTCTCCTCTTTTCAACCAGTTCCATGTCTGTGGATCTCTGAATTCAGTTTTCTCAAAGAAGGTACTATGAAGGTATTGTTCATGGAGGCTGCTCTTTCTCCTTGTTGTTATTTCCTCCATGGACATCCCCTGGTCTATTGTCCTCTCCTTCAGTACAATTCTGATCATTGGCTCCTTACTATCAGTCACGTATTTGTGAAGGTTGTTTTTCTCCATCTGGACACAGTCCTCTATGTTGATAAGACCTGTTCCACCTTCAGATCTCCTTAAGTAGAGTCTATCGACATCATTCCTCTTGTGGAACATGTAGTAGATAGTCAATAGCTTCTTAGTCTTCCTATCCATTACTTTTTGTTCAGCAACATTCCATCTCAGAATTCCTGCACTGTACCTAATAATAGACACAGCTCGGGAATTTACTGCACTTATGGCATTCCTACTATTCAGATGTGACTTTAATATGCTCCTTACTCTCCTAATGTATTCAGATCTTATCAATTCCTTCATTTTTTTTATCTTGAACACCCAAATACTTGTATCCTTCTTCAGTGTCAATTCCCTTTATCATCTCACCTGTTGGTACCTGGATTCCGTTGCTTCTGCTCAATTTACCCCTCTTCATCACAAGGACACCACACTTACTAATACCAATGCATACATATATCATTGCTGAAAATACGGACAGTGTCAACAAGCACATCCAACTCCTTCTCACACTTACCGAAGAGCTTAAGATCGTCCATGAAGAGGAGGTGATTGATGGTAAGCTCTCCATTTCCCAACTTGTATCCTGCTCTCACTTTTCGCAGTATAATGATCAGGGGCATCAGAGCAAGGACAAACAACAGAGGGGACAGACTATCTCCCTGGAAGATACCTCTCTTGATCTTCACGCCTTCCAAGGATTCTCCAGCTGATGTTAACTCTGTTTTCCAGGACTTCATACTTTTGCCCAACAACTGTCTGATGTTATCTGCCACCTTGAAGATCTCTAGGCTTTTGGTGATCCAAGAATGAGGCACCATGTCAAATGCCTTTTTGTAGTCTATCCATCCCATAGCAAGACCAGTGTGTCTCCTCTTGCAATTCCTCATTACCATCGTATCAATAAGTAACTGGTCCTTTGTACCACGGGACTTCTTTCAGCATCCTTTCTGTTCGTCCGGTAACAAATTGTTTGTGTGGAGGTGATGGTAGATTTCCTCAGACATAATGCTTGTCAACAGTTTCCACATTACGGACAGACATGTGATAGGTCTATAGTTGGTAACATCATTACCCTTGATTCAGTTTTAGCAGAGAGTAATGTTTAGAGGTTGGTAATGTTGCCACGAGGAACCAGGTGTGGTAGAAAGATACGACAGGAATATCGACAACGACTTTAGCTTGTTTTTACATTATTTATTAACAAAGGTTAAGAAGTGAATTAAGCTGGCATGCCAAGAATAATGAAATAATTCAATTAAGATTATAAGAGAAAATACGGTCGACTGGCTGAGGCGTTAGGCCAGAGCTGTAGTGATATTTGTTGCTACATATTGTCTATGCTTGAGGAACGAAATCAAGAGATGTTTACCTTCACGGTGTCCAGCTGCAAGAGTGAGTTTCCTCAAATCTTCGCGGGCTATTTCTCTCTCAGAACGCGTAGGGATACATCCTCTTCTTCTGGTTCTGATTAGCTGAGCTGAACCAAATCACGCACAGAGAATGTATGTGAGCCCGCGGAATGTAGGTCACTACACAGTCTTTCATTACCAGAACTGTGGTACTTTTTGTCAACCACTCTGGTACCTCACCTGACATCAAGCAGTCATTGAACATGACTGTCAGTTTCGGGTGGAGGGATGTTATATTTTTAATCCAATACCCCTGCACACCATCTGGGCCTGGTGATTTCCAGTTGGTTAGTTTTTTGGCCTGCCCCTTAAGAGTTTCAACTGTGATACTCAAATCAGTTTGTATGTGTTTCACAATGACTGTGATATATTCAATTTACAAATAATATTTGCAGTGAAACTTATTGAAAATATGAAACATATTGAGACACTAATTCAACTGTTTATGATTTAATAGAGATTCATTATATAACATCATGTAACTAGAAATTAAGAAGTTGAATAGTATGCCAATTTAAGTGTTAGTAGAAGTCATAATTCACAATATAGTTAGAATTTTCACTTTAAATCATCCCACTTATGATGTTAACAGCTTTTTAGATGTAATATATATTACAGGTTACAGTTCCCAACACCTAAAAGTTTCTGTTTTCCTGTTTATATGAGAATTCTTATTAAAACATTCTGTAGGCTGTCAAGTATATTGAAACTGATGCAAATAATATTTTTTAGCAGATGTATATCTGTTCCTAAGTGGTTTGCTTAGCAACTACATGGTACAGATTCCACTAATACCCTGTGACTGGAATTTGGTAGATAAAACCTGTGTAGAAGCTCATCATTTGAATATGTGTAGCTTTGTACCTGTGTATGTGTGTATATGTATATTAATATAAATGTATGTGTGTCTGAATTTTTCACCAAATTATATTGGCATAATATATATAGATTAGTGAAGAAACTAGCTCAGTAACTGGTTTATTGCATTTCTGATAATAAAAGTAGATAAGGAAGTGTTCATCCTGGTGCAATGGATTTCATTCATAAAGTACCATTGCTTCAGTTTCTTCACTAATGATGATCACATAAAATGATGATGATTAGTGCATGAAATCCATTGCATCAGGATGAACACTTCCTTATCTACTTTCATTATCAGAAATGCAATAAACCAGTTACTGAGCTATTAGAAAGATGCAACATGTGACTGTTGCTCACCAATTGCAATATTAAAATAACCAAGATAAAGAACAGCAGTCACTCTCTAGGGACTTTATTACTAAGAAGTCCTTCGTAGAAATATAAGATGCAGCTCTTCTTTAATGATTTTCTGCATTTATATGAAACTTGTTTCTCCAGTTCTTCTGAAACACCTAAGCTTCCAAGCAATTCTTTCTCTCATAGACATTTTGGCTGAATCAATATTCTTTTCTCTTTTTCTGGAAAGTTAGAATTTGATGTTCTTTTCAGTATTCTAAATAATAGTGGTTAGTTTCAAGAAACAATTTACTAATTAAAAGCACTGTACTTACAATTTGTCATGTTTTCATCATGAATGACTTCAACAATACCACCAACTATAGTAGTAATGATAATAAAGCTAAAAACGAAGCTACAATCAGTTTTATAGCAAGATTTAACCTCCTTGTCGTTTCCTCAAAAAAGCCAGAAACAATTTGAGTGATTTCTATCTTTTCATTATCTATTCATTCTCTAATTAGGAAGAAGCAAAGAAAAGGATACTTGCAAAAGAACTTCTTAATCCTTGTTCACTTTCTCAATTGATGATTAATTGGTGTTACACTTGGTCGTCACTGATTATATATTGTTCCAACACATACAAATTACGTTGAAATAAGCCAAGTTTCTTCTCTTGAACAGCAATGTATATAATCACTTCTTCCAAATTTTAATTTCCTTTTATCAATACTTACGTGTTTCCAATTTGGCAATCAAAAATTATTATTGTTTTTTGTTTGTTTGTTCTTTCTTTTTTTTTATTTGAAATCTTTTTCATCTTTCGTTCATTTTTTATTTTTTTATGTTTAAGTGTTTCTTCTCATTAAGTATTATAATCAATATTTGATTACAAGCAATTATTTCATTGACTGAAAATCACACATTTCCAGTAAAATCATTCAAAGGAAATAAAAATAAAATAGCGTTTATCATGTTTTTTTTTTATTTACTTACCTTTAGCTATTGCTTTTAACTTATTAGAGGACTTTGAAGGGAAGAAACATTCAATATTTCCTAAGAGAAAGGTAAATTTAGGTGACAACGTCGAAGATAAAATTATTTGTATTGTTTATATGTAAAATTCTATATAAATATGTATGGATATTTTTGAATTCTATTTACATATATATTTCCTATATGAAATTATTATTTCATATAAAATATCAGACAGTAAAGGTCAAATGTCTGGAACTAAAAAGTTAATTCAAATCTATTTTACCCCAAAATATATTTTATAATATTGGTTTCTCATATTGTAATTACAGTAGTTAATTAAAAGTTTAATCCTTGAGTTTATTTAGTGAATATGATGACAGCAATGCAATTTTAATTGATAAATTCTTTTAAAGTCAGACAGTATCTTAGCTGTTAAATTGTATGTTTTCACTTTTATGGAAAGCATTTTAAATCCATCTGGATATCATTAACAAATCACCAAGAATATGTGTTTATTCATTAAAAATAGAAAGAATACTTAGATATATCTGGGTAGAATGTACAAACAAACCAAACAAAAAGGGAATAGTGTATTACTGGTTTTGGTCCTGCTTCTTGAAGAACTTCATTTGTCATCAGCTCGCAACTTCTAATGGATTCATACTGACTTTATCATGGATTTCAGTATATTTTGGACATCTAAGCATGTCTGAACTCACCCTTCTCTCTGCCTGATGACAGATTATTTCTTCCAGTGAGGAAAATATCAGAAATAAAAGAAGAATAAGACGAAATCCTAGTACTGGATTGGTACTTTAAAGGGAAATTTGACTCCAGCAGAATTTGAAATTAGAAAGCCAGAATGAATACCTCAAGTTATTTTATCTAACAAGCTTACAACTTTGTTAATTGATAACTTTTTGAAAAACAGTATGACAGAAAAAGAAAAAACAAATTTTAAAAGACAGAAGAGAGAGAAATTTAATAAGAAATAGAAGAAATTTAAGGAAAATAAAAACACCAAATTATTTTCTGTAACCTGCTTTTTTTTCCAATTGTTCCTCAATAATTTAGTGTTATGTTGTAACACACTTAAATATTATGATGTTAAAAACTTTCAAAATCATAATTTGTTTGTTTACATTAAAAATCACCAGGAAAGTTTGCTACTCAGTCATTAATACCCTCATGAAATAAAACCACCATCTTCAGAATAAGCTTTATTGTTAGCATATTTTTTATTATGTGATCCTATGGCTTAAATCCAGTTCTTTATAATGTTTACATTAACTGAATTAAATACTGGGGTTTTGCTCTTCAATCAATAAATTTGCAGACAGCTATGAAACATAGAATTTTATCAAATCTAAGCAATAAAATGTTTCTAATGCCAGTTGGTCTTTTATCGTATTGAAATATTTATGATTCACAGATTTCTGATCTAAATTTTTCACTCTATCATTGCACTACATTTTGCATTCTTCTCTTCTTTAGTTTTCAAGTTGATTATTATTATAGTCAAACTGTAGAAAATATTCTTAAAGTGAATGTTGAAGCGCAAAACTTTTATTCTGAGAATTTCTGTTGTTCTCAAAATTTTGAATAGGAGCATAATTTAACATTGACGGATTTCTGATCTAAATATTCCACTCTATCACTGCACAATGCTTTGAATTCTACTCTTCATAGGTTCTCAACTTTTCTCAAACTTGTATGCAAAACTTTTATGCTGAAAATTTGTGTTGTTCTCAAAATTATGAATAGGAGAATCAAGCACATTTTAAGTTTCCATTTGTCTCTAAATAACTTAAAGAAAATTTGCATTTGTAGTTAGTAAAGACAAAAAGATAGAAAGAGAGAGTAATAATAGAAAAACTGAATGCTTAATTAGGAATTTTACTCTGGTCTAATAAAACCAATGTTACTTCCAGTTTTATTTCTACATCTGAAGTTTTCAATTTATTGAATTGAGATTGAAAAAAATTGTAAAGGCAGCTATATGAAAGTCTTTCTATACTTTGCTTTTTAAATATAGATTTTCAAGCATTTAGAAACATTTATGGCCTAAAAATGTTTTACTCTCATTTCCATAAAGATAAAACATTTATCAAAAAACATACTACATGTGCTTTTGTTTTATTTATATTTTTCACATTCGTATATATTAACATAAGCTAGCTTGTACTGTGATGTCTGAAACTAGACTACATCATTATAGAAGGCAGATAACAGCTTAAGACCTTTCTTAACACAAAGCATTCAGCTGTAAAATCTTTAGTAGCACCTAGTTTCATCACAGTTGAAGGAAATTAAATAATCTTTGCAGTGTCAGTGATTTGAGTTTGAATTAGTAAATTTTTATTTCTATTCCAATATCATTTCCACAATATTTACCAAGATAATAATAAATATAATGATGGTAACAGCAGTAAAAACAACTATATGGTTTGAAACATACATAATTTGGTTAAAATATATACATTTTACTTCCTTTTATTTTATTTTCACTTTAGTTATGAATCTCTATTTTCAGACAGAGAGCAATATATTATGATAAGAAAATGGATTTAGCTCCAATTTATGTTATCATTAATATACTAACAGAATATGTTGTAATAATTGGTATTTATACTATTTCTCTGAATTTTGAGGTATACTTACTTTTCATTTATATTCTCCATTATGAAATTCTCTGAGTCTTAAGAAAATTACAACTATGTAGCTCTTGCTGTGAAGCTAATGGTATTTTGAAGTTAATTTTCTTATTTTAGTCATAAACGATATACTAATCTCATTCATATACCATTGTTCTTACACACTCACTTTGTACATAATTAGCTACAGTAAAATTCAGAATAAACACTATCTAGAAGTGTTATGAAACATAGTGGGAAACAATGCTACGAAGGGTTTCAAGAAATAGATTCTGAATTATGTAATAATAACACACAAGCTTATGTACATACACAACATACACATTTACATATTCTTATATATATGTATATATGTGTATGTGTGTGTGTACGTATGTATGTATACAAAATTACAGATAAATATTTTATAATATATCAAATGATGTAACATTGACACTATGTGAATTATTTATTATTTATTTATTGTTTATGTATATATTTGTACATTTTCTCAGGTAAGTTTGTTGAGAATAAGAAAGAGAGAGAGAGAAGAGAAAAGAGTTGTATATTGTCATGTGAATAACTGATGTATATATATGTTCATATATATGTATAGATGCATATTTGTAAAAATATGCGTTTGTTTGCCTATGTATTTGTTTGTGTGTTTATGTGTGGCAAACAGGCAGACAAAGAGTCAGACAGACAGGCAAACAGATAATAGTAAAAGCAGAAATAAAATTAGTAGCAGACTAAGGAAAATAAATGAACAAATCAATTAGCAAAAATCAGGTTGGAATTTTCATACGGCTGTGTCTTTCTCAAGAAAAAAATATATATCATTGTACAGCTGCAAAATGACAGAAACAACTATTGCCTAGAAGGAAAGAAGCTGTAAACTTCTATCTAGCAGTATTGGAAAACATGTTGAATGCATTCAAGATTGTGTTTAGACTGAGTTAAGAGAGAGCAACCCACAATAGCTTCATCTAAATAATAGTGTCTGATCACACAGCATCTGTCTGAATTCCATGCATGCTGAGCTATGTAAAAATAGAAGGTAAAAAACATTAAAAAAACAATTATTATTGTTGTTCTCTTTTTTTATTTCTTTTGGTTCTGGTTATTTCTTCTTTGTTTTGTTTTCTTAATTTGTTCTTAATTTTTTATGATTATTTCTTTCTGCACTTATTTCTTTGCTTTCAAAGCAATGCACATTCCATTCCTGATATTCATGAGAACACCTTGCTAACTCTTCCTCTATTCTGTGGTTTCTTTCCACAAATTTCCACAATTTTCCTTTCATTTTGTTGCTATAATGAAGGATTAGAAGAAAATTAATACACATGACAGAAGTTCAATTTCCATCTATAACAATTCATTGCATGGTTCATTAACAGAACAATTTGAAAGCAGTCAAACAATAACAACATCATTGATATAACCAATATTTTAAAGTGTTTCCCACTTTATTCATCATTTTTGTTTTTTTATTTACTACTTTCAATATTTTTGTAATCATCTGTCTTTCATTATCTATTCTATATTAAAAAATACATATTCGTACAGTCAGTAGGCACCTCTTAACAAAAATACACCCCCATCCCACTACCCCCACCCCATCCACATCACCACTTTCGATGTAAAGTTATGTTGGTACCACAACATCCAGTCCACAAATAAATGAAGTCGTGTAGGTGTCACGACAAAAAAACACACAGTCCACGCTGTAATGTGGCCGTGTAGGTAACACGGTAAAAACCTCCCAGTCCACACTGTAAACGTGGTTGGTGTTAGGAAGGGCATCCAGCCGTAGAAAACCTGCCAGACAGTCCTATACGAGCAAGACAACCAATCTTGCCTCAAGTGGGAAAATTCCCATCCAAACCCATGCAAGCATGGAAAATGGACGTTAAACGATGATGATGATGATGATGATGATATGTAACACTTTTCATAAATATATATTTGTGAGTGCAATAGTATTTTCATGTGTGTGTATGTATATAAAATGAAGTTAGTGAGCAAATTGTTGTTATGGAATCAAAATTGTATTCTTATGCTAACAAGGTTATATTGGTAGTTGATAAAATCAGATTAGCAATTGGTTGTAGTAATAAATGATTTTAGGCAATTGACTGAAATTATAAAGGAAGCAATTTATTATCACTTCATACCTGTATGTTAAACATTCATGACTTATAAAATCCTCGTGCAGAAGGCTTAGCATATAAATTATTGATTTAGTTCTTCAGCTTGTATCTTCCAAAGGGTATGTTTATCATGTGGTATCAACAGAATGAAGTTTATAGCTGTATGCAAGCATGGTTGAGGGGTTAATGAGACTTTCTTGTGACCACATAGTTCCAGCACTTTGGGCATATGTCTCTTACCATAGTCTAAGTGTGATCAATATCTTGTGAGTGGAATCTGTTAGATAAAAGCTATGTGTAAGCTTCACGTGTGTGGGTGTGTGTATCTATGTATGTAACTTTTACTGATGTATATCAGCATAGAATATAGACATTACGAAAACTAGAAACAACAGTGTTTGTATGAATTAAGTTCATTGCACTAGCTTAGACATTTCGTTGTCACTCTCACTGTCAAAAATGAAGTAAACGAATGATTGATATATGGAAACAAGTAATCAACTGTGAATAAAATAAAATTTGTCCTTTTTGTGTTTATATTTTTTCATGTCTTATAATGTTAGGTTTCGAGGAGTATTGCATCATCATCATCATCACCTGCTCTTTTTGCTAGCAAAAGTTGGGCAGGTCTACATAGACCAATTCAGTACTGAAGCAGGGCTACTGACTTTCCAGACAATCTGAGGGTTTTGCATCCTGCTTCCATACAGTCATATCGAGTGCAGAGGTGAAGTTGTGTATTTTGACAGAAACTGAAGGGTCTTGCCAATCCCTTCCTTGGTAGGCCTTCTACAGGTTGATGTCCTTCTTAACACCAACCACTTTACAGCATTGGTAGAGAAATAATAATATTTAGGTAAAGTGATTCAGTTAGTTATTATAGCGTGAACATTTAAGTTTTATTTTACATATATTTTTCTTCTAAACTTCACATTAAAGCTTATGATTAAATAGACAATGTATTAAGTTCAAATTACTCTGTAAAGTTTGTCATCTTTGACATCATGGTCTATATTAAAATGAAATATTAATGTTTCTGTAGCAAATAGTTTATATAAAATTGATTAATTTGTGACATAATTTCAATAGTTTTTATAAGAAGATGTAAAGAAAACTGCTTAAAAATTGAGAGAAATTTTGAGAAATATTTGAAATAGAGAATTAGGCAACAAGCCATTTTCAAGCAAGTAAAGTTAAATGTCTTCCTTGGTTACATAATACATGAACAGTGAGAAATACATCAAGAAAATAGCATCTAAGAGTAAAGGGCTGGCACCTTTTTCGAATTCTGTCTTCACACTTCTCTTATCTAGAAAATAAATGGAAGCTTTTACAAAAATAGAAAGAAAGAAAAAAATAACAATAAGTGACGCTAAAAGCTTTGAGTGAATTATTGATATTTTATATTTCAGAAAGATTTTCTGCAAAAAGCAGAACACACACATTAAGAAAACCACTTATCTGTCCAAATAATTATGCCTACAAGCAGCATCAGTTGTTGTGTTTGCCAAAAAGATAATCCAATGTTAACTTGCATATTTGTTCTTTCAATAAATTTGTTAAAAATTACATAACATTATATCAAATTATATATTATTACTTGCATCCAAAGTCTGGGAATTTTATCACAAATGATTAAGAGATATTCACCAGAACAAACAGATTCCAAATACATTTTTCATCTGCCGTCTTTAAAAATCAAATATATGTATATAATGTATATATGTATATGCATTTGGTAGAGTGTATGTAATTTAATTTCATTTAACTATCTCTCTCCCCTCTCTCTCTCCCTCTCACACCAAACACGTACACACATAAATGGTATCTGCAAGGCAAAAATAAATGGAGAGCAGCTCTTCTTTCAAGCATGTCATGCTGAATATATGACTTTATATCGTAAATTTTAAAATATTTTCCATTAAGCTTTTTGAGTTTAAAGATCTTATTTCTCATTCTACTATCAACATTGTACAAAAGCAGCTGAATCATTTATATTTCAAGAGTTTTTCCCTTTTACTCAATCACAAGGCACAAGTCTGTCTTTTAAATTTCATTTTTAAATCATTGATTTCTTAGTTTAGATATATATTAGTTGTTGGTCTTGCTTAGTGTTGTTCAATATCAGGTTTAGCACAAGCCAAATTTGAGGTCAAATACCTATAATATATACATACATATATTTATTTAAAGCAAACCTTCAGCATGAGAAATACTTGGAACAAGAACATTTTTGATAATTCTTAAATAATAGCATGATAAGGAACAAAATGTTTCTGATTGCATCTCTGGTTACCTTGCTCAAGCAGTATGTATATGTAGATGCAAGAAATTATTTGATATCTTTCTGTAAATGTGTATTTGTTTATTTCTGTATATGTCTAAATGTCAATTAGAGATGTTGAGTAAAAAAAAAAAGAAGTAATATCCAAGTAGCTGTTCTATAAAAAGTATATACATATAAATGAAACGAGAAGAAACAACAAAGAAAATTAACTCACGATTGGAATGAAATACAAATATATGCAAGAGATAAGATTTTGTTAATGATACTATTTGCTGTTGATACTCTAGGGGTTTGGTGGAAACTTTTCTCTGTTTGTCATAAAGATAGCGAGAAGAAAAAAAACAAATATTGTTTATTTACAGTAGTTACAGAGATAAAAACAAATATTGGAGGGAAACAATAAAAAAGCAATACATTTTCCTATCATTTTGATAACTTTCTTTTCCTGATAAAAGAATTAACTGAACTAACATAAATGTTGATATTCAATGTTTAGTTGCCACAGGTTGTAAATTCCTTAAGAAACAATGGCTAGTAGATAACCTGCTCTATGTCTTTGTGTAAAAAATCAATATGTTAATGTTGAAGAGATGCTGATGTAGTAAGATTCTCAAACTAATAAACATATGTTCAGTAGCAATATGGAGTATTTAAGCTAATTGATATCCAGGTAAATAATTAATATACTAGCAAGACTTGAGCAAAAACAAGGTAGAAAAGCAACAGAAATAATTATCTAATTACAAAGACAGTGTAATTAATGCTGTGGAGGGAAGGAAGATTAGTTGATGTTTTCAATACTGATCCCTTGATGTAGAAAGAAGTAAGAGTATAGTGCTATTCTTCTATCTCTACTGGAAAACGGCTGCTTTCCAAATAATCGAGTTATTTTCCTTCTCCACATACTGTGAATCACATTAAATAATTATCAGGATATCAATTCCTATGTTGATACTGACTAAACCTAGATTACTCTGGGACTTATTAATTTATTTTATATAAGCTAAGTTTATTATTTAAAAAAGACTAGTCAAATTGTACAGATGTGCTAGTAATGCTTTTATTTTGATGAGAAGAAATTGTTAATTTGCTGTAATACGGCTCACTGTGTTGAGATTGTAATGTGTTCCTGGATTATTTGCATTATTTCAGGTGTCTTACTCACAACCTTAAACACAAATTCTAACTAAGCATAAAGCAATTATTGCAGTGATTAACAAAAGATTTTACTCTGTACTCGTATCTATGAAAGTGAATCTGTAGTCTAATTTTGGGTTATGATTCAATATTATTTCTGTTATTTTGCAAATGAGTGTTGGAAAGTATGGTAATCACAACTTCCCATTGCCTCTGTATATATAAAGTGATACACTTTGTTAGAAACCATTATTAAATATCTATAATTAAAGAAATAAAATCTTCTGTGTATACTTATTGAACTTGAAGATGTATATTTTGATTTCTTGTCAACTTTCATGTGTTAAAACATGAAATTGAGTTTAGCTTTATTATTTTCTGCTGTTTAAGAAGAGAGTGGAGGATTGGCAGTTTCAGTAGAGCAACAGACAACATGCTATATGGCATAGAGTTACTGCCCTTTACATTGTGAATGCAAATCCTGTAATGGTTAACCTTGTCTTTCATCTTCACACAGTTGTAAAATAAAATATAAGTAATGCACTTGTGTCAATTTAGTTGACTTCTCCTGACCCCACATTGTTGGCCTTGTGCCTAAATCAGAAACCATTATTTTGTACCATTTTATAAAAGATGTTTTATTTCATTTCACAAGTTTTAAAACCTTGTTTAAATGGATGAAAAGTAATATTAAGCTTTACCTACTTAAGATGCTATTGGTATTAGGTTACTAATGCATAGAAAGCTAAACACCACCAAGTGCTAAGAGACATCAATATAATACCATTGTTACAGATGTGTTTGCCTATATCTGCATGTAAGTATCTGTGTATATGTACTTTTGAGTTTGTGTGTGTGTGTGTGTGTGTGTGTGTGTGCGTGTGTGTGTGTGTGTGTATGGGCTCATATAATATATATGTAAATATATATATATTCTTTGCTTAAACTTTAATCTGTTATTTTAATAAATATATATATCATCATCATTCATCATTTCATTTTACGTCCGCTTTTTCCCTGCTTGCAAGGGTGAGACCGGAACTGATTCTGGCTTGATTTCTACAGCTGGATGCCCTTCCTAACACCAATCTCATTTACAGTGAGTGCTGGGTGCTTTTTTGCTGTGGCACCTCCACGACCACTTTGCAGTGGAATGATAAGCACCCCTGTCCCTATCATCTCATTTCTACAGCTGAGTAAACTGGAGCAATGTGAAATAAAGTGTCTTGCTCAAGGAAACAACACATCACCCGGTCTGAGAATTGAACTCACAACCTTTTTATTGCAAGGCCAATGTTCTAACCACTAAGCCATCTGCCTCATGTATATATGTATGTGTGTGTCTGATAGTAGCTAAGATGCTTCCATAGGCGGTATGCTGGTTGAGCACTCTATGCTCTTTCAGTGAGAGAATATGCTCCGAAATCATTAGACGTGTCTGTCGAACCTGCGGGTCCAGGATCAGACAGATCCACACAATGATCCGCCGAGGAAACAATTGTAACACACAATAAATAGAGTTCAGATGCATTATTGATTTTTCGTTTTCTATTCTATATATATATATATATATATATATATATATATATATATTTCATTTCCATATGAGTAAGACACAGTCACCTAACCCAGCTTGCCTCATATGGGACAACCTGTTTAACCGATGCTAGCATGGAAGATGGACATATGATGATGACGATCATGATTATATATATATATAAAGACTAAAGTGTTGATAAGTAGAAAATAGGACAAACCTCTGATTCCATCAGAGAAATGGCCATGTTCGCTATGAAGAAAAGGAGTTTGCATAAATTTTATAAAATGTACACAATGCAGATCTTGGGTACATAAGAGATGTAGTGGGATAACAGGCAAACTAACAGGTAGGGAAAACTACATATGCAGTAGATGTACAGGGAAATTTGACAGTAGAAGTCACAGTGATAGACACATTTTTTAAATGCAGGTAGGATCTATCGAGGTGGTTGATAGCTTCCGATACTTAGGTGATCAGATTAGCAAAGGAGGAAGGTACTCCAAGGCCATAGTATCTAGAATAAGGATGGGTTGGAAGAAGTGTAGGGAGCTGCTGTTGACAAAGAAGGGTTTCTCCCTACGAATGAAAGGTCATTTATATGATGCCTGTGTGAGATGCACAATGCTGCATAGTAGTGAGACATGGGCAGCAACTGCGGAGAATAAGGGACGGCTGGAGAGAAATGAAGAAAGCATGCTCCATTGGATGTGCAATGTCAATGTGTGTGAATGACCAAGCATAGATGAGTTGAGAGAGAAACTGTGTATAAGAGGGATACGTTGTAGTGTGTGGGAGAGAAGACTGCATTGGTATGGACATGTGATGCACATGGAGGATGACTTTTGGGTAAAGAAGTGTGAAGAAACCCCAGTAGAAGAAGACACAGTAGAGAAAGACCATGAAAAACATGGGTGGAGGTGGTGAGAGTTGATCTCAGATTGCTGAAACTCACGAAGGAGATGTTGATGGACCGTGACGAATGGAGAGACGCTGGGCTGAATACGTCGTCCCACCCTTGCAAGCAAGGAAAAGCGGACATAAAATGATGATGATGATGATATATATATGAATAAGTGTATGAGTAAAGTTTGTTTGTGTAGATAAATGTACAAACAAAAATAAAACAAGTAAGATTGCTTACCAAAGTATTTTTCTCAACATGGTCCTTGTAGGTTACAGTAATAATCCAATAAGAGGGATCAGATTATAGTATCCAGATGGAAGATCATGGAATAATAATATTTTTAAATGTATAGGAAAAACAAATACTAGGTGTAAAGTATATATATATAGATAGATAGTTAAAGAAATGAGAACACAAACACAGAGATGCAAAAGCTCAGTTCTATCATGCTTAGAAGCAAGTAGCAGAGGGTATATTTTAATCAATCAAGTTCCCACAACTGATTCAGTCAGTTGTTGGGTTCCAGTTTAGGTATTTTCACAATCTTCACTGGTCTCTATCCTTCTGCTATGCATTGAAGTGTCGTTCTGTTGTGCTTGGCTAGTCTTTGATATTGTCAGACCAAGATTTTCCTTTTCTGGTTTTTCTTTACCATCCCTTGTCTGTCTGTGATGAAGGATGTCTTGGCAAGATACATAATCGTACTGGGTAACCTTCCATATTTTCACCATTGCAAGGTGTAGTTCCTGTCTACCAATTTTTTGGATTGTTGTCTGACAAACTGTTTCTTTTGTGCCCTGTGTATGAGCTGCATATGAGATACCTTCTGAAGTAATTGTGCTTGAATGTCTAGCTTCTATGTCATTTATCCAACTCTCACACCCATATAGGTGCATCACTTGATATTTTTTTATTTTCACTCATTACTTTAACTCTATCTCTCAGTAGTTTCCTTAATTTGTCTTCACTATGTTGCAAAAATATCATTTTCTTTCTCCCTCTCACCAGCATTGGTAGTCATGAGAAAAGGTGGTGGACTATGTCTTCCTAAGTATTTTAAAATGCCTGGTCAATTTCTGTTTTAAAACGGGTTTTGGTAGCCATTTTAGTACTAAGGGGAATTGTGAACGCACAAGAATTTGTGACTTTGAATCAAACTAATAAATCTTAAATTTTCCAGTTTCATTGGAATACATTTATTAAATTATTGCTTTAGGTTTCAGGTTAAAATATTCTGTTACTAATGGAAAACACTGCTTATATGTTTCAAATAATCTTTTAAATATTCAAGAACTTTAATGAATTTAGTTACATAACTAATATTCTGAATTATTAAGCTGGTCTTTGGAGTATGGTTCAAAAACGTTTCTTAAATTATGATGGAAGGTTTTTAAATAACTATAAACATTTTAAAACAGTTTTGACTCTCGGAACCAGCATCAGTTTCAGACAGTTTAGTATTGAAAAAGTTTAAACCAATTTTATCATACGAGTTTTTCAATACTTTAAATCTAACTGAAAGAAAATCTGTAACAACATATTATTGAGAATGTGGTTGACAATCAGAAGACTACTCGTCCATGAAACACTTGCTTTGACAGGTGCCTTTGGGCAACTCTGCTGACAAATCTAAAGTATGTTAGAATATAAAAAGAACAACAAATGATTTGAAATTTAAAATACTCCTAACATATGATTTGACCATGCTACATTAACTCCACTGTGATAAATAACCATAATATTATATTTGCAGTAGAATGTTTGGCTATTTTTACAAGCATAGGATGATTCATTTTGTAATATATTTTTTCCTCCCTACATGTAAGCTTCGTGTTTTAATTTCTGTCTTAGTAATATATAAAGAATTAAAGTGCACAATCAGTTTATTAAAATATGAGTAGTGTTATTACTATTTATCTTGTTCAAATTTATAAACATCGTTATGTTGTATAACTGTATGTGTATTGAGATCATGTTGATATGACACAATTATTTACTACTATACTTGTATCTATCTGTTAGAAACTTTAATGTCTTTCCAATTCAAGTCAGATAATTATCTATAAAATTATTAACATTTGAATCAGTTTTCCAACATTTATTATTTATATTTTTGCAGTTGTGTTACTTTATTATATGTTTTAACAACACAATCTGAGAACAACTCTGTATGATTTAGATACTACAAGCAGTGTTTTGCTTGGTTATCTAATGTATTGGTGATGTTTTCTGGATGTTGCATGTGTGTAAACACACATATACAACCAACTGGGCTTCTGGTATATTTGTAGCAATGCACTGTTTTTTTATTGTTGACAGCTGCCCCATAATTATAGTGATTGTTTTTGTATTCACAGTCCTCACTCGTGTTATCTCTGTTTCCTGATAGTTATATATGGATAGTTTCTCCTGTTTCTTTAGATACATATTATTTTCTGTTGGAATGGATATATTGATTAAGAGATATTTATTTTTTTGATGGGATATGACACTAATAGGTGGTTGATATGTAAATTGTCAAGTTCTAGTATATTTTGTATTATCTAGGATATATTTTGTGTATCTTTTTGTCCCTTTCCTTGTCTGTAGACACTTCATAATGCTGACATAATATCCAATGTATGAAAAATCCAACTTGGTTAGGACTACAGTTTTGCTAACACTGAGAAGCTAGTAACAATATAATTTAAACATATTTTCACAACCTTCATACATTCAGTATGGTTCATTATATACATGTGGTAATTTCTGATAGGAAGGTTTTCATTTTCAGCTGCAATGAAACACATTTTGCCATCAGGTATGAAAGACAATTTATGCACTTGTATTGAATATTGGCTACAGAGACTTTTTTTTTCCACCTATTTGAACGCTATGGGTATATAGAAATGTATATAGTATATATATTATCAGGGTATATATACATATATATATTTACCTATATCTTCATCATCATTGTTTAACGCCCATTTTCCATGCTATATATATATTTACCACACACACACACACATGTGTGTGTGTGTGGTAAATATATATATAGCATGGAAAATGGTAGCACATACATGTTAAGTATATAAAACTTTGTTTACACTATATATATTTATATATACAGTGTAAACAAAGTTTCATATACTTAACATGTATGTGCTACCAATGGCTTTGTGGTTCTGTCATGGCAACCACTGTATAATGGAAGAGGCCCTTTTAAACTGTCCCTTCAATCAAGCATATAGACAAAGCTATATATTTTTGTCCAGTTTAAAAGTGCTTCCTCCATTGTACAGTGGTGGCCATGATTGAACCCAGAAACCATTAGTAGCACTTACATGTAAAGTGTATGAAACTTTGTTTACAATAAATATGCTCTCTTCCATATATGGTGCTGGGGACATGACAAGAAGCCTCCAAGACCTACTCATGGTGATGTGATGAAATCACCCAATACACCCTGTTTGATGTTCTTTTTGGCACCATGATAAAAATCACCTAGTCCACACAGTAATGTGGTGGTCATCCAGTTATAGAAACCAATACTAAATACAGATCTATATGAGCAAGATGTTTTCACTTGTCCTGACTTGTCTCAAACATGATAATCTATCTAACCGGGGCAAGCATGGAAAAACAGATGCTAAACTGTTATGATGATGATGATACATATGCAGTACCCTAGATAACTTGGTTGCCAGCATAAAAATGTGACCTGAACCACCATGTGTCATTCCTTAAAAGCTATTCTTACCATCATGATACACCCCACTATAACCAGGATCACCAAACACTCCATACTCTTACATCACCTTGTCAAATTCTTCTACAAGTGTCTTACACTCGTGATATTGAACTTGTCACTTACCACCCTTCTTACTTCCGACATCTTATTCCCATTCTACAATCTCCACTCCCATATGATGGAGATGATCCTTCAAAATCCTGTATAAAGTAGTTGGTGTCAGGAAAAGATTCCAGCCATAGAAAACATTCCAAAAAGCGTTGAGAGGAGCCTCCAGTCATGACACAATAATCCTTCTAGTGTTGCCGCTGAAAAAAGGTGACAAGTAAAACTGGAAGGTCGTGGGTGATAAAAATGTGATCCAGCTATAAATAATACTAAAAAAAGGTCAAGAGAACTCATCAGTTGTGTTAAGGACACAACAACGTCTCTAGTGTTGAAGATCAACATAATGATTACACTCAGGATACATTGTAAAGTGGCTGGTGATATGAAGAGCATGCAACCATAGAAAACCTGCCAAACAAAGAGTTGGGAAAACTCTTCAGCTGTATAATAGATACAACAACCACCCTAGTATACATGATAAAATGTACTCAGTACAGTGCAGCAACTTATATTAGTAAGATGTGGATTCCTAGCCAGTTTGCCACATGCATGCGCACACAAACACATGCATACACACACTGGTATACATACCACATGGTATCTTTGTTTAAAAAGAACGGTTTCTCAGCAAGGTTTACATCAAAAAGTTACTGGTTTTATGGAATGCAGTTACATGAATATCAGTACGCGGTTAAGGTTGAATTTCATTTTAATGGTCTCTATTTG
>OZ024740.1:188926074-188928574 GCA_964016885.1 Eledone cirrhosa
TGGTTGGTCAAGGTGAAGGTAATATATATAAAACTGAGGATGTCTGTCTGTCTGTGTGTGTGTGAGTTCGAATCCCTAAAACTCGAGAACCACCAAACCGACTGTTTTCAAACTTTACACATGTAATACTTATGTTTCAGGGAGTGTTCTGAGCATAAAAAATGTTTTTATTTTCTATGCCCAGGGACCACATTAGGCGATTTAGCGATCTTGCTCATTAATTCTTAGTCTTTCTCTTCTTAGATAGATACATACTTATAACGGCGTGCCTTTATAATATCTGTCTGTATGTCTGGCTGTCTGCATTACGTCACTTCCTTGAGTATGTCTGTGTGTGTGTGTGTGTGTGTGTGTGTGTGAGTTTGAATCCCTAAAACTCGAGAAGTATCCAACCGATCTTTTTCAAACTTTACCATGTGTATTACTTATGTTTCAGGGAGTGTTATGCGCATAAAAAAAATGCAACTTTTTTTATCTCCTAGGGCCCGCATTAGGTGAAAAACAGCGTTTTTAAAGATTTTTAGGGGTTTTTTGAGGCGTTACGTCAGACCGATTTCCTTGAAATTGTTACTATGTATTAGTCAGTCTGTTCTTCATACCGTAAGCAAAGAAAATCTAATTTTCTTATGGTCTAGGCCCCGCATTAAGTGAAAGAATTCATTTTTTCAGCTTCTTAGCGCTTTTTGGAGGCGTTACGTCGAGCCGATTTTCGCTAAATTTCAAGGAATATTATGCACATAAAAAAAATTCATTTTCTTGATCCCCTACGGGCCCGCCTTAGGTGAAAACCTGCATTTTTCCTGCTTCATCGAGTAAAATCTTAAAGATTATACAGCCATCAGAGTATTCGGTTGATTTTCTTTACATATTGTCCAGGCATGCAGTTTTTAGGTCTATTGGCGGCCGCGTTCCAAAATACCTTATCCCGTGCAACGCCGGGTACCACTGCTAGTATATAATATATATATAATACATATATATAACATATTTATATATAATATATTTATATATATATATATAATATATGTATATATAATATATTGCTGTAGTGGAGTCTGTGCTGTTGTACGGGTCTGAGACTTGGATACTGACCAAGAAACTCACTCAGATGGTGGATGGGTGCTACACAAGAATGCTGAGGATGGCTCTGAACATTACTCAGTATACACTGGGGATGAAAAACTCAGAGCTGTATGGGAGCCTCCCAAAAGTCAGCTCAAAAGTGACACAGAAGAGACTGAGGTTAACTGGACATGCCTCACCGACATCCAGAGTTGACACTGCACTCAGTGCTCCTGTGGGAGCCCCTACATGGACACACTGGAAGGGGAAGACCAAGGTTAATGTATGTTGATGCCCTAAGGACAGACACTGTTCTGTTGGAAATGCAGGATATGGCAGCGATAATGAGGGACAGAGACCGCTGGAGAGAACTCGTCCATGGATCTCGGGAATTTTACCCGCCCTAGAATATATATAATATATTTATATAATATATATATATTCCTCATTCATTATAATTATATTTCTGTTTCACTTGATATATATGCACGTGTTGTTAGAAATAATATATACTATGAAAATAAGTAACATATTCAGTCAATATGTATTGCTTGATTGAATAATGTACATTAACTTCAGCACTGCATATATATATACATATATATATATATATATATATATATATATATATATATATATATATACACATATTTAGTTGCATGCATACATACATACATACATGCATACATAGATACATATATATTCCTGAAGCTCTTCTCTCTCTCTTTGTGTAAATGATGAGGAAATGACTAAACTGTTCTCACATGTTTCTTTCTGCTATTATTCATCTCAGGATACATGAACATAATTCCCACTAATAATAGGTGTAGGAACCACACATGAAACTCTTTAGTAAATCCCAACTGGCAATTATTCATGTACAAAATAACTGTCCAAATATGATGTTTGATTCTACATGCAGAAAATATGAAATATATATCAAAGGATTTGTTTTATAGTTTATCACTAATATTAAAATAATTCACGAAAAGTAGGATGTAACTATTGAGTTATTTTCATGCATTGTTCATGTAATCAAATTATTTATTATTTCTTTTATACATTATATATTATGTATATATAACACTCTTAAAATATACTGATGCAATAATTGTATTTTCTGATCCGATTTGTTACTTGTATGAATTTAATCTTATTTAATATCAATTATGGTACCATTAGAAAATAAAGCGGCTTAAATTTAAATACTTCCACAAATCTACTTTGAATATTCCATGACAAATTAGTATATATATATATATATATATATATGGTTGCATTTGGGAGAAATCATCAGGAAGCCCACATCCTGATGATTTCTCCTGAATGAAACAGTTCTAGTCCTGTAGAAGCCATTTCTATATTAAATATTTATACTCTGCTATATATTGAGTACCTTACTTACTGTGAACCTTGGATAAACATATATATATTTATA
>OZ024740.1:188941074-188976074 GCA_964016885.1 Eledone cirrhosa
GACAAGGTCTTTAGAACATTGGATGGAATGCTTTGCAGTTTTCATTCTGGCTCTCTGCTCTCTCTGAGATCAAATCCCACCGAGGTCAACTTTGCCTTTCCTGCTTTTGAGGTTGATAAAAAAAGTACCAGTCTAGTACAGTGGTTGATCCTTCCTGTATACATCCTTCTCACTTCCACTCCCTCACTTTGAATCCTTCTCTGTAAAAAATCTGCTGTGTTCAGACCCAGAGTGGGAAGGGCTTCGACAGGCTTTAAAATGCTTAAGAAAAGAAGTATATCACTACAGTGCCCCTATGAGTATATCAGGAGTTACGGGACCATACGACACGATAGGAAATTAAGTATATTATTCATTTTAGTATATGTTCCAGGAATGTAGTGCTCATTTTTTTCAGGGAGAACTGAATTATGTCTTCTAAAGTAGGAGCTACATATACAACCTGTTAACTATTTCTATCATATTATTAGGAATATGACCACAAATTGTGAGGGTGGGAATAGTCAATAACATTGATATCTGGTAGATGACTAGTCAATGAAATAAATATCAGTCAAATACTCAAAATCAGTATAATTAACTATAACCTTCACCAAATACCTTGCTTTGTACCTATAGTAGAAACAACTATTATTGTTATATATTTATGTTTGTAGAGCATCAAATATAATGCTTTTAGTTAATGGTTCTGGCTCTTTGCATTCAAATCTCATTGATGTCAACATTATCTTTCACCCTTTCCAAGAAGTACCAGTCACATACCGGGGTCTATTTAATCAAGCACCCACTCTTAGTTTTTCATGTTGCACCTATGCTGGAAACAGTTATCACTACTATTATTGTTTTTTGTTATATTATTATTGTTATTTTTCTTATTTCTTATTTCATTACAATTGGCATCCTGAGGGAAGTTTTTGAGCCTAAAAGCATAAAAATGTAATTTGCGCAGTCTCTGATGATTTGTGCTCTACAAAACATATCAATAAATAAACCTAAAACACATGCAAAATATATATACATATTTATGGTTGTTTATTTTATGCATCTATTTATTTTATATATTTATTTTCCATCTACTCTTCCTATTTCCTTCCATCGTACAATTTTCCTGCCGTTTCTAGTTGCTTTTATGTTTAAATGCCCCACCGGCATTTTCTAAATATATAAATGTAAAAAAAAAAATGTTAATAATTCAGAATGGAAATATCACGGGAAATGAAATAAAAGAAGCCATTAAAAAAATGACAAAATAAATAGAAAAACAAAATCAGAACTTCTATGCTTATCGACAGGGTTGTGACAAATAGGGTTATTGGTATTTTCCCAATTCGAAATTTTCTCCATTTGCTCCTTTTTAAGAGCTTAGCATCTGCTGCTGCTGCTACTGCTACTACTACTACTACTACTACTACTACTACTACTACTACTACTACTGCTGCTGCTGCTGCTAATAATAATAATAATAATAATAATAATAATAAGCAGGTAACTTTCTTTATTAACACTCTCATCATTATGATGGTCACTGCTTCTTTTTTCTTCTTCTTCTTCATTATAATGTGTTGAATATATGCCATGGACAATTTGTATTCCATCTCTTCAAGATCTTTAAATAAGTACTAGTAATATAGTAGGGGTTGATTCAATCAACTATATGCCATCTCTATAAATATATGTCTACCGAGAGTTGGTACCTGTAGATATTATCACCAATGGAAACATTGTTTCATTGGTCTGATTTGATGAGTTCTACCCAACTCCCTAAGAGAATGAGATCTGGGATCTTGTTGGTCGATATATATATGTAAATATATGGTCTTGTGTCAGTGCAAGAATTTTTTAACAATGCTATTGTTATTCATGTTGCTATTGATGTCAAGATATTATACGTACTTAAATCATGTTTGCCAAATAATGAAATATCAACATCAAAGCAAACTGATTTAATATTGGTTATTTGAAAGGTTTTTTTCTTTTTAATCTTCTCCCTATGTCATTTAGTTCTCATTGTACAAGAAAATGTAACAGAAGAATGATTTTCATTAACATGTATATCTCTTTAGAATATAATATTTCTATAGAAATATTTCTATTTTAAAGTTTCCTTTTATTTCTTAAACATTAAAATACATATCCTTTTGGATAGTTTTTTTTTTCTTTTATATTACACTAATTTTTATATACTATATATTATGAAGGCACATGGCTTAAAGGATAGAGGGTTAGATTCACAATTGTGAGGTTATCAGTTCGATTTCTTTCAGCCAGACTCTCTATTTCATTTTACTCTTTATGCCATGAGTTGCAACGGATAGTTATTAACAGCAATGGAAGGACCTTTCCTTGGTCTGGTTTGACAAGTTCCACCCACTCAGTAGGTAGATGAGGCATGAGATCTTGTTGATAGTTTATTCTCTCTTTTATATACATTAATAAGTCCATCTACCTCTGTGTGTGTGTGTGTGTACATATATATGCCTGTATATTGAAATTGGGAGTATAGACTATTAAAACCATTGTTCAATTTAGTACTGGGTCCTTAAGAAAGTCAGCAGAGTGTAGGTATTGTAAAGAGATTTTGCCTGACAAAGTATGGATATCCACTGGATGCCAGGCAGTAACCTATTACCATGTCTCTCTCCCCGCTCTCTCTCTCTCTATATATATATATATATCATCATCATCATCATCGTTTAACGTCCATATTCCACGCTTGCATGGGTTTGGACGGGGGTTTTCCCACTTGAGGCAAGAGTGGTTGTCGTGCTTGCATAGGACTGTCTGGCGGGTTTTCTACGGCTGGATGCCCTTCCTAACACCAACCACATTTACAGTGTGGAACTGGGAGGTTCTTACCGTTACCTACACGGCCACATTACAGCGTGGACTGTGTGTTTTTTTGTCGTGACACCTACATAACCTCATTTGTTTCAGGCTGGATGTTGTGGTACCAACATAACTTTACATTGAAAGGGGTGGTGTGGATGGGGTGGGGGTAGTGGGACGGGGGTGTATTTTGTTAGAGGTACCTACTGACTGTAGTAGGTTTCACTTTGTATATATATATATATATATATATATATAGGTTTATCCCGGGTTCAATGGAGGGTAACCACAGCAAGTAAGGTACTCAATACATAGCAGAATATAAATATTTAATATAGAAATGGCTTCTACAGGACTAGAACTGTTTCATTCAGGAGAAATCCTCGATGAAGCCCACTTCCTGATGATTTCTCCTGAAAGAAATAGTTCTAGTCCTATAGAAGCCATTTCTATATTAAATATTTATACTCTGCTATGTATTGAGTACCTTACTTACTGTGGTTACGCCCGATTTAACCCGGGATAAACTTATATATATATTGGCATTTATCATTCATCTATACATTGCTATTTCAGAGCACCAATACTAATACCTAATTTTTGTTGGACCGGCAATCCCTCTGTATAATCAATCAGCTCTTGATTATTACTGGAATTCTATAAGAAACCAATTTCTACAATTTTCGGCGGATGCAGGGGAGTGTGTGGTTTTGATAAATGCTAACCAGCGTGAAACAGACTGTCAATCACTCTCCCTTACTTTCGCTGAAAATAAGTAAGTGACATAGTCACTACTTTAAAACTAATGGCAAATGGTCTTCTAAATCATATATATATATAATATATATATATTATATATATATATCATATATATATATATAATATATATATATATTATATATTTATAATATATATATAATGTATATATAATATATATATAATGTATATATAATATATATATATGTATATATAATATATATCATCATCATCATCATCCACATTTACAGTGTGGAACTGGGAGGTTTTTACCGTGTTACCTACACGGCCACATTACAGCGTGGACTGTGTGTTTTTTTTTTTTTCGTGACACCTACACGAACTCATTTATTTAGGACTGGATGTTGTGGTACCAACATAATTTTACATTGAAAGGGGTGGTGTGGATCGATGTGGGGGAGACTGTCTTTCTCCCAATTATTCTCCTCATTTAGTTGCCTTTCGTAGTGACACTTCCAAGCTACCTTCTTATCAGCGTCAGTGATGGCAAGTACATCATCATCAGTAAGGACACACTTCTCCCCGACAATATCATGGTTTTCCTTGACACATTGCCTAGCAATCCTGAACACCTCACGTTTTTGGTCCTCGCGTTGTAGAACATGCTTGAATTTTCTTTCCTCTGCTTCCCTTCTTGCGAAGTACACTTGTCTCCTAGCTTCCCTCCTGGCCACTTGATAGTCTTCTCTACTTCCCCCATCCCACCATGCTTTCCAAGCCTGCTTTTTGGCCGTGATTGACCCCTCCACCTTACTGTTCCACCACCAAGTTACTCTTCTCCTGCCCATAGGTCTGCTCCAGCCACAGGTTTCACCTGTCGCCTTCAGCAGGTTAGCTTTCAGGAATACCCACTGTTCCTCTATATTGTACGACTCTAATTGCTCTTCCTTTCTATCAAATTATATATATATATTATGTATATATAATATTATGTATATATATATATATTATGTATATATAATGTATATATATATTATGGATATAAAATGTATATATATTATGTATATATAATGTATATATATTATGTATATATAATGTGTATATATTATGTATATATATATATGCGAGTGTTGTATGTGTTTGGACAATGTATACGGATTTCCTATTGCTTGTCTATCAATACAATATTCAATATTTAAACATCAGAATGAAATGTTGCTATACTAAAACAAAACATGTGTAATCCATTCTATATTATTGATTTCCTTGATGATGATACTTCAAACCAGTTTTTGAGAGATTATTTGTAGTCATTGTAATGTCTCACTAATATTGTGGATTTCCTTCTTCAAATATGTTTTCTATATATTGCTATAGTTCTCCTGGATTTGGATATCTAAAATCTTTTCCCATTTGCAATACATATCTTCTCCTTTCCATTAATGAACTCCTTCAATTAAACTCACATTCACAGCATAGAATTCTGCTTACAGAATACCATATTGCACCAAATATCTTTGTTTTCACCATTAAATTAAAACTTTCTATTTAAATCCATATACATTGTGTGCAAGTGTCTTCTGTTTGGCTTTAATGACATATTTTAAAATCTGTATTCCTACACACTAACGCAAACTGACAAAGAACCTTAGAATGATGTACATTATCCTTAGATTAAATTCTGTCATTTAAATTATAGCAAAATCATTAAAAAAAGCCAGTTTTGAATAAAAACAAAACAACCAAAAAAACAAAAAAAAAACATTTCAATTTAACTAGAGAAATTCAAATAAATTATCTTTCATAAGGTCAAAATCCTTAGTGTTATATTAGAAATATAGTTAACAATTAGTCTGCATATGAACCTGAAATCAATTATTTATTAGGCACTTTCAGAAATAGCAGGAAATTTCTAAGAGCTCATTTGACCAAAGTTCATAGCTTTCATTTCCAAAATTATCTCTTGCGTATCTTTATTTTTCTCCATCATTTACCAAAGATCGAAAGAACTCAGGGAAATTAAAAAACAACAATTGCACTTGTGTTATTGTTAGGATTTTCTTTTAAAGTTATACATCTTCTACTTTAGCCAATCTATATTGGGTTCCAATATATGAGTGCGTAATTGTAGAAATCTCAGACCTTCATCTAAAAAGCCAGTAATATTCTGGCTCTCTTTGGTTTTATTGATCTCTTTCAATAGCCTTGCAGTATTGGTTTCTATCATTATTCAGAACAATAATCATGGGAAAAGAAGCATATAAGTAATTCCAAAATATGAAATGTTGTATTGCAAATATCCATTAGTAATTCACTAAGAAACCAAATCTCTATTTTTTTCATGTTTTTTTCCAAAGTCAGTATATTAACTCAGCTGGGAAAGGTACTGAAAGGAATTGTATCTCAGCCTAAAGTACCTTGCTTTAAATACCTTACACAACTGTACTTAGGTGTTTGGTTAAGAAATTTGCTTTGAAATCATGTGGCTCCAGGTTTAATTCCAATGTATAGCACCTTGAAGATTATCTTCTACCATAGTCTCAAGTCGACCAATGTCCTATGAAGGAAATCTAGTCGACAGAATCTTGACATCACTACCATTACCACCATAACCATCACAATTGTCATTAATGGTGGACAATACTTTGCAAAGACAAAAATGTAGGAGTGCCAACATATTAACATTAGCTTTGCAACATGCTGCTGAATATGTATAGTCATTGATGGAGATTTTCTGATATATATCTTCATCCCCATCATCATATAATATCCACTTTCTCTGCTAGCAATGGTTGGACTGTTCTTCACAGACCAATATTTTCTAAAGCAGGCCAGTGGTTAGTATCACACTTATATACCATTCCCAATTCTAACAAGTGCATTTTACCATGGCATTAGCACTATTGAGAAGTACTAAACACAAATACAGTATGGTCTCACATATGTAATATAATTGTTTTTACTTTAGGCACAAGGCCAGCAATTATCCAGTACATTACTGGTACTTTATTTTATCGACCCCTTAAGGATGAAAGGCAAAGTTAGCCTCGGTGGGATTTGAACTCATACTGTAAAGGAACGTAACTATGCTAGAAAGCATGGCGTCCAACCCTCTACCGATACTGCCAAATATAATGAATTGAAAACTATTTTCTCTCAGCCATATTGTTTAAACATAAATCAACATTGCATAATCTTTTTCTCAGAATCTATGTAATTACACTAAATTACTTATATGATGTACTCAGAAATGTTGATTCTGTTTCTCTTCAGAAATATCTTCCAATTATCAAAATTAAAGAGTATATATATGGACTTTGAAATCAAATTTTACCTGATATAAAAATGAGAACTATAAATATATAGATGAAGCTAAGCCATTTTGGGAGTATAAGTTTGCAGAGATTGCAATACATTTTTTCATGTTGGTTTCTTTACAAGAGGCATCCTACTTGAATATGTTATGCACACACAGGAAGTGGAATGCTGAGAAAATATGTCTTTGTAATATAAATATGTTTATATCTTCATATGTACATGTTTAGATCTATACATGTTTATACTGTGTGTATATTGTATACTTCTGTTTGTATATGTTCCTTCTTAGAACGATGTATATATATATATATATTTTTTTAGTATATGTTGGTTGTTTACCAACACCTCAGTATGCAGATTGGAGCACTCGACAAAGTATGCAGGTTGGTTTGGTTACTCCGGAGTAATGTAAAATAATTAAGTCAAATATTTAAAATTTGGCTTCGTTTATTAAAGATGTACTGCTATATATATTTTGGTGACAGCCATCATTGGCTGTCACCTCTTCAGGCAGTCCGAATTGGTGTGGTAGAGACAGGTTGTTGAAGTGTTTTACTCAGTCAAGATTCCGATATGTCCAGCTCCTGGTTGGGTTGTTATTTCTCTGAGGAACTGGAATCATATATATATAAGTGTGTGTGTGTATGTGTGTGTGGGTGTATAAGTTTTTGCATATCAATATACATCTTAAAATGCTTTTTTGTTTATACACACATGTATGTATAAGAAAACCTATACACAAGAAAAAGAAATACATTAGAGAAACTCCTCCAACTCTTGTAAGTGTAGAAAAATGAATGTAAAAAACAATGTTGGTGATGGAGGTCATGATATTAAATATACATTTAGGTTCTTCTGACCCATTATTTTCATATTAAGTCCAAGTATCAGTAGAGACTTGGACACAATTTTTTCCAGCATAATTACATCCCTTTACAGTCTGAGTTCAAATCCCGCTGAGGTTAACTTTGCCTTTCATCTTACGGGGTCGATAAAATAAAGTACCAGTAATGTACTGCGATAATTGCTGGCTTTGTGCCAAAAGTAGAAACAATTATTATCCTTTATTGCTTGCTAACCATAGTTTTTTTTTATTCTCTCATTACTCCTTCATATTTCCTTACTCTCTCATCTAACCTTATTGACATTCATCATTCTCTCTCACCATCTCTAAACTGTATTGTTATCCATCACTCTCTTGAATAATGTAACCATTACTCAATCTCACATGTTACTCTCATCTAATACATATTTATAATATATCTTCACTTTTATCTCTCTTTCCCATCATACTCATATTTCTATTATTCCTTCTTCCATCATCTGTCTACCTTCTGTCACTCTCCCCTCCTCCATTATGCTGTTTTCCATTCAATCTCCTTACCAACATAGAGTTGTCTTTCACTTTCTTTTATTACTTTCTATCCTATCACCCTCTCACTCCTACTGCTCTAGTTTTCCTTTTTACTCTCTCTTCTGACACCCTGTCAACCTTATTCCTCTTTCAACACACTCTTCTATCACTACTTTGTTCATGTTGCCTTGAAAAAGCAGGCATACTTTAGTGTAGAGAGAAATATTTTGTCATGCCAGGAACAAGACAACCACTTTAGTGTTGATGTCATGATTAAATGCACACTCTAGATTTAAAAGAGCATATAGAACTGTAGGAAAACATACCAAAAATTGAATGTTAGAGGAAACTGTATGGGAGGACATCAACTCTGAAAAAAACTGAAATGAACTGTTCAACAACTTCTTATGCCGGCATTGAAAACAGAAACTAAAATAATGGTGATGGTATTGATGTTGATGCTGTTATTGTTGTTGATGATACTGATGATGAATAAAACGTGTTTTGTTTTCTTTTATTTAACGTGTTTGTATTATTCTTTCTACTTACAGTTGTGCAGAAAGTTATGATGCCATTATTGTACATGATGGTATTGACAAATCAGCCAATGTTATCGGAATTTTTTGTGATGTCCACAACACCCAAGTTGTAAAGTCTAGTGGGCGCTACATGTATATTGATTTCTACTCAGATGATAAAGATGAAAGACAGGGTTTTGCAGCCAAATACACATTTTTTACTGAGCACCAGACAACCGCAGACTCAAGAACTACACCAACTACAGGTGAGAATTCAGTTTATAAGAGAACAAAAAGAAAACAAAAACAAAAAGAAAATTATATTTACAAGTTTCAATCATTCCTTTATGGCTGCATGTTATTTATGTCATTTTACAGTCTTTCAGTTATTCAAGCATTTTCAAAAAGATATTTTCTACTTCAAGAATAAAAGAGAATGTTATTGTGTGGAACTGCCTGTCAGCGTGCAGTATTTAACACTTCTGTTTGTAATCTAAAATATTGCTGCTGTTTTGTTTTCCTTCTTTTAATTTCCAATCAGATTATGGTATCAATAAACAAAATAAAATACTATTATTTTAGTCAGCTGGCTGTCAAATTCAGGAAGGAAAGAAAAACAGGAACCAGGTGTACCAAATCCAATATTAAACTTCATGTAATGATCCTAGCAGTGTGTGAGATACCTTAAATGTGCATGTTTTCTTCATTGTGAAAGTGTGAATGATTAATAGAGATAATTAATATTTTTCTTTTATATTTCATCAGAATACAGAGTTAATGTGATATAAAATTGTAAAAAATGTTTGCCCACAACTTTTTTCCATGAATTTTAAGGTTTCCTCCCTATAGAATAGGTCATTGTTTTTCTTATTTAGAATTAGGTTTTCCTTTTTTTCTTTTTTTGTCAATCATGGAACAGTTTGTGTGTATGCATGTGAATGTACTTCTGTACACCTACAAATATTTTGTATTTACCAAATGCTTCCTCATTAAATCACAGCATCAATGGAACTCCATGTAGTTCATATAGTAGATATTAAAATACTGAAACAATGACAATGAGGGACCGTCTATGTGATCAATTGACCTCCTACCAAGGAATGTATATTTTTAATAATCAGATCATAGAATGTGATTAACATAGGAAGGAAGTAGGATAATCATAGCTGGGGTGTTTGGTCAGAGCTAATCTGTGAATAAACTATAGCAACTATAATACTGAATTTGATATTGTATGAATAAATGCCAGATTTCACAGGCTTGACTGGTTGATTGTTTTCCAATTCAAAACGAACTTAAAGAAAATCTCAAGTATTCAATGGCATATTTATTCCAATGTAACTATTAGTCCTGGGGACAGTAGGTCTTCATTAAGATCCAAGAGCCAAAGAGATAGAGGAAACAGCAACAAAAGCTTAAGAGATAGAATGGTATGTGCTTTGTAGTGAGATCCAAAGATTGATTCAAACTGCATGGCATTAGCGTTATTACCCACTTTATTACACTTTAAAGAAAGCACATAGTATTATAGCCAACTTTGGTTCATGGGCTATTATTAATCTTTCCTTATCAGAACTGCATCTCCTTTTCTATGAATTCACTGTTCAACATGAGGACAAACTGAACATTAACCATGTTATTTTCAGTATGTTATACTCATTATTCATCATTCTATGCAAGTATGTAAAGACTATAAGTATTCTCCTCAACTTTGGAATAATTATTTAATATGTAGTGGCAAAATTGTTTTAAGGTTAAGGCATTGGACTACTGGCTATTTGGCCATGAGTTTAACCCTACCATGGTACATCAATTGATCTAAGTTCTGGAACAAAGGATACAATTCTGTTTGTTTTAGTTTGTTTGCCTGTCTAAAAAGACCCATTACACTGCCTGGTTTGAATAGATTGGTTAGTGGTGGGAATTTCTCAAGCAAAACTATCATATTCATCGAACAAACAGAAAATAGATGTAAAATAGAAAACAAAAACATTTATACATATATATTGTATGCTTGTGTTCAATACTTTGCAATACCTTAAATTATTTCAATTTTAATTTAATATCGTATATAAAAAAAACACGTTATTTTATTTGTAAAAGTTTTACAAAGAATTTTCAGACTTGAAAATTGAGGAAGGATAGAAATAAAAAAAAGATAAATCCATGACTAACTGAATCTCTTCCTATTTAAAAATAAAATTATTTCAAGAGGTAACTTAAAAATGATTTAATTGTAATAGTGGTGAAATAAGCCAATAAATGATACTTTCTATAAAAAAAAAATAGAATGCTTTGTCACCAGAAAGCATCTGCTATTTCTTTTAATTTTCTATTATTATATGATTATCATTTTTCTCTGGACACAGAGATTCTGCTTGTGTCTTTCACAAATCTTGAAAAATAGGTGAGATTGATGCCTTTATTGTTTGCTTTAAACTGTTGTACATCAACAACTGCAGTAGAGACATGTGCATGGCAGGTATTCCAGGGAGCTGATGATGTAAAAAGACATGTCTGGGCTGTGTGGTCAGGTTGGTGGTATATGGGGGGGGGGGGTATAAGATAATACAGGGGATGAGAAAAGACAAATTATTCAGGAGTTCAGGAGTGCTTAAGTGAAGATAATATGAGAGCTGCCATATCTGAGGAGCAGTGGGCATTATATTTTCAGTAGATATGTGACAACATGAGGTTAGAGTTTGTTTATGAGTGATTTCATGCCAGTAAATCAAATGAACCTTTTCACATGTTATGTAGGATATCTTTGTATTTAACACTTGCACTGTCCAAGTTATGGAAACAGCACTGCAATGCAAGTCTTACCTGAGCATTGTAGACATGTATTTGTTGCTACATTTGTTTAATTAGATTAGGTGACCTAATATTCTAGTGATACTGTTTATTTATATATCTAAGATTACATTGATATATCCTTTTTTCTTAAGATAAAAAAGCATGTGATTTGAGGGGGGTATTGGCTGCTATTTCTTGCATGTTTTGAAACCATGTTAAGGCTCCTTCTTTGGTTCAAAATTTCGTTTAGTTTTGTGGTTTAGCGCCAAGCAAGCTATGACTGAGTAAATTTATAATGAAAAGTATTCCAACCATGATCATTCCATCTAATTATCAGATACAGTATATCTTGGATTAAATTATCAAATACGTCCTTCATTTTTTAAGGAGATAAGGAATTAGGAAGAAATAGTTAACTTTCTTTCACTTTTCTAAAACCAAACTCAACAAAGATGTATATGGTATGTGAAATATACATGTGTGACAATTAAATAAAATTTGATGGCTGAAAAATCAGCAAAGCTCAAAGAATTGATATATCTGCTTCTTATTTAATACAACTACTGAAAAAATATATGGAAAATCCTTCGTAAAAGAGTTCTATTCATATAAAACTGCCTGCATGACTTTCCTGGTCCATTGTAGTGTAACAAGATTTACACTAGTTGACTTTTATCAGTTTCCATCTAATTTTCTGGAAACTGGTAGTAGTATGTTCTTGTAGGATAAGCCCTCTCTAGAGTTTTCAAATGTATCACCTATATTAACAGTAATGCATCAACGAAATGAGAAGTATAAGCTTTGTATCCATGGGAATTGTCATTATGGCATCTGGTTATAAAGAAAATAAAAGCAATGTCAAAAGACCTTCTCAAAAAATGCACTAACTCTTTCAAAGATGAGCCTAATGTAACAGCTTTCCAACTTCATGTTCATTGTTTCTAAGTCTAAAAAAACCTGGACGCACATAGAGCCTAGTGATAAGGGTGTTAGACTTACAATTATAATTGTTTCTACTTTAGGCACAATGCCAGCAATTACCCAGTGCATTACTGGTACTTTATTTTATCGACCCCGTAAGGATGAAAGGCAAAGTCAACCTTACAGTTATAATGTCAGAATTTCTGTTGTTTTAGTAAGAATTGAGTTCTTTTCTAAATTATACAACATTAAATAGAAATATATATTTAGTAGTGGAAAATTTATAAAAATAAAGTAAATGGCTCATAATTATTTACAGCAATTCTGTATTAATTGTTAGATATAGACAAGTTAGTGAAGGTGCGTGGCTTAGTAGTTAGAGTGTTGGACTTACAATTGTCAGGTTGTGAGTTGGATTCTTGTACTGGACAATGCATTATATCCTTGAGTAAGACATTTTATTTCACATTACCCTAGCTGTATGAATGAGTTGTGACATCACTGATGCCAAGCTGCATCAACCTTTGCCTTTCACTTGGTGGCATGTAGAGTGGAGCTTGGTATGCATAAGCAGCTGCTGGTCTTCCACAAAAGACTCTTGCCCAGAATTTGAGCGTTGGAAAGGAACTTTCTAGATGCAAAGCTTATGGTCATTCATGACTGATGGGGGGGGGGGGGTCTCTATAAATAAGTTAGAACATTATGAAAATAATGGTGTAAACACTGATATCAATTATAAGTGAGGTAGAAGAAAGATGAGGGATAGTTATTTATCTATGTGTACCTATGTGTGTACAAATATATATGATTGCCATTATATCATTAAATATTGGTAAAATATTGAATATATTGCTGCAAATAATTTAGATATGATCATCTTTAATTCTCAATGGTCAATAAAATGTTTACCATCCAAAATAATAATATACTACTTTTAGTGCTAGAAGAACTTGATTTCTGTTCATAATCCAATATTATTCTTTCTGGGGTCAATAAAATAAAATACCAGTAATACACTGGAATAATTGCTGGCCTTGTGCTAAAAGTAGAAACAATTATTCTTTCTATCAACAATCATAGCCATACATATACTTACACTCACACAGATTTCATCTAATTTATACATTCTAGGTGAAAGTAAGTCTTGAAATAATGGAAAGGTAGAAATGGGATGTTTATCAAGTTATATATGTTCACCTTATAATTGTAAATTGTCAGCATCTAATAACATTCTATTGTCTATTTTTAACATATTTTGTATAGAGCAATAATCAAGCAATCATGTTTGTCCATCATTTAAATTAATTTGATTGTTCAGTTTTGAAAAGTTCTGATTAGTTAGTTGTTGGGCGAAGTAAAAATGTTAACATTTTCAAACCAAATATAGGTTATTTTGATTCTTTCATCAGCTATTTTTGTACTACATCTATATATTCCAGCCTATGTATTCCCTTTTACTTCATAAGCAGACTTTACTAATGCCAATTCAAATTTACCATCAAGTGTTGATTGTATGGTATTATATAATTATTGCAAAAGCTAGGAAATTGCTTTGGTTTCATTTCATGTGTATCAGATAAGAATATTGCCTTTTGAAATTGTGGCTCTTTCTTTGTACGTTGTACTAAACACAAGTGTTTTACAATACATAATATTCAGATGGACATCTATATATGATAGCCTACCACAATCAAAATCTTTTTGTGTTGACATTTACTCGAGCATATTATGATAAATGGTGCTCCAGTTTGACATCAATTTATATAAATCCCTTGTGTAGTTAGATAGTGGTGCTTGGCAACTGAAAGGTTAACTCAACTTTGATACAATGATTATGTCATTGTTTTGATGAAATAATTAGGGAGTGGTAGATTGTCAGTATTAGTGGAGCATTGGACAATATGCTTTGTAGCATAGAGTAATGGTTGTTTATGTTCTGAGTTCAATTCTTACCAAGATTAGCTTTGCCTTACATCTTTCTTCGCCCCAAAATTGTTGGCTTTGTGCCTGAATCAGAAACCATTATTTTGATGAAATCATCATCATCATGTTCGGTTAACGTCCATCTTCCACGCTAGCATAGGTTAGATGGGAGTTGCCCCACTTGAGGCAAGGTTGGTCGGGTGACCGTGTCCCGCTCATATAGGACTATCTGGCAGGTTTTCTATGGCTGGATGCCCTTCCTAACACCAACCACATTTACAGTGTGGAACTGGGAACTTTTTACTGGGAACTTTTTACACGATTGTGTAGGTGTCACAACAAAAAAACACACACAGTCCACGACGTAATGTGTCTACACGGACACATTACATCGTGGACTGTGTGTGTTTTTTGTTGTGACACCTACACAATCTCGATCTCATTATCTCGTGCTGTTGGTGAGAGTGGGAGGATAGGGTAGGGGTAGTGGATTGGGGTGTATATTTGGTTAAGAGGTGCCTACTGACTGTAGGTTTCGCTTTGTACATAGGCAAGGCGGGTCTTCTGTATTACTGCGTAGCGCCAAAGATCTCGGTCCAGAGACATTGTCTTAGAGGGATGTAAGTGTGTGAGGTCGGAATTTATCAGATGATCCCAGGTTTTTCTGGGTCTACCTACTCCGTGGCTACCATCAATTTTGATCACCCTGCACTTTTTTATGCAGCTGTCGTCTTTCATGTGCATCACGTGACCATACCAACGTAGTCTTTTCTCAAGTAAACAGCATCTGATCCCTCTATTTCTAATTTCTCACTTAGTTCATTTATGCTTTGCCGTTCACATATATTACTATTACACATCCAACGGAGCATGCATGCTTCGTTCCTTTCCAGTCTGTGCAGGTCCTCTGCATGTAATGCCCATGTCTCACTGCCATGTAGCATTGCTGTTTGTATACAGGCATCATGCAATCTGCCTTTCATTTTTAGAGAGAAACCTTTTGTGGCCAACAGCGGTATAAGCTCTCTGAACTTATTCCATCCCGTTCTGACTCTGGCTACTGAGAACACCCTCCACCATTGCTGATTTCATCACCCAGTTAACGGAAAGTGTCTACTATTTCTATAGAACCATCTGGGCAATAGGAGCTAGTATCCTTTGGACACTTGCTACTTATTGCATCTGAGCATTGGCCACATATAAAGTCTACATTCTTAGATAGTTTACCTGTGATCCTACTACATCTTTTATGTACCCATACTTTGCATTTGGGACATAAAATGAAATTTCTGCCTACTCCTTTCCTACACACTGAGCATGGCCATTTCCCTGAGGGCACCTGTGCCCTATTTTCCTTTCTACAAACTAGAACTTTAGTCTTAGACAAGTTAACTTTAAGGCCTTTTGATTCTAGGCCATGCTTCCATGTTTGGAATTTCTTCTCTAGTTCAGCCATTGGTTCAGCTATGAGCGTTAGATCATCTGCGTATAGGAGTTCCCATGGGCAGCTGGTCTTGAACTCCTCTGTTATAGCCTGAAGGGCAATAATAAATAAGAGGGGGCTAAGGACAGAGCCTTGATGAACACCAACTTTTACACTAAATTCTTCACAATATTCATTGTTAATTCTAACCTTACTGACTGTTTCATTATACATAGCTTGTATAGCTCTCACAAGCCATTCATCTACACCTAGTTTTCTAAGAGCCCACCAGATAATGGAGCGGGGGACTCTGTCTAAAGCTTTCTCCAGGTCTACAAAAGCTAAGTAGAGGTGTTTACTTTTAGCTAGGTACTTCTCTTGTAGTTGTCGTACAAGGAAAAGAGCGTCTGTGGTACTTTCACCTGACACAAACCCAAACTGCATTTCATCTAGATCAATTCACTCTCTGATTAGTTGCGCTATAAGTCTTTCTGTGACCTTCATGACCTAGTCGATTAATTTAATGCCTCTATAGTTTCCCCTATCTAGAGCATCCCCTTTACCCTTGTAGCAGTTAATGATGATGCTGCTATGCCAGTCTTTCAGTATGACTCCATTCTGTATTACTTGGTTCACTATACAGGTGAAAATCCTGTATATAAAAACAGAAAAAAATAGTTATTTATATGTTCCACAAATGCATCATATATTATGAAATGATAAGCCATTTCTATTGTACTAAGTAAATTAACATAATGTTATCACATTATTCCTGATACTATACATAGTTCCTGATACTATACATAGTTGCATAGTTGATGCAATGAACTCCTGCTGTTGATGCTGGTTATCAAACAGTTCAAATAGATTAAGGGTAAAATCCATTTAATCTCAATTCTATAGGAGTAGATTTCAGCATTACTCAATAGACCTCATCTTAGATGTATCTTTTAAAAACCTTTTGATTAAATAGTATGTTTGCTTATTTAATTTTAGTATCCTAATAATAAACTGATCAAAACAATAATAATTTCTCTGTGAGGGGAGGAAATGAGTTGATATGTTCAACATCAGTACCAGTACATTAGAAACTTTCTTCATTTTCATTTTACACATAAACAAAATAAATAGTAAAATACTAAATCTCTACATTTTCTGATCACCTGTTTATGGTAACCATTATCAATGGGGGAATAACTCTATGGAATTGATGATGGGTGAATGGAAATAGGGAGAGGTTCATGATTTTGTTAATGGTGCAAGTAAGATATCTGAAAAGTAGTAACTACTTTTAGGAATCAATATCTAATTCCAAGCTATGATTATTGGCTTATCTCATCAAGAGATTAACTCTACTCGATAACACACAGTATATTACTGATAAATCTGTTATTATTTCCAGTAAGCTCAGAGCTCAGGACTATACAGAGAGCTATTGTAAATGATTCAATGCAGCTCTTTGCATTTTTTCCTTAAATTTAGAAGACTAACCACTAAAGGAGCCAATCCCAATGTATGGCATTTTGGAGAAGTGTTTCTACATTGATGCAACTCAATCAAATCATTATGAGTAAAATTTTGTAGGTGTAAACTGTGTGGAGGGCCTCATTAGAGAGTTTTTCCTGTTCATATGTGGTACAGTTATAATGTCACCTAGTTTAATGCCACCATATCATCCCTTAGCGAATTTTAGCATAGTTCCCTACATTGTAAGCATCTGAACCAGATCTCTGGCCTGAGGATGACTTCCATCCCTCCTGTCTTTCTCCTATTATTCTTTAAAACTCTGAAAAATGGTAAAATGAATTGCCTTTTATCCTCTGAACAAACCATTAAAAAGCACTCTACAGTTTGTTTGTGAAAGATTAGTGGAGAGCCTTTATTTCAATAACTGTAGCAAAATGATTATTCATCATATGACTTTTAAGATGCTTTATCTTTGTCTTGTCAAATTTATGAAAAATTATAAAAATAAGTTATGATTAGGTTAATAGAAACAACAATGACAATAATGATAATTGCAACAGAAAATGATGACAGCTTATTTTCCTGAGCAATACAATAATATATATATATATACACACACACACATACAAATATACATATATATATCGTATTATGCGCCAGCTAGTTCACCCTTTCAATCACTCCCTTCTCTCACCAAATATAAATAAACCTGTTACGAGGTACGAATCTCAAAATTTGTCAACGCTTATTAATGGTCAGACCTCGTCGCCCCCTGCGTAATGTAATGTAAATGCCATTTTTCTTGTCTCTCCAGCCTATCGGTCCATTCATTCATATATCAGTATCATCGCCCAGAATCCAATTTTTTGCTCTCTCTCAATGCTAGTCTATAATTCTGTCTGGTTGTTCTAAATAATCTTGTATTTTAAAATCCCATTATTCGCTTATTATTACTGTTATATGCTTGTCCAATTATGCCCAAAATTCGAAGATCTTATTTAAACCCTCTCGCTAACTACCCCATATCCCTCCCACCTGCCCCCACTCTCCACCATTCTTATTAGGACCAATCATAAGTCAGCGGCCTATGCTATCACTTCTGGTTGCTTGCCGATATGATGGATGGACTATGGAATTCTGGAGAGTCTGAAAAATCTGGACACTCAGTGACAATGCCAAAGATAAAGACAAATTCATCTCATGCAGCTGGACGAAAAGGCAAGGACTCCCCCTCTTTGTTTCGGCCGCGAATGGCCCACATAACCCCAACCCCATCCCCCTCACCCCTCCCCACGCCCCACCGTTCCCACCCACCAAACGCAATCCAAAACTTCAGAGTTGGTACCATGAATGTAGGCACCTTAAAAGGTCGCTCTAACGAGGTTGTAAAAATGCTTGAACATAAGGAGGTTGATGTTTGCTGTATCCAAGAGACCAGGTGGAGGGGTGGCTCTGCTAGATTCATTGTTGGTAAAAAACGATACTATAAGCTTTTCGGGGGGGGGGGGGGGGGAATGACAATAGGCTGGGTGGGGTAGGAATCATGTTAGCAGATAGATGGGTAGATAAGATAATAGACGTAAATAGAGTGAACGACAGAATAATTAAAATAAGACATGTCCTAAATAGAACTACTGTGACAGTAATATCTGCGTATGCACCCCAATCCGGACTGCCTGGCGCTATAAAAGACAGATTCTATGAAACATTGATGCTCACTACCTCCCAAATAACCGACAGTGACTACATAATTATTGCTGGTGACCTAAATGGTCATGTTGGACAACATTGTGATGGCTATGATGGAATCCATGGAGGCTATGGGTTTGGTACTAGAAATGAGGAAGGAATTATAGACAAGTTATTGGGGCTATTATATATATATATATGTATATATATATATATATATATGTATAAGGGATAACAAAATATCATTATAGGTAATCCAGTTAGAGGTTGTGAATACTTTGTATTGTGCATAGTTTTAGCGTACGGCGTTGTTTGACTCAACAAGAGGTTTCCGTAGGTGGTGAGTTTATGTGTTCTCTTGCATTTCTATGTAAGGCACAGCTTCAAGTGTTCAGCAATTTATATATATATATATATGTATATATGTATATGAAGGCAAGTGGTTTAGTAGTTAGAGAGTTGGATTCACAATCATGATATTGTGAGTTTCATTCTTAGGCCAGGAAATGTGTGTCTTTCTGTAAGACACTTTATTTCACGTTGCTCTTTCTGCCAGGAGTTGTGACCCATAGATAGTTTCAGCACTGGAAAAAAGCAATGGAAACATTGTTTCTTTTGTTTGATTTGATGAGTTCCACCCCTCTTCATATGTGAATGTTGTCTAAGTTCTTATTGATCAATTCCAACCAACAACAAATATATGTTAAAAGAAATAGTAGAATGTTCCAAATAGAGGTAAATATTTTACCAAAGAATTTAGTACAATATTGATCCTTTACTGCAAATTTTACCTGGCAGTAAATTAGATAAAGTATAGTCTGTCTAGATAGTGATTAGCTGTTTTATGAGATTGAATCTTTTGATAATAATTAAGGAACAAATGACTAATAATAACGTTTAAAATTAAAGGTAGTAGTTTTAACTGAAATACCTGCATACCAGACTAAATGCTTAATGTACTCAAATTAGTTTCAGCCTTCTATGTTCACCATTCAGACTGTGTACAGGTTGACTCTGCTTTTCTTCTATCCATGTCAATAAAATGAGAATACTAGTTATATACTTCTTCTTACAAAAGTAATTTATGGAGGTAAATAGTATATCTAAATAAGAAATCAACAATTTTATTCCTAAGTAGACATTAAATGTTCAAATTATATAGAAAAGCAGTGTGTTACAGCATTCATGCTTTTCCACAAAGTATTATCAAAGTAAATAAATAGTTGATACTAATTCTCCTTCTTTCCAAAAAACATTAAAATATAATAGCAAATCAATTGCTATTTGTTTTTTGAAAAGTGTTCACTCAATTGAACTTAATTTGTTTTTAAGAACTCTTTCTCATCTGTCAAGTGTCTGTTGGAGAAGTGATAAGATTTTGCCAATTCAACCTTTGCATCACATTTATTTGCCAAGCCATTTCCATGGCTGCTTACCAATGTACTAAAAGGATGGAAACTGAAAAGTCTGAATGTCTTCTTGAAGTTCTTCTCGCTATAACTCAATGTCTAAATTAATCTCATAAGAACCTGCAACAGAAACAGAAACATAGCATAACACAAAGTATTCGGCAAACAGTAAGAATGGAATTAAATAATGGAAACTGGGAAATTCATTTGACGATTGATTGCTAATTATACATTCAGACTTAATCTAAATTTAATTGGAAATGTTTGAGAAACAATGCCACAACCAGCTTGATGATTTAAGAGGAGGTTTGACAAACTTTTCTCATCAAAAATGAATTTTGTTTATTATTTTATGTGTTTCTAGTGACTAAAAAGATCATATATTCTTGTAATAAATCTCCTCCATAGAGTTAAGTTATGTGTTTATGATCGACATATATTTTTGAAATATATTTCTTCATATGATAGTTGATTACCATACTGAATATGTTACATTACTTATCTTCAGATCTCACAGAAACTGTCTTTGCTCATTGTGGCCTGGCTGCTGATAAAATATACGTGTAATTGCCTGGCTTTTATTCAATTAATTATATATCTCTCTTACAAAAAATGGTTTTTGCTTCATTAAAGGAAACCAGTGCATCTTTTACATTTTATTATCACCCTGCTATTTGAACATTTCAAATAATTCAGATTCTTCATATTATACTGATATTTAAGTGTTTGTTTTCTACATTCCATCACCAATTGTGGTTAACACTCTTTGAATTTCTAATTCCTTATATTTGCTTCCTTTATAATGATATTTGGTTATATTGTCTGGTATCTGATTGATCGAAGATAATGTGATGAAACTGAAGCAATTACACCAGAAAAAAGATATTTTAGCATTTAAAAAACGCAACACACACACACAGACTGTTACAGTCACATTTCATTTATTTCATAGTCATAATACTTATGTGGTAGAGGTATAATGATAATTTAGAAAAGTTTTTGAACATGTTTATTTAAATTCAAAAATGGCTGTTCTGTGATGTAATTGTGACTTTTTATTATATCATGCAATACGATATTTAAATTTCCATCCACTTTTGAAGTATCATAGACTATTTTGTAACTGTCAGTGCAATTCCATTTGATATTTAGATTTCATACAATTTTCAATTTTCATATTACTAAATTATATTCTAAACCTGGTTCTCATTTTTTTTTTAAAATCAGGATGCTCTTTAGAATAAACAAAAATATGTTGGTGCCCTTTGTACTTAAATTCGAAAATTTATTCAAAAGAGGTATTTAATGATATTAGCACATAGTAAAGTAGAGATATAGATAATTAACCCTCTAGCATTTAAAACAGCCATATCCAGCCAGAATTCTCTCACCTTTTTCTGTTCAAACCTGCTGTAGCTGGCCACTCATACTGATATTAATGTATTGTTCTCAAAATAAATAATATAAAAATCTCATAGATTCAATATTATGTGAGGTAAAGACTTTACCATGAAGATACAATAGTATATATAGAGTAATGTAAATGCTAAAGGATTAAAAATTAAAAAAATATATATTTGTACTTAGTAATTTTGTCAATAATTTGAGCAAAATCATCAATGTGAACCATGCTGTTGGTGTTTTATTTTTGGCAATGATTTCATTCTTAGTCTAGTTGTTTCCCATGTTGACAGTTGTATATGAACTTTATTATGAATTTCAATTTGTAAATTTTGCATTTTGAAATAAAAACTTAAATTTTCACACCCATTGGCATCTCATGACACATAAATTTGTTGAAGTGCACAGTTCGGTAACCACTGTTCTAGAATGTGATAAATCCAAATCATCATATTCATTGTCCTCATCATTAGAGAAGTGGCTGAGATGGTAGTTTTGGACTAAATTCTTTCTTTGCTACACCAGGTCATAAATGTCCCCTGGTTATTTCTTGACAAGTGTTATATGCTTCCCATGTGATTTACAAAAGAGATTACAGAGATTGCTTCTCTCATTGTCTTACTTTCAGTAATTTTTAAAATTTGCCATCTTATTTTCTACAGGAACATTCATTCAGAATGTAAAGAGCTGGAATAAATACCGCACACTATTTTTCTCATGCTCTATCAAATCTGTCAATCTATCAATTTAGTTTATTGATCCAGGAAAAATGAAAAGTAATTTGAACTGAGTACATAAAGAGCTGGAATAAATAATGCAAAGTCAATGCTCCAAGGACGTGATCACTTCCCTATTGTTGGTGCTACAATAAAATGCATTGAGTAGGGCATGGGTTAATACAGTAAGCCCCCAGCCCACAAGGAGATTAGATTTTCCACATGAGTTCTGACTACATCAAACCGTTGCTAGCAGGGAAAACAGGCATTAAGTGCTTTACAATATATACTGCTGTATCCCTTATTTTAGTATCAAATTCTGTCAATGGTGATTTTGCAATCCCTTTAAGTGTAATAAGACAAATACCCATTATGTAGTCAATCAATTAAATTGAGTACATATTAACCCCAAAATATTTAGCTGTATTGGATAGTGGATTTTCAGAATCATTAGTGTTAGCTAATGGTTCTGCATCCTGAGTTTAAATCAGGCCAAGATCAACTTTGACTATCAGCTTGATAAAATTCAGTACCATTTAAGTATTGCAGTTGATAAACTTTCCTTTGCCCCCAAATTTCTGGACTTGTGTCAATGTTAGAAATAATAATAATAATAATAATAATAATAATAATAATAATAATTTCTACTTTAAGAAAATGGCTAGCATTTTGGTGGGAGGGAATAGTCAATTAAATCAACCCCAATGACTCTAGTACTTCACTGGTACTTTTAATTTTATCAACCTTGGAAGGATGAAAATGAACTCAGAATGTAAAATGTCATAACTAAATGCCACAAAGCACATGTCCAACACTCAAATGATTCTTTCCCTTCACTGCTCTTTCATATAAGTTTCTACTGCATTACCTGGTGCATCTTAGTTTGTGCACCATTATGCATTCTTATTCTTGAGGGTATTGCTTTTATGGTGACAAATTATCAGTCATTTTGGCATTGGATTAAGACTACTTAAATATTTGTTTCAGTTCATTGTGAACTGGTCTCAAATCTTACTGATGTCAACTTTGCCTTTCATCCTCTCAAAGAGGATAATAATGTACCAGTCCAGTATTGAAATTGGTTCTATCCCTCATTCTTTCATTAGAAGAAATCAGCTGTGTTTCAACTTGGAGATGAATAGGCATCACCCGATTTTAAATGCCCAGACATGCTCTATATCAAGACAGCATCTTTATGGCTCTATAAAGAGTTAAAGGACCTTTATTTTACTTTTTAAATTAGTGGTTCTTAATTGCTATCAGCTTATGAGTGATGAAAAGCAAATTTGGTATATAGGATGTAAAGGGAAAACTTGGCACATTGCACTTACATACTATAACAGAGGAAATGTTTTTTCTATATACTTAATCCTATTTTGATAGCCCTTTATATGTAAAATATTGAACATGAGTGAAATACATATAAATTGCATTAGAATTGAGGAACGGATGCCTTCCGTCTTTTATCGGTTTTTGCATTCAAATTCTATCCAGATTGATTTTTTATGCCATCAGGATCAATATAGTAAACACCTCTTTATGTACTAAGGTTGAATGTAGCAATTATAATCCTTTTTCTAATTTAACAAGAAAAAGAAATGCTTTGAAGGAATACATTTTTGTATATTATATAAAATTTAAAAAATAATTTCAATATGGGTCTTCGTTATATCCAAAACCAAAATGAAGTAGATCAAATAAACAATTTACAAAAACGTTAAACTAACAACTATTTTATATATTTATATCATCAATATCAGAAAATATTCCAAGTAAACAATATCAATAGTTCATGCTATCTAAATACTAGGTTGTTCTAAATACTTAATTTTTTTTATTTTGTTTTTCTTTCAAGTTGAGGCTAAGAGCTTTTGATACAATCTGTTCTTTTTTTCACCTACCTACTTACATATCATTAAAATGTATGTGTGTTTGGATATCTGAATTCGTAAATATTTTATCGATTTCATTGAAAACTTATAATAAGTAATTGATTTATGTCTCATTTTTATCTAACCTGGTCAACAAACTATTGGAATTTTCGATGGAAAGGATATGATTTAATGTTCAGTTGTTCTCAAGAACGTTTAGTTTGTCTTTCAAGGAAAATGGGGAATTATGTAAAAGTTCTCAAAATACTAAAAGCAGCTCAGTTCACAGGCAGTATGCTGGCAGAAAAATTAGATGTCTTCTTGAAAATGTTCCAACAGAAATGAACTTGAAATTTGAAAATGTGTATATTTTTGTGTAAAAGCTTGCAGCCGTGCATGTTTGTGTAAGTGTATGATGCATTTATATATATTTATATAAATACCTGTTTATAAAGAATTTCACAAAAGCATGATATACACATACATATTCATACAAACACGAATACATTTCTAAATTTTGCCTTCTTAGTTTTCTTTTTCCACTAATTTTCACACATGTCTCTAAAAAGTTTAGAAAAGAAAATTGATTAAAATTAAAGATTTGACTGACATATTTAGCATCTACAATGTTTACAATGGTTGACTCTTGTCAGATTTGAATCACAGATCACAGTTGCATGTGACCAGAGAGATACTGTTAACTGTTGACATACGTATAAGTAAACTGATTATATGAATGCATGAAGAAAATATTTCCACCTCTGAATTAGCGAAACCAGCCATCAGCAAGTTTATATCAGTTAAGAAATGGCAGGTGCAATTCAAATTCCCTCTAATCATGGATTAAAATTTCTAAATATCTAATTTCTTTGTTTCTTGTTATTATGGCTATGTTCTTATAAGAAATTGAGGAAAATGAAAAATTCCCAGCTGTATTTTATTTCATTTTAATATTATTTTTATTTCAATTACACGATTTTAAAGAATCTTTTATGCATCTATCGCTCAAGCTAAAATGAATATAACTACATAAAAAGAAATGAAAATGGTGAAAAACATATTTTCCAAATTTATTTATGTAAACATCATATTTTAACTATATGAATAACTGCATATATTTATCTCTACCCCAGCCTCCACACTGAATAGAAATCTGTTTATCAGTAATTTGAAAGAGATTGTCTACACCACCTGGTTTAACAACAATATCAATATTGAGATAGGGAGAGGAAGAATAAGTATATTATTGAACATGTGTAAATGTACGCTTCTTCCTTCCTTGCATCTGATCATTTTTATAGCAGCTAACAAAACATACATAAGTTTTGCTATTATACGTATGAAACTCTGCTCTATTAATTATTCTATCATGTGCTCTTGTCAGTTTAGAATTCAATTGTTTGGTATCTGATGTTATAAACTTATAGGTAAGAAAAACAAAACAGCATCTAATTAATCCTTAGATAATGTTTTCAAATAGGCAATATAAATTTAGATGAGCATTCTGGTTTATCTATATGGCATGATTTCCCAGTCAAAATATAATTTGAATGGAAACAGTTTGATTTCTGGGAAAGAAGAGCAAAATGATTTGTTCAAAACTACAACCTTTGATGTTGAGCATAATTAATTAATATAACAAATATCTTAATATTCATCTACATTGCTTCTAATTAGTCATTAGCTGTGATATTTCTTTCACCATCTCCTTATAAATGTAAATTATTGGGCAATATTCCTTAATAGGTGAAGTAGCAGACTGATTAATGTAAGCTCTCTTTATTCTAAATCCATAAAGTACCACACATTTACTCAAGTTTTCAAGAGCTAAGAAATATTATTAATGAAGTCTTGTCAATTTCTTAGTATTTGCTTTGTTTTATATTAAGTATTTCAGGTAGCCATTTTCCTTCATAGTAGAAATTCAATTATATGAACTCTTGTCTTTAACTTTTATTACCTAGATTTTCTTCTGTCATCTGTTATATCTTTCAATAAAGATTTTAATCTAATTGTAATAAAATATTAAATCTATTAAATTTTATTTATCCAATTTTCTCAATTTATTTAGGAAAGTATGAACACATACCTATAGAGTTAAATAATGCTGAGAAACGTTTTAAATTTCAGATCAATATCAGTAGAATTCTTATGAAACAAATACTTATGACTGGAAATACAGTATGGGTGTAACTGAGAAATTTAAATGTATTGTCAATATACCTATCCCCATATACTTAATACTATTAGTGTTTTATTCATGCATCAATATTCAGGAAACAAGTGATATACATAGAAGCAGAGTAATAAAGCAAAGCAACTAGTTAACTAGAGATTATTGTGTACTTCAGTAGTTGAAAGTTCTAAGTTTAAGTTTTGCTCAGATTGAAAAGTTATAATAATAATAATAATGAAATATTGTGTACAGTGCTCAGGTGCACTACAACTCATCAAAAAGTGTATGTATAGTACATAGGGTAATGTACAAACATCAGGAAAATGAACAGTACATGAGTCATGATACACACGTGTGCATGTGTATGGAAGGGGTACATCAGGTGTAGTTTTGGCGTATTTCGGGAAGCATGAGTGTCTTAAAGGATGCAGTGTCTCGGCAGCTAACAACTGACGCAGGCAGTTTGTTCCATGCTTCAGCAACTCTAAGCGTGAAAAAATGTTTACGAAAGTCATGGGAGCTGTGCTGTTTTCTGATTTTGTGGGCATGTCCACGTGTGTTAGACACATGGAGATCAAAAAGGTGCTCAGGGTTGCAATTGGCGAGATGGTTAATAACTTTGCCAGACGTCGGAGCTTCAATAAATCCATGCCCAGGAGAGCAAGGCGTTCAGAGTATGGTAGGTGTATGATGGAGGGTATGCGCTTGGTTGCACGTCTCTAAACAGTTTCCAGGAGGTCAATGTTCTGAGCAAGATAGGGGTTCCAGACAGATGATGCGAATTCCAAGTGTGGTCGTACCATACCTGTATACAGTTTTAAATAGATGGCTGGAGAGTGGCTAACAAAGGTCTTGCTGAGTGATGTCAAGACACCCTCGGTCTCTTGACAATCTTAGAGACATGCTTTGTCCAACGCAAATCGCTGCTGATAGTAATGCCCAGGTCACGTTCACAAGAGGACTTCTTGATATCAGTGTTGTGGAGGGAGTATGTGGACGCTGGACTTTTCCTCTCAAAATGTATGGTGGTACACTTGTCCACAGCCAGCTTCAGTTGCCAGTCTGTGATCCATTGCTGCATTGTGTCCAGGTCTGATTGTAGGAAAGAGTTGTAGATTTCAGGATCAGTCGTCCTTTTGATTTCAAGGTACAGCTTGATGTCATCTGCATATTTCAGTACCGTGGCATTCTGTAAGTTGGCATCTATGTCATTAATATATGCCACAAACAAAAGGGGACCAAGAACAGATCCCTGTGGTACACCAGATGACATCTCATATGGTGAAGAATGCTGTCCTAGAACCGTGACTACTTCTTTTCGGCTGAGAATGAAGGATTTAAACCAGTTGAAAAGATCATCCCTCACACCCATTGCAGAGAGTTTTGCCATAAGTCTTTTGTGTGGTACAGAATTAAAAGCCTTAGCAAAGTCAAGGTAAACAACATCCACCCATGAGCCGCTGTCAGTGATCTGGGTGATGTCTTCAAGGAACTCGATAAGCTGATCACAGCAGCTGGAGTTAGGGATAAATCCAAACTGTGAGGGCCGGATGAGGCTGTGAGAGCTCCAGAAGTTCCAAAGTGTTTCTCTGACACAGGATTCCATCAGTTTGGCCATACAGATAGTAAGACTGACTGGACGATAGTTGACAGGTGACATGCGGTTGCCCTTTTTGAACAGTGGAATGACACTGGCAGTTTTCCACTGCTCCGGAGTAGCACCATTGTTGAGACAGTATTGAAAGAAGAAAGAAAGCTAGCGCAAAAGGAAATACCCGCCACGTTTGAGAAGCAGGTATGTAACACCATCAAGACCAGGGGAGGCATAGTTGCACTTATCCTTAAGGTGACGTCGCAACATTGCCGGTGTAAATTCCATAGTTGTTATGGAATTTGATGTTAGAGATGGTGGAGATAGTACATTCTGGTTTTCAACAGTAAAAAATGAATGCGCAACATCTGTTCCATTACCAGGATATTAAACTTTCTCTTTACTCTAAAACATTCAAAAGTATAGTTACATCATAGAAGCATCCTCAACTAAAATTGACTAAATAACGATGTATATTTGTTATACCTGACAAGATGCTTAACATCATTGTCTCCTTCTATAAAGGTTTGAAAGCTGCTGTTTTATCTGGTGGGGGGTTGTTAGATTCCTTTGATGTGACAAATGACACAGAACAAGGCTGTAGTATGGCTCCAGTTCTTTTTGCACTTCAGTGATGCTGAAATATGCCTTTGGTGAAAAACACACAGGTGTTAGATTCCAATTTCAAACTCGTGACAGACTCTTCAACCATCAACAGTTCAAAGTTAAGATGCGTCTATGGACCAGCATCATTCACAATCTCCTTTTCACAGATGTACTGCACATATAACAACATCTTTAGAGGAAGCTCAGGAACATAAAACCATTTTTTTGTTGCAAATAAAGCCTTACTGTCAGCATAAATAAAACAGATGTGATCCTCCAGCCATGCTCTATGCCAAAACAAATACAAGGTGTTAAACAGAAACCACTTATTCACCAATTCCTAGACACCCCTATAAATATGGATGGGAAGAATCTGACATATGTGAAATCATTCAAATATCTTGGTAGTAAGCTGAACTCAAATGCATCTCTTGACAATGAGATAATGAGTCATATAGGGAAAGCCATAATTGCATTTAACAAGCTCTGTTATTACTTTGGGAATGAAAGGGGCACAAAACTGGATACCAAGATACAGATTTACTGACCATACTCCCCCAACCCTTTTTTGGCAAGTTTTCTATGACTGAATGCCCTTCCTATCACCAATTACTTTACGGCATGTACTGTGAGTGTAGACCATCAACACTTGGGAGGTTGTAGCATCCTTGATATGATTGAAGTGTTCTCCCAAACCTTTGTTTGGCAAGCTTGGGTGCCCTTTCTATCACCAACAACTTTACAGTGTGAGTGGGTTCGTTCATTATAGATCACCAGCATTAGAGAGTTTGCTGTACCATGGCATGATTAAAAGGTCCACTTGACCCTTTTTAATATCAATTTAGAAATATCCACACAATAAAAAATTGATATGCCAATTTTCTTTTCAATGATACTTTTAAATAGTAATATTAATCCAGTTAATGTTTTATATTTGTAAGTGGAGAGGTGCTGAAATGATGCAAAATTGTCCATCTGTGTCTTAACACTTTTTCTACAACTATTTTTGGTTGCCCTTGATACATGACATAATTATCCAAAGAATGGTTTATTATATCTTGAGCAGAATTTGTAAATTAATAAACACTATTGATGCTATGTTAAAAAACAATGATTGTTACTTAAATAAACGTATCTTACACCAGCTGCACTGGGTGCAGGGAATTAAATATTCAACTGTTGTAATGATTTTCACTAAATTTTCTGTCACTCTAGAAGCTGTATGATAACACCAAAATACAACATTGAGGGAAATTCTTTTATCTATTCTGATTGGTGATATATTAATCTACTAAAGCATAGTAAATAGGAAGCTTATCAAATGTTACTATTCTCAGTGGATTGCTACTTTTTTTTTTGCTCTTTCACTTGCTCTTTCTTTCACTTGCAAGTGCCATCCTCTCTACTTTTGTCTCTGCTTATCTCTTCTATATATTTTACATTGAAAAGATAAATTTTGACCTTTATGTAATTGCTAATTTGTTTTAGCTTTCGATTTGAATTTTGTTTTAAATTTCTTATTCATTGGAATATATTCATTTGTTTTATTATTCATTGGAATACATTATATTGTGATTATTGGTCTCTACAGAGAAAAAGAAAGCAAAAAAAAAATTATTTTGAATAATAATATTACAAAACTAAAAACAAATCTGGGAAATTGTAATTAACTTGTAGTATCAGTATAGTCTAACTGATAAGTTCTGATCTTCACAAGCAGGTGATGAATATTCAGTAGGCTTTCTTTCCAGTCAAAGATTTACATTGTTGAATTATCTAGCTGAGGTTCCTTTTCTACAGAATATATGCTGGCATTTACAAATAAAGCTACTTTTGGTTGTTCTGTGCGTAAGCTTCTCATAATATGTAGTAAAACAGTTAAATCTGAGAAAATTAGTAATGACCTGTGTTGGTAATGACAAACGTAATACAAATGATTCAAACAATGAATAACATTTATTTCGCAGTTTAAGTTATTTGCTTCTCTTAACATGCGTTTAACCACTATTAGAATAGTCATGTTGCTGTTTAGTATCAGGTCAGTTGTGATAGCACAGACCTATCATCAAAGTTGTTCTGACTTGGACCACTGTGTTTTTTATTCAAACCTAATGTATCTAGGGTTTCATTATCCCATCTGTCCTGCCATTTTTTTATGAAAAACTATGATGTGATTGGAGGGAAATTTAGCTGTTCATTTTAGCAGGCTGAACAACCATATAGAGAATCTTTCATTAGTTTGTGATTCCCCACTTTGATCAGACTCACTGATTAACTCATTTAGATTTTATTGTTGTTAGGAAATTTTTCATATATACATATATATGAACATTGGATTGGCAGTATTGGTAGAGGGTTGGATGCGATGCTTTGAAGCATAGAGTTACCTTCCTTTATGGTCTGAGCTCAAATCCCACCAAGGTCAACTTTGCTTTTCATCCTTACGGGGTCGATAAAATAAAGTACCAGTAATGCACTGGGTAATTGCTGACTGTGTGCTAAAATTAGAAACAATTATATATATATGCACACATACATGCTGCTTTTCTGTGCAACAATGTACGAAAATAGATTATATCAAACTTTGGTTGAGGATATGTACCTTGATTAAGTTATATATAATACACACATATCAGATTGTACAAACCTCTTACACAAAAGTGTATTGAGCAAAGTTAGTTTTTTGTTGCATAAAATAAACAAATACATACATACACAAACATACACACACACACACACACACACACACATATATATATATATATATATATATAAAATTAGAAAAGAGTGAGATTAGTTTCACATATTTATTCTGTTATGCACATTGATGTTTTAATGTCTGAAGAGTGAGTGATCTAAGGCGGCACATCACACCATTATATAATGTTACATAATTGGAAAGGGTTTTGAGCCTGATCACTGGCAAAATGCACATAATGGAATAAACATATGCTAAACTGATCTCTCTCTCTCTGTCTTTCACTCTCTCTTTCTTCCCCTCTCTCTCTCCCAAATCCCCATCTCTCTCTCCCTCCCCAACCTCTCTCTCTCTACTTTTATACTTTTGCAATTTCCTACTTGATACCTATATTACAAATGAAGCGATTAATAATCCATTGGATTGACTCTAATTTAACATAATATTTTTTGTGGAAAAGGGTATGATTTGTACATGAGAGAGAGAGGGGGAGAGAGGGAGACAATGTGTGTGTGTGTGTGTGTATCTTCCTATTGCTTTCTCTTTTGAAGAGAAATTTAGCATAGCTCAGAAATGAACAAGGTCATGAAATATATGAATTATAGGTTCTTGTCAATAAAAGTGAAATGTATCTTCCCAATGACTGCCTTTTCAACTAAACAGATTGGCATATAGAATGTTAACTGCCTTTGCAATTTGAAGAAAATTGATTCTACAGATCGGCTCCAGTTCATGCTTCAAGTTGAAATTGGATGACCAAACATAAATGAATATGTTACTGTATGAATAGTAAGAAATAACCTTCTGATCCTATTGAAAAATATATTGTATATGAAAGATAATCCTATGAAAGAATATAAAATCTTAGTGCCTGGACACAACTACTTTAGACAACCTCTTTACATTTAAGTGGATTCAAAACATTTGCTAAATTTTAGTACAGTAATATATGTTGACATGCTTGTTTATATATATATATATATATATATATATATAGAGAGAGAGAGAGAGAGAGAGATAAAATATGGATTTAGGTCGATACAATGTTAAATGCATAGAAGACTTCAGAATTATTTCAACCTTGTTGTCCTCAGAACTACTCAATAATCGATAATAATTGTATTAGACCAAAGTCATAAATGATATGCTCACAGAGCAACAATACCCAAATAGAACATGTTAAGGCAGATAAAAAATCAAAGAAATCTATGAAGTTTAACAATTTAACAAAGATAAAGTTTCAATATGACCAAACTGATGAACTGAGAGAATCTTGTGAAACACATGCATTCGGATAATGTATTGTTAATGTAATATAATATGTTATATAACAGAACTAAAAATTGTGTGCTCTACCTATATGGATATTTATTAGGAAATTTAACTACTCTAATATATATATGTATATATATATACACATGTGTGTATATGTGTGTGTGTTGGATGAAAGGTTAAAGATCATCCTACTAATGTTATTAACTATGTTTTTAAAAGCTATAGAAGGCTGGCAGGAGTTTTTGTGGAAATATCTAAGTTTTTCATTTGGTTTGTGGAAAGGTTTATGTGTGTGTGTAAATCTAAATTGTTGTTGAGAATGTTGATGAGGTTGGTGGTTATGATACTTTTTAATCATAGATTGTTGAGTGTAGCTGTTAAGTGTTTTCTAAAATTGTCAAAATTGTGGCCACTTGTCTTGCTCAATAGGGCCAGATCTTCATTGCAATATAGGCCAATACAGAAGTCAGGGAATTTGGTTCTTAGCATGTATAAAAATGGATAAGCTATTTATTTTACTAAATCCTTCTATGTTCCTTAAGTATTAATAGAAATGAAAAGTTCTATAAGACAGCTGCTATTTCAGATTTGATAATTGAAATGATTTTCAAATTTCAATAAAATCATTTATTTCCAGGATACAGTTCCATAATGTTTAGCATATATGCAGATTTACATTCATGTGAGTAACGTTTGAGAAAGAGCTATTTATAATTGAGATTGGAAAAAATATTGTCACAACATACCGTATTTCCCAACATCGAAGACGCTACTTTTTTCCTAAAATAAGTCTCAAAAATCAACCATGCATCCTGGAGGCCGAAGGTTGCTTTTGCATTATTATTATTTTTTTTCAAATTTTTGGTTGTCAAAATTAGGGTGCCTTCCCGAGGACGCAGCATCTTTGGCGCTGGGAAATAGTTAACTGAGATAGGTAAAGCATTGTATGTGTGCATATGTGTGTAAATATTGAAGAATTACAAACATATGTATATATATATATAAACAAGCATGCATAGTATAATGTTATGGTTGATTTACCTACCGTTGTGTAATATTATCAAGCAAGCCGTTGGCTTTATTTTCTTACCAAATTATTTTGTTGTATTACTATCCATCACTTGGTTTCTAGATTTTGAATAAACATGCTAATTTATGAATTCTAAGATCTATGTAATTTATGTAATTTATGATAGCTTTAATATTTCATGTGATATTTCTCGTGGAGTATTTACATAGCTGTCTCAGCATGAAGATACTTTAGATTATTAGCAGATGAAATATAAAGGAACTTAATAGACAACATGGAATCTTGTTGATAGAAAGAAATATTATTATATCAACCCAAAATTTCTACTGTTTTTTGCTAATCCATCATTTATGTGGTATATTTATGTAAATGGCAAGGATTTTGTCAGTGGAATAAATTGTTATAGATCAATTCAGTTAATCACTTATCATCAGTCTTATTTCTGTGTGATTATGCATGAATGTGTATATGTGTTTGTGTGCATATTCATTGGAGTTTGTGCAAAAGAATACATGAAAATAAAAAAGCTATAGAGGCTGGTAGAATTCCATGCCAAATAATTGTACACTTTGTAAATTCTGTTCTCACATTTTCTTACTTTCTAATCTTTTTCTCACACTGTCATGAATACATACATATATATCTGTGCATCTGTCTGCAAATATATATATATATATATATATATATATATATATATATATATGTTTACATATATATATATGTTTATATATATATATGTGTATATATATATATATATATATATATATATATATATATATATATATATATGTATATACGTATCATCATCATCATCATCATCAACGTTTAACGTCCGTGTTCCACGCTTGCATGGGTTTGGACGGTGGTAGTCCCACTTGAGGCAAGAGTGATTGTCTTGCTCGCATAGGACTGTCTGGCAGGTTTTCTACAGCTGGATGCCCTTCCTAACACCAACCACATTTACAGTGTGGCGCTGGGAGGTTTTTACCGTGTTGTGGACACGGCCACATTACAGCATGGACTGTGTGTTTTTTTGTCGTGACACCTACACGATCTCATTTGTTTCGGCATGGATGGTGTGGCACCAAACACAACTTTACATAGAACGGGGTGGCGTGGATGGGTTGGGGGTGGTGGGACGGGGGGGGTATTTTGTTAGAGATGCCTACTGGCTGTAGTAGGTTTTACTATGTATTTAGGTGAGGCGGGTCTTCTCTGTTACTGAGTACCGCCAAGGTCTCGGTCCAGTGACATTGTCTTGGAGAGGTGTAAGTG
>OZ024740.1:188988574-188996074 GCA_964016885.1 Eledone cirrhosa
GTACTATGGGCCCACATGGTACTATGGGCCCAGCACTATGTGTCAATAATTGTCACAAGTGTAGTGTTTGTACCAGAGTTTTCAAGTCGCTGGCTGGACTAAAAAGTCACACTCGTTCAGCACATCGGTAGGGGTTCTCCTACATGGATATAAAGTAGTGGCCATACTCGAAAATGAGTTGGCAGCCATATATATATATGTATATAACAAGTTGGCATATATATATATATGTATATACATATATCACCATTTTAACGTCTGTTTATCTACATCGTCTCACATAAGGGCACACACATATGCATATGGGTTATGAAGAAAATACATGCATATAAAATATATTTACTTGTATATATATATGTAAATATATACATATATATGCTAACACAAATATACATGTTTATATACATATATATACCAACACACAAATAAATGTATATTAGAATCATAATTTGGGAACATCTCTGTATAATAAATATTTTTCCTCAATAAGAATATTTTAGCTAGTTAAATCAAGTGCCTGAAGCTATTTTCAACGTTCATTGAAGTTAGTTCTGTTCAGGTTATTTATTTTGTTTTCCCAAAATCATTTGATTTTGATAGAGATAGAAGATCCCTTCTGATTGGTTAACTTTTAAGGTGTTCACAATAACAACCTGATGTTGGTATTGTAAATAAAAGCATACACCAATGAATCTCTTTCTTATTATATTACAATTCCCCTTCTACATTCAGATAACAATATGTTATTTTTGTAATCAATATATTTGTATTTCTAAGTTGGGTGATGGTAGCCAAAATAGCAGAATAACAAACCAGCTACTTAACTGTTCTGAGTTCTAAATTCATTATTTTTCCAATTTTGCCTTTCATCTTTTCTATACTAGAGTTTGATTTAATTGTCTTTGGCCTTTCTCTGTAAAACTTTGAGCTTCTATTACTCAGTTTATTGAAAATCATTAAATAATAAATGCATTGCAAATTATAGAAAAACATTCTGGTAAACTACATATATAACAAAAAGCAATGTTTGTAATTGTTTATCCTTAACTTGTTCTTTGGTCACTACTTTTGCTTAATTTTCATATAACTGAAAATTATATATAAAACTCATGTTTGCCCATTTTAATATTGTGTGTGTAAAATACGGTCGTCCAACTTGGCTGTATCACAATGGGACTGCATATCTAACCCATTTAACATCTATTATCATGGATAATATATGTTAAATGATAATGATGATGACACATTTCGAGTTTTCTAGAAACATCCATTTCTTAACTATATATACTATATTTCCCAGAATAGAAGATACACATTTTCCCGTAATAAGTCTGGAAAATATAACCTGCACCATGGGAACTGCAGGTTACATTAATAGTATGTCTAAACTATAGAGGCCTCCATGCTTTGAAACAATTGAAGAGCCTTCTGTCCCCTTTGTCTAGAAGGTTTTCTATAGCTGAATACCCTTCCCATTACTAAGCATTTTACAAAGGCATATATATTCCAGCCTAAAACAACAGGCTATATATATGTGTGTGTATCTATATATATATATCATCATCATCATCATCATTTCATTTTACGTCCGCTTTTTCCCTGCTTGCAAGGGTGGGACGGGAACTGATTCTGGCTTGATTTCTACAGCTGGATACCCTTCCTAACACCAACCTCATTTACAGTGAGTGCTGGGTGCTTTTTTGCCGTGGCACCTCCACGAGCACTTTGCAGTGGAATGATATGGATCCCAGTCCCTATCATCTCATTTCTACAGCTGAGTAAACTGGAGCAATGTGAAATAAAGTGTCTTGCTCAAGGAAATAACACATCACCCGGTCTAAGAATTGAACTCACAACCTTTCGATTGCAAGGTCAATGCTCTAACCACTAAGCCATGTGCCTCCATTATTTATATATATATATATATACACACACACACACACACACACACACACACACACACACACACACACACACACACACAGTAACCCGTGTGTCTAATATTACAAGGGTTGAAAAACCACATTTGTTTGAAATATTTAACCAAGAAGCATATATATTATTATTATACGGCTCAGTATTTTATACTTGGAGCTTAATAATTACAGGGTTTCAATTGGAGTCATTAACTCTAATTTTCATTTTTATATATATATATATATATATATATACATATGTCTTCACTGCCCACAACAGGACAACCCGTTTCACCCATGCTAGCATGGAAGAATGGACGTAAAATGGTGATGATGATGATAGTCTTGTCTTCTAGGTGTTATATAAGAAATTCCTGTTATTTTCCAAAATAAATGATTAATTTTGAGACAGCCTATATATATATAAATATATATATATATATATAATTGTTTCTACTTTAGGCACAAGGCCAGCATTACTGTGCATTACTGGTACTTTATTTTATCAATCCCGTAAGGATGAAAGGCAAAGTCAACCTCAGGGGATTTGAACTCAGATCGTAAAGGGGCGTAACTATGCTGGAAAGCATGGCGTCCGACCCTCTACCGATACTGCCAATCCACTATAATGTGTGTGTGTGCATTCTAAGATTTTATTGTTCCATATTAAGATATAGAAATATAAAGTAGTTCTTAATACTCTTAAAATTTCTTGACAGTTTTGTATAAAGTTACAGACAACTAAGTGTGGTACATTTTTAGATGACAGTCTTAAGTCTAGTAATATAATTCTTTCTTTTTTTATTAGTTCTTTATAAATATATTTCTATCTTTACTTCTTTTTCTGTGCTTTTCATGAAAATATCTTTTAACAGACACTTCCTTCCTTATCATGGAAGATCTTGTATAGTTATCAGCATGCTAACAGTAAGGATTGATCTATCAATATTTGAGGAGCTCTTCAGTAAAAGAAACTTGCTTTATAACCTGACTGTCCGGAATTCTTTCTTTCAATGTCAATATTGAAATATGCTGGACAAAGATTCACGGGTCATATAAGACGTTATATCTTTCTAGTGTCACTTTTGTAAAAGGTAACCGATATGTTTTCTTCTATTTTTTCCATGTGAGCTAGAATAAAGGTTTGAGAAAAGAAAAGAAATCTGTATGCATTGTGTATTTGTGAATGTATAGATATTATATTACATGTGTGTGTATATATATATATATATATATATATATACACATACATATTATATGTATATATATATATATACATATACATATTATATATATTATATGTGTGTATATATATATATATATTATATATATTATATGTATATATATATATACATATTATATGTATATATATTATAATAAATATATATATATATATATATATATACATATTATATATATTATATATATATACATATTATATATATTATATGAATATATATATACATATTATATGAATATATATATACATATTATATATATTATATGAATATAAAGGTGGCTTAGGAATACTGGGATATTTTCTCAACATAATATATATCTATATTTCTTTTAGCTGAAACAGGAAGCAATATTCAATGAAGTTTTGTTTGCATAAGAAATGACAAAAATTAGAGTAACTATCAGTTGGAAAATGGTGGTATTTACTAAGCTCTCTAAAGAACTGCTGCTGCTCTGCTGCTACTACTACTACTACTACTACTATATTGTATTATTTGTCATCAGCTTTTATATTCTTCTACTTCATACTCTCCCTACCACTACTTATCTTCTTAAAATTTTACTTCAGTATATAGAAAGAATAATTCAGAGGTATATTGAACATTTAGATGGAGTTTTACAATTCAATATTTCCCATTTTCCTTTCTTCCTTTTTTTCTTCTTCATTCTGATACTTCAGACTCAATCAACAACTGTTTTAAAAGAGCTATTCTCTGACATAAATGCCTTGAAACTTGAATAATGATTTTCTTCAAAAATTTTTCTGCTAGAATCTAATTAATTATTTCTTTACCCTTTGAGAATCGTATTATTGTTCTATAGATTAAAGAATAGAATAAGTTTTAATAGAGTTGTATAAAGGAGTGCTTCTTAAGAGATATTACTTGTAATGAATCCTTCTTCAAAATACTGCCATTTTCAAGCTGACACTTCAACAAAGGAAAGGCATTATTTTGCCAGAATATGGCAGCAGGTACTGTCTTTGCTACCCCACTAAGGCAGCTTGTAATTTAAAATCATATCTTCATTTTCCTAAAGTAGGAATTCAAATCAGCCCAAATCAGCTTTCACCAAACACATAGAAAATAATATTCTGATCTATTAATTTGTTTGGAGTGGCACCAAGATTCCAAGACAACATGAAAACATGTCAGTCATTCAAGCTGATATATGATGCTAATTACAATACAAATACCTCTTCTATCTTGAATTCAAAGCCAATGTTATGACCTCTCTCTCTCTCTCTCTCTATATATATATATATATATATATATATCTCTCTCTCTCTCTTATAATTTGCATATACTGAAAATTGTCTGTGCCTGTATTCAAACACACATGCATACATGTATATTTGATATACAAGATTACACACACATATGTCTATGTAATATGTATACGTCTAACTATATACACAATCAAAGAAAGATGTATGTGTGAGTATGTATGTATGTGGGTGTATGCATGTATATGAAGTGGACTTGCTGTGAAGAATGGGGGGGGGTCTACTCATGATGAGATGTAGGTATTCTAAAGAGATAAGATCCAAAAAGCAAGCCCAGCCATTTCAATTGAAGTTCCTTGAGTGTATTGCCTGGGAATAAATGTTTCTTTCTGGTTTTTTTTTATTGCGTGGTCAGTTAATATGCAAAGAAGGTGGAAGGTTCTAGGGAAATTTGTGAAATTAGGTTACAATCAAATATTGGTCTGAAACTCACACATAAATGCATTTGAGTCCTGTCTGTTTGTATGTTTTTACACACAAACACACATTTATATATATATAAGTAAAAAACAGAAACAATAAAAAAGAGTGCAATATGAACAGTGTTGGTATTAGGTTCATGCTTGAGAGTGTGGATAGGGGGACAACGTTTTGGGAATAAGCCCTTCATCAGGAGATGTGCATATATATATATATGCAAAGTATATATATGCTTGTCTCAGTAGGCATCACCGATGATGGGCAAAAAATCCTGAAATGTTGCATCTGTGGTTTTTGCATTGCTACTGATATGGCTGTGACTGAAAACTTAGTTGGACTTATGTATGTATATTTACATAAACATTGTCTTCACATACACATCTAGTATATACATGCTTGTATGTAAATTCTTCTTATCCTTCGCTTTCTTCATCTTTTTACCCTTGTTCTCCTTCTCATTCCCTATAGTCCTCTGCTAAGAATAATTCTACTGTGAACTAACACAATCCAAAACTGCCATCACAAAGACCTTTCTTAAAATTACATACTCAGTACTTTATACACACATACACACACACACACACATATATATGTTTGTATGTATGTGTACAAATATATGCATGTGTATAGGCATTAGGAAGGGCATCCAGCCATAGAAGCCAAGCCAGAAACAGTTCTATATGTCCAAGATAGACATCTGATTGAATTTATCTCACAATGGGACCATTCTTTTTACCCATGCTAACATGGAAAAATGGATGTTAAATGGTGATGATGGTAGTGGTGGTGGCAGTAGTAGTGGCGGCAGTAGTGGTGGCATTGTGTATGTTTGTGTGTGGTTGTGTATATATACACACGAAGCATATATATGCTCTGAAAATAAGTATAGGTCAAAGAATATCCATACTTAATTCAATTATATGTCTGTGGTTGATTTTGAAGAATCTTTTAGTGAAAATACAAATTTAAAAGCAATATTTCTGTCTGTTCATTCTTTAAAGAATTGAATTACAAGTAGCTGGCATTACAATTAATGTGGAACCTAAATCACTTTTGAAAAACTACATTTTAAACTTAGGAAAGTAACATTGATAATGAGCTACAATCTTCTTTTAAACAGTTTTCATACACACAATAATATATGAATCCTCCGGTGGTTTCGATGATGATTATTCTATTTGTTCAATCAATGGAACCACTCATTGAATTATAATGTAAGTAGTGTCTGGTTATACCACATGCACTTACTTGTATCTTTAATGTAGTCCTCAAGCAGAATCATGACAGCATGTGTAACATGACTGGCCCTTTAAATGGCAGGTAAAATGTGCCTATGTATGATTGTATGTATATATATTTATATACATATATATATATATATATATATATATATATATATATATATATATATATATATTCATAGACACACACCCGTGTATATGTGTATTCATACACGTAGAGAGAATAGTTATCATATTATGGTGTAAGCGGCTGAGTATTCCACAGACACTTAATACCCTTCACATGTGACAGGTCTGATCATTTGATTCACAGATTCAGTGATTCTGCCATGGCTTGGATAAACTCAGGGCTGTTGTAAAAGACACTCAAGGATCTATGCCTCATGTTTGAACTTTTCAATATTTTAAATTTGTGTTTCTATGCTTCAATTAGAGGGATACCTTTGGTTTATTTGTTGGAAAAATGTTTACAGTTGAATTTACTTCCCACAGTTAAGTATTAAACAATTAGTTGTAGAAGCTCCTGCATCTTCAAACAGCCAAAGTGCTCCAATGACCAAGGTCAGTTTATCAATATATCATTCCAAATTTTGTTGACAGGTTTCAGGTCTCTGTCAATTGTCCTCTTCACCTCTTCACCATGGAGATACCAATACAGGACCTGATTAGCATGAGTCTCACATTAGAATTAGAGAACCATATTTCAATAGACAGTCAGCATTCTATAGGATGTAGTTGGTTATGATGTGGCACATGGCATGGAGTAACATATATATATAAATGTCTCAGCAATGGATTTGTTTTTCTTTAATGGATCAATTTGGTGGTTTCAAGGTCAACTTTGCCTTTCATCCTTTCGAGATAGATAAAAAGTATCAGTGTAGCACTGGGTTTGATTCTTCCTCAATATCTCCTCATTTCCTCTCTCTCACTTTCTTTTGTTCTTTGAAAGAAATCTTCTGTGTTCAAACATGGAGAGGGATTGGCTTTGCCAGTTTAAAATGCCCAAGAAACAATGCATGGCACTAGAGTGCGCCTACTATTTTATCAGCAGTTATGGAACCTCACCATACCATGTCATCACTCAATCTGCTAGGAATAAGTGCATAATCACCCTCATATCACACCCAACTACAATAAAAAATAACTGGATATACAGGATCATGTAGTCCACAGAAACGCACTGCTCCCACCCATAACAAGTAATAATAATTTTTCATTCATAGACACAAGGCCACAAATTGATGATAGGATCCATGCACTCTATTGAATTGAATACTGGCACTATGTTTTATCGATTTGAAAGGATAAAAATTAATGTTAACATCCATAGAATTCGAACTCACAACACAATAAGAGACAACTAAACAGGTCAGCACAGTGATATTTTTAGCATTCT
>OZ024740.1:189008574-189028574 GCA_964016885.1 Eledone cirrhosa
ACACAACTTGATCCTTTGTTTGGTATGGTGTCTATGGCTGGATGCACTTCCTATCACCAACCATCTTACAGGGTGTATACTTTATATATATAAACTATTTTGAAATGCGGGTGTAAAACAATTTTTATATGACATGTGTTCCTGAACCAATCCTTCTATATTGAAATTGAATTCATTTTTTCATAGTTTCTTTCATTCTTCAGCCTCAGAATTTATCAATGCATTAATGCATCAGATAGCTTCAGATTATCCATACATATAGATTCATGTATGTAATCTCTTCTAGCAGTTTTATTTGTTGTTTGTCCACTCAGTGACCTGCCTGAAACTATGGTTTTAATATCCTTGATACCGCCTATATAGGAGCAGATATAACAATATCTACACACTTCCCTGTAGATATGTAAAAGTATGTAGACATTCATAACAATAAATATATGCCCTCTCTCTCTCTCTCTCTATATATATATATATATATATATATATATATATATACACAGGGTGTCCCAAACAATGTATACACAGGCAATATTTATTAGAATGCTGTTGAAGTATATATACATTTTTTGGCGTCTCTCTGTGTGTGTGTGTATGTATATATATAAATATATACAACTCGGGGCAATTAATATGCTTACCTCACTTTATCTGGCTATCCTGCCTGGATAATGGTTATGAAAACCATTCCTCTGTCATAATCTAAATTATAAAATCTGCTGAAACTATTTTACCTATGTTTCCGTGGGAAAATAGGTGTAATAGAATCAATAACCAAGTATAATGAAAGTATTCATATTATTATTATAGAGAATGGAAGGCAATGCTTGTAATAAAACCATTAATGACCACCTCCTAGTCATCAGTTCCATAGTTCTTTTCTATTTTGGATGGGAGGAATTTGTTAAATTTAACTCATTTATGTTAACCTCCAAATCAGAATTTGTTCATGTTCTATATGTTATTAGCATTCTATAACTATATAATGAAGATTCAAAAGTAAAATGAACAGCGGTATTCAACTTTAAGGTCACCATAGTTGACACTTTAAGGGGGACTAGTTGATTTTATAGAAAAAGGTTGTTTTTCAAATTTGGGATATAACTACATTTAGATATTTGAAAAATTTCTTAAGTGAGGAATCAGTATATTGTGAGAATGTAGTAGCAATGTGACAGTTGCAGCAGCATAGCAGTTGCAAATTGTTGCAGAGGTTACAATGGAATTGCTGCTGGTTCCAGTGATAATGGTTTATTTATGTGTGTGAGTAGATTCTGAACAATGTAACCTCAAATATGTATATGTGTGCACGTGTGTGTTGTGTGTATATATATATATATATATATATATATATATATATATATATATACATACATATATATATATACCTAGATACATATATATATATATATATATATATATATATTTACATATTTACACTTATATCATCATCATCTTCGTTTAACGTCCACTTTCCACGCTAGCATGGGTTAGACGGGAGTTGTCCCACTTTAGGCAAGGCAGGTCGGGTGACCGTGTCTCGCTCATATAGGACTATCTGGTAGGTTTTCTACGGCTGGATGCCCTTCCTAATACCAACCACATTTACAGTGTGGAACTGGGAACTTTTTACCGTGTTACCTACACGGCCACATCACACCGTGGACTGTGTGTGTTTTTTGTCATGACACCTACACAATCTCGATCTCATTTTCTTGTGCTGTTGATGGGAGTGAGAGGATAGGGTAGGGGTAGTGGATTGGGGTGTATATTTGGTTAAGAGGTGCCTACATGTCCATATTTATATAAACATATATATTTCATATATATATACATGTATATGAAATATAGAAATATATATGTTTATATAAGTATGTTCATATATGTGTAAAAAAGTGCCAAGAAATCCCAGTAGAATGAACACGCAGTAGAGGTAGACCACAAAACATATGGGCGGATGTGGTGAGAGCAGACCTCAGATTGCTGAATCTCACCGAGGAGATGATGAAGGACCATGACAAGTGGAGAGATGCTGGGCTGAATAGGACCTGTCCAACTTGTCACAAGTGTAGTGTTTGTACCAGAGTTTTCAAGTCGCTGGCTAAACTAAAAAGTCACACTCGTTCAGCGCATTGGTAGGGGTTCTCCTACATGGATATAAAGTAGTGGCCGTACTCGAAAACGAGTTGGCAGCCACCATGTATGTATGTATGTATGTATGTATGTATGCAGATGTACATTTATAAATGTGTGTGTGTGTGTGTGTGTGTGTATCATGTTATACAGTGGTTGGCATTGGGAAGGGACATCCAGTGACAGAAATCTTGCTAAGTATGGAACAAATGAGCAGGATGATATCTCTCCAGTTCGTCTACTCTTAGACTGTACTAAATTGTCCAATCTATGCTGACCCTGAAAACAGACAAACATGTTGATGATGATGATGATATGCCCACGACTACCCATAAAAGTAGTTATATATATATTTATCCACTTTGGATTTGGTGAGTGCAGAAGATCTTCAATCATCTGACACTATCCTAACAATAATAAGATGTAAAGTTTGATTACAAGTTTTCAGATAATGAGCAGCAAGTGAAAACACCCTTCTAGCCTGAGCTGATCCAAGTCATTTTGTACAATTTAAGACAATGCAGTCTATACATTTATATATTCTTTTATTGTTTAATTGGTTTCAGTGATTAAGTTGCCGCTTAAAGGGATTTTATGTGAACATTTCTATATCTATCTATTTTTTTTAATGCCTAGTAATTATTTTAAAGTTTTTGGACCAAAATACAGGCATAAATGTGTGCACAAACTTGGGTGGGCTATGTGCTTTGCATCTCACAAGCTCTAGTCACAAGATATTGACCAGCTTATGGCTATTATAGAAGGTATTTGCCCAAGCTGCCATGCAGTAAAACTGAACCTGGAATCATTTGGTTGGAAAGTGGTCTCTTTAATAACATGACTATGTCTGCATAAACACATATGCACACACATATATGTGTGTATATATATATATATATATATATTCCAGTATTCCGATGATTTTATCAGAGACACACACTGTATTTAAGGTCGAGTGACGCAACTTTGAATGATTAGTGGCCTTTAGACTCACCTGATCAATGAAACAATTGTTAATACTGTAAGAGAAATGCATCTAGAAAGATCCACCTCCGAAGATCAAGTCTGGACAAGGTTATTTATGGATGACCAGCAAGTGCCCATACATACTGGTCTTCCCTCATTTCTATAGTGGTGTAAACTAAAGCAACATGAGTTGAGCTAGAGTTGCATCAAAAGCTTAGCAACTTCCATAACCAGTATAAACATTTAAAAAACTTACCAGTACAAATACAAAAATCTATTTTCTATGTAATTGCAACAACACTAATATCTACACCCTTAGGGATATGTAATATTTCTAAAGCACTTTTTTATTATGGGGATAGAACCTTCCTTCAGATACATGGCACAAAAAAGCTATATATGGTTTATTAAAAATCCCTTTATAAAAAATATTCTCATCAGGAATACTTTTAAACAATACAGGCCTGAAATGTCACAGCAAAGATAGTAGAGGCATTCAAAGTTAAGACCTTGTAGGACTTTGAAGTTAAGCTGGAATCCAACATTACTTCAGTGGGTAAAGTGTTCTGGGAGACCCTCTGCCTACTTTGTAATAAGCAGTCCTCCTTCACAAATGCTGTCAAGAGGGCATCAAGGGTTCTCCTCTCTTCAGAGATTTGCATCTTCATGAGGTGGAAAGAATACTTTCTGATGTACACAAGGTGCATCTGGGAGTGATGACTAATCTCTCAGAGCCTGAGTTCACAAGAGCAATTAGAGCTCAAATGTGGCAAGGCCACCGAGGAAGATGAAATTCAACTTGAGTTGTTAAAAAGAGAAGGCATTCTCTGGCTGAGTCATGTGTGCTGGGTGACCTCAATCTCTGGAAGGATCTTACCACTTCACTATCTAAATATATCTGGAGTTTAAATGATGATAATATTAACAGTCATAAAATCAATTGGTCTATTATAGAACAAGCATCCATTACATTAAAGATTCAAGAAAGTATGATCTTCATATTTTAAGGGAGTATAAATTTCTATTGCAGTATGTGGCAATTTTTAACAAAAGGTCATATATATATATATATGATAAAGAATAATTTTCTGCAGAGGAATGGAAAGAAACCACAATCTAACGTTGGTACTCAATACATTAGATAGAGAGGATGCACGCACACACACACACACACACACATGTGTGTGTGCACGAAATAGAAATGGAAAAACACAACAGAGGATGAATTACAATGAAGATATATATTAGCTCATGCTTAATGTAGTAGAAAAAGTCTTAACATTTCAGATGCTAGTCCTTCATCAGAAAGTAAAATGGGTTTTTCAGTTTCTAAATAAAACAGTAATCTCTTTCAGATGATATAGTATCCCTTAATAACAGATACATTAACTGATTTAATGTGGAATTAATTTTTTTTTACAGTAACATAATAAATTACTAACAATATATACGACCTTATGATCCAAGAGTAGGTATTTTATTAAATCAATCATTTAATCAGCTTACCTCTTCATTAAAACTATATCTTAGGGTTGCTTCTCTTCTTTTTTTCTTCAACATTGGGATCATTTAGATTTTCCAGCATGTTAGAAAAGAAGAGTTCAGAATTCCAAAGCACCTTTTCATGTTAATTAATATTTCGTGCTTTGCCTTGCAGGTATTTTGATACAGTCTCATACAAAACATCTAAGAGCATTATTTCAAGTTAATCAGCCTCACCTCTATATAGTTAGGTAAAATTCTGCAAGGATTCTCTTCAAGAGAAGCTAAAAACATTCTATATTTCATCTCCCTTGAGGTAAAATGGTTTCTAGAGTTAACTCATATTGACATGATATGCATAATTGATATGCAAAAATACTTTGCTATACAAAGCCTACTGATGTATGATTGAAAGGTATTTCATTATTTATTCTGATAAATCCTTACAGAATAACTATTCTAACATTTTTCCATATAAAGCCAAGGGGACTAGCTGTATAAATGAACAGGCAATTTGTACTGTCAAATCAAAAATATTGTTCAATTCTTTAAGCATAATACTTTCTTTCCTAGTTGTACAATCTGTATTGAAGTATTTTCTCACATTTTATTATGTATTTCTTTTTATCAGCACTTTTAATACAATGGATCAGTTGGATTCCAATGCTTTCATCTATAGTTAAATTATAAAACCAGAATTTATTAGTACATAGCATTAACTGATCAATTAGATTGGTAAAAATGTCTGCACAGCAATCCTTTGTGCAGTTATGCATGGTAAACTAACATTCTTAAACAGCCTTCTCTTCCCTGGATACAATCATAATACAATATATATATATATATATTCATCATATGTCTTTATAGACTTGTTCAATGTGAAGCATTTTCTGTCTCTTACAATTTCTAGTAATATTTGTCAGCTCTTTTATTGTTTGTCTACAATATTTTTTAATCAGTTCCTCGTTGAACATTTTCACTAATATTGCAGCTTTAATACTTCTTTATATGAATTCACTTAAATAAGTTAGAGATATGTAGTTTTATAAAATGCTGCGAATATATAACAATGTGTGGAGAACTTAACACTTCACAGCACATTACTATGCACATTATATTCTTATTGAAAGTGATAAATAAGTTTATTCATTCATTTAGAGTTGAAACTTCTGTGCCCTGATTCTACTTTTCACTTCCTCTTGTAGCTCATGCCTGAGGCATCTCATAGTTAAAGATTTGGCCCCCTGTATACGCACAAAAAAAAAACGAGACAAATGTCTGATAGAATAAAACTGATTCTTTTAATGTGTTTTGACAGTTGCATGTGCTGCTGATTTTTCAAGGCATTGCTTATGATAGCTTAGGGGAGAAAGATTTGTAATGGATTGCAGCTTTAACACATCAGTATATTTATGTGTATGTACCGTGCCCCAATTAGAAGCATAGAAACACAAATTTACTCTGTCATTGATTTCTGTGGCAATCTTTGTGTTCTTTTGTGTAACTAAAGCTAAGTGAATTAACTAGGCAAAACAGAATTTGATTGAATAAGCTTCCTATTCATCCTCTCACCTTGCCATCTTTGTATTACTTTTTCTAAGCCTGTAATTGGTTGATAGTACATGTTTAATTTAGGTGAGAACTATTTGATTATATTAGAGTTACATCCTGTTCTGGATGCACCATAATATACACCAGACATGCTGCCATGCATGTCTAATTCAGCTGAACTGCTTTTCAACCACCTGTAATTAATAACATTCCCAACATTTGAAAAGCACTTAGAATTTTTATAAATAAACATTAATTGTAAAAGATTTCATTGAACCACAAAGTGATTCTTCATATGCCACACACTGATCTGGTGTATTCTAAACTCTACAGGTTTCTTAATGATGTTGTTGTTTTGACCTGGTCAGCCTTGATCAAGCAGACTTATGATCAAAATGAATTCATGGCATGACTAATCCAATCCATTTTTTTAATTATTTTGTATATAATGGACTACATTTATCCTGTGCATCACTTTGTTTTTAATCTAACACCATAGTGTGTGATTTGAGATAATTTGGCTTTTACTTTTAGCAGAACAAACGATTGCGTCGAGTTTCTCTCACTGCCTTAACTGAAGTGGAATTAAGTGTTGTAACTACAGGACTTGATTTACTTTTTATTCTGAAAAAAGAAAGAAACAAAAAGCATCAAATCTTAACAGAATAGATTTAAATTTACACAACGTTCCTAAATACACTAGTTCAACGGTTTTTGAACTATAATAAATTTTGGTCTTCCTAATTAACATAAACTGAAAAGCTATGCCTTGAAAAACCAATAGTACACACTGCTGTTAAAATATAATTCCAGGGATAGTTGTTTTTTTTAAATTAATCTTCCCTAAAAACCTAGCAAATCTCTTAATGTCACTGACTAGTCAAATTAAGCTATTGTGGATCTTTTTGGAATGTATATGATTTAATGATCATTGTTGTCTCGCTTGTTTAATTCTTGTTTAGAGATTTACATGAAGATTTACAAACTCATTTTTTTAAATCATAAAACTATATGACTCACAATATTGTTTGTGCTAGCATGTATGCACACACATACCAGTTTACACATATGTGGTTTAGCTAATATAATGTAAAAAAGTCAAACAATATTAATGGAAGTGCAATATTTTGTATACATGCATTGGTGTTTTTAGGTTTCTATCATGTAACTTTCATTGCGTTGTTGTGTACATTAGCAAGTTTTTATTTTATTTTCCTAAGCTATCAAACTGAAAACATGATGTTAATATCTCAACTAAATTAACCACTACTTGGCTTTCATTCTATCCCACAGAGAAAACGTTTCTAATACCAACTTTATATAACAGCAAACAGCTGCGACTCCTGGTTCCATTAAAAAGGAATTAGTATTGTTTGCTGACTGCTTTCTATCTTATCTATTTAATTATTGTCCTTAACATTTGAATTTAAGGACTAAATTGCAGCATCCCATGAGATGACAGGATACAGAGTTTATCTTTTAGAGCCCAAGGAATATGTAAATTGTTTCAATACAATGGTTTCAGTTGTGAGCATACAATTTTTATAAACTGAAATAACCTTCTAATCATTGCAATGGCATGTTTTCTTATGGTGTTTAACCTTAACATTCTTAAAGAAACCAATTACTAGAAGATGAGATTATAAGATTGTTCTCTTTTCTTTCACTTGCCAACGAAATATAATGAATAATTCAAAATTATCTCCCCTATCATTTATTCTGTGAAATAATATATTTAACTAATGCTTGCCATGTGATATTATTCTTAAAGTGTACATACATGCTCACTCTGCTCCCATATAGTCTATTGCCAGGCTTCAATACATGTCATTACTTAATTAGAATGACACAAGTTTTAGCTGACTGTAATGTTATTCTAATTAATGATTTGTCGTTTGTTTCCTTTGTGTGTTGTCTTGTTTGCCATAAACAGGCAAATGATAAAGGAAGGAATTGAGCACATAGATTTCAAATATTGGATTAAAATCGTATTATAGACATCATGTCCCCATCTACCTAATTGGAAAAAAAAAGGATATTTGTTTGATTTGTATTCGCCTCTCCACAACGATTTTCAATGATAAACTAGTTTGTCTTAGCCAATGCTCTTGAGAGTAATGAAACACGTAGATATCTCTACATCTGTAGTTGTATGCTTCATGGTAAAATGTACATAATGAAAGTTTCTCTTAACATATTTCTAAAACACATTTTGCATCTTTCTACTTTTAGTAGATTAGGGAGAAAAGCTGATTTTTGTGATTCTCTGTTTTCTTTTTGGAAAACTGATTTATTATATAGAAATGAAGCCTCATGTTCATAGCTGATAGGAAGTAAATTGGCTCCAAAGGGAAATTTAAACCAGTTTTGCAGACATAGTTTGCTTAGTACTATCATTATATTGCTTCATTCGCTCCTCCTTCAGATTTATATGAAGCAAAAACTATTCTCAAGAATATATCAGTTGTGTCAAAAATATGATAACTTTTCTTGTGCTGGTGCACTTGGTAGAATGTGAGACTGTTAGTAAGCAAGATGCAAACCTCCAGCCTGTATGGGAGGTCAGTTGGCTCACTTTAGTATTGATTTGGCCTCTGAAGGACCTTTCCAAACCTTGCTATCAGGGAAAGCAGATGTTAAACAGTGAGGATGATATTAGCTTAAAAGAAAAAAAAACATATATATATATAACAAATATACTTAATATAGCAATTAACTATTAACATCCTGTAGCATGTTAAACCACATTAGCAAGACTTTCTTGGAAAGTATGACACAACACCATACCTGCATCATATTAAGAACTGAATTCTTTATTTTAATGTGCTGCAAATTTTCACATAATCTGTACATTTCTAAAGATACTATAAACATTTGAAATAAGAAACTCCCAAATTTGTTTTTAGATATTTTCTGCTAAATGTTATGAGTTAAAATAAGGTTATTACAGGAGTGCATTTTTAATCATAGATCCGATTCCTAACCACTGTGTAATATGAGTCATGTAGAGTAAAGGGCTCTGAATAGAGAATTTTAACTCATGACACAAACTTATATTTTTTTTTACATTGAGCCATATCTTTTTTACATGGTTGCTAACCCTAACATTCTCCCTAGTTTAACCCTTTTGATAACAAGCAGGCTGAAACCACACCTGGTTCTACAAACAAAACTTTATTTATCTTAAACCCTTTCTTCATAATATAATTGTTTCTACTTTTGGCACAAGGCCCGCAATTACCCAGTACATTACTGGTACTTTATTTTATCGACCCCGAAAGGATGAAAGGCAAAGTTAACCTCGGCAGGATTTGAACTCAGATCATAAAGGGACGTAACTCTATGCTTCAAAGCATGGTGTCCGATATAATGTAAAAACTTTTGCGATGTTACTAAATCCCAGTAAATTATTGATTATTTTCAGATTTATTTGAAAGTAATAAGCAGTGTTTCATGAGAAATATGGTTTATAAAAGGTTTAAAATCACAATCACCTGGTGATTGGGTATTTTTAGTGGAGTTCACTCTGTTACAATCATTAAGACCAGACCATCTTGTTTCCTTCCAATTTTCATTTTTCTTGCATGCATTGACCTGTAAATTATCAGAATAGGCGTCAGTCTCACTTGACAGGGAGGGAGGCCTGCAAAGATCATAAACATTGTCCTTCCTCTCCTGACTAAATTGTAAAAAAAAAATTTTAAACATTCTCATCATTATCATATGTGGGAGGAAACCCGTTCTTGATTCATCTTTAGACTTTGACAAAGCTGAATGTATTTTATGGCTCTTACGATAATATTTAAATGGTTAATGATTGACAGTAACAGCCATTGCTTAACAACAGAAGTGAGATGTCACATTGCTAATTACCAGATATACCCTAAAAGATGCAAAGAGAGGTTATCTCTGTTTTCATGTGATTATAACTCGTGAAAGAGGAAAATAGTGACATTTCACTCCACTGTTAGACAAGTAGAGCAGTCTAGCAAGGAAATGTAGCAGAAAAAATAAATTCACTTTTCACTTCAAATAAAATAACAAAAATATACTAAGGAAAGAAAACAAACAAAAAACAAAACAAAAAGAAAAGATAAAATAATGTTAATAACAACATAAGCAATAATAAAACAAAACCAGGACACCAACAACAACGTCAAAAACAAGAACAACAACAACAACAATAATAATAATACAAATTCAGCTGCACATCACCGTTTCTAAATGGTAATCAATAAAATATACTTGTTGACTGTAAACTAATTGGAAATTTGTCTGGGAAATAAGAACAATAAATTATAAGAATAATAGCCATTAGACTACAAGAGCTCGAAGGCAATATATCAAATAATAATAAGAAGAATTAGAATAAGAAGAATATAGCAAGACTTCTCACTCTTTCAGTCTCTCTCTCTCTCCTGTATTTTTAGAATTTCTTTCTTTTGTTAAATTTACATTCTTGCAACATGAGGCAAGTAATATATATTTTTGAACTAGACGTCTACAGAATGTCCTAGAAATTGTCTTTTAAATATATTTTGATATCTTTTGTTTCCCATCATTTTATTGTTAGCATATATTTTACATTCAGAAAATAGAATGTCCAGATAGATATCAACTACACAACAAATTCTCTTTTTATTTTTTTATTTTTTACTTTTTAAAAAGAAAAAAACTTCCTTAGCATTTTCACTGTCTTTGTCCTTAAATTTAGATTTTATTTGTCTTGATTGTCGTTAGCTAAGTAGCATTCATTTATTCAGACTTTCCTTCATTTAATCATTCTCCAAACCATTCCATATTCTTTAGTTTCAACACAGGATTTATATAAGTTTTTATTTAAAAATTCTAAACTGTTTTCTCCTTAGCCCTGAAGGACACATGAGAATTTAAGTTCAGATCTAATACCAATATATGAAGCAGATGTGAGATTAACTTCTAAAATAGGACACCACTCTATTATAGATAACATTTCCTTATGATCTGTACCTATTTTCAATAGTATGGGGATTGAGGTATGCACTGTAAACTATGCAGATATATATCAAAATTGTAAACTCTATTTCATGTTATAATTAATTCTTATGGAGCAGACATCTATCTTAGACATTTAGAATGAATTAATTGGAAGTAAGAAACTAAAACATACTAAAGGTACTTACTTAGGTCAGCCTTTTATTGTTAGTTTTACTAATTAAGAAAACAAAAAATGTCTAATATCATTTATTGAATAGGGATATAATTCTAAGCATTAAAATCATTATTTTGATATGCAAGTCATACTATTACAGACCAACACAGTAGCAATGATTCCTTGTACTTGTATGCTAGGTCTGATGGAATGTTAAGCAGAATTATATATATAAATATATATATATATATATATATATATATATATATATGTGTGTGTGTGTGTGTGTTAGGTAATTCCAAGGAAAGCAAAGGAAAAAAAGAGTTCTTTATGTATAGACAGACATATATTATTATTTTCTGTGATCCAAAAACCTCTGGTAATGGAGTAGTTATATTTTGTGTTGTTCAATTTCTAATTATATATATATATATATATATATATATATATATATATATATCTATATATATATATATATATATATAAGAAAATGAGGTTTTTTTTTATGAAAAAAAAAACGAGTGAAAGTATAAGGAAAAAAGATGAAATCGAAAAGGTCTTTTTAACAATATTTATTTGTTTCTTTTATCAGTTTCATAGTTCTTATGCTTTTCAAAAGTAGAATTGAGATGGAGGGTTTGTGGTTTTTGTGTGTGCTGTAAATCTCAACAAAAAATTCTCATAAGGAGACTATTCCTTGCAATTATGCAAATGTTTAAATATATTACTTGATCTTGTTTGTGTATGTGCACACACATTTCATTGTGGCTCAATGGGTATTTTATGTCTCCTTAAATTTATGTCATTGCTGAAAAAAAAGGAAAACATGAAATAAACTGTTACTCTTCTGTTTAACTGGATATATGCACAATTTAAATTGGACATTATCAAATATTTCTTTCTGTACTATATTCCATTCCAGTAACAATTATCATGTTGTAAAATGCAACAAAAGAATGCTTATGAGTTTCTTAATTCTTAAAAAATTCAGATTAAGTTAACAAAGAAAAAATCTTGAAATAAATGACATATTTTCTTCGAAAATATTTCAACTAATCTATGTAAATAATATCTAAGGTATTGCATTGTCCTTTTAATAATTTCTTCTCAACACATAGCTTGTATTTTAGTAGAAATTTAATTCTTTGAAACTCATTCCTCACAATATATTCCTATTGCTACAGATATGGCTATTGTTAAAAGAGTCAAATGTAATGTTTTGTCTTTTGAAATCATTTGATACTCAAGGTTAAAAACAAAGGCATAAAAGATTGTAACAAGCTAGAATATTTCTTTGGCTCATAGAATACCTTGGTTTGTTCTAGTGTATCTAGGTTTAAACACACTTTTGTTCAAGGAAAGGGAAACAAAATACTACTTGTTAAACAAAGAAATATGAAATCGATATAGAAAAAAAAAACATTTCAGCAATCAATTCCTAATGGTTCATTGGTTAAAGAATTTGGCTATAACAATCATTTCATACTTGTTTCAAATAATACTGTTATAGAATTTAGAAAGTCTCCATTCAGAGGTAATAAAATGAAGTATTAAGTTCATAAGATCGGTTGGTACATGAGTATATTGATCAGTGCCTTTGGGACTTAGTTTAATCAGCTTCAAAAATACTAGGTTCTTTTATCAAAGAGAGAGAACAAAAATATAAATTAAAAAATGTGTTTACAAAAACTAAAGTAATGGAACCCTGACAATGCATTAATACAAGAGTTCTGATAGTTATTAGAAACAGCTTGCTTGCTTGCTTAGAAATGTTTCAGCTTCTCACATCACATCAAATGAAACATTATTTTCACCTTTGCTATAACAATTTATACCCTTTGATTGTATGTACATTTTTCCTTGCTTGGATAGAAAATATTGGCTAACCATATTGTCATTATTCTCCTACCAAAGCTTGATTAATTCTTTTATTATTCATAATTTTTGTACATATACTCTATCAGAGTTATATTAAGCCAAGCCGCTAGAGCAGCGGTTCCCACCTTTTTTTGCATCATCGCACACTTTCACATGGAAACATGTTCCACTTGTATGAAAAATATGCAAAAGCCTACCAAATATGTTTGGTAAAAGTTTGTTACTGGTTCATTATTCCAATTTAGCCTCCTGTTTTTTTTCATACAAGTTCATCGCATATCTCATTTGAATATTTTTATTTTTCAAGTAGCATATCTCTAACCATTTTCTGTTCAGTCAGTTGTTGCCTACCCAAAAGTTGAAATCCCCCACTGATGGGTGATATCGTCCAGGTTAGGAAACTCTGCTCTAGAGTGTCAGGTTATTTGTTTGAAAGACAATACTTTCAATTCTGTCATTAACTATGACCTTTAAACAAAGGCAAGTACACTACTTCTAGCTAGTCAAGGGTAGCTTGCTGTAAACAGGTACTAAATGTAGTTAGAGCTCACTCTATGAACTAAGAAGTGTTATATATTAATTTGTGCTGAATGAAAGTCTTTCTGTAAGCATAGATAAGGTAATATCACTCTAGTTTCATATCACTCATTTCAACTAACCACATTACTGGATCTTGACACAAGATCAGATTCAGGTTCTCTGTCATGGCTAATGAGCTAAAATTGAATTTAGTTTAAGTCATCATTCACAGATATTTACTACCAGATTGATCCCTTAATGAATTAAAGTTTTAAGATAGCTATAGCTATGGTCATTTTTATGTATACTAAAACGTAACTCTTAAAAGTGTAATATTAATATATTTGTACCTTTAACTATTGCTATTTTTGAAAAATGTATCCTCTACAAAAGGTATTAATTTTGCACACATTGTCCTATATGGTTTAGTCAAACTATCTGATGAACAAGATAGTAATATTATTATCAGTTTATGGTCATTCTTTGTAGCGGCATGGGTTAAATAAAAAGTTTTGAAGCAAAATGATAGGTACAGATATTCTTTTTGAAACAAACCCCAACTAATTTTTAAAGTAATCACAACCTGGCATCTGTTTTTCTGGAATGCAAACAAATATTACTGTCTGAGCTAGAGATGATGAATGTGAAGAGGAGAAACATACAGATACATGTGCACATATGCACACACACACACACATGTGATGGGGCTTTGTGCTGTTTCTGTCTATCAAATTCAATCAAAAAGTAGTTAATCCAGGACTAAAGCAGAAGACACTTTCTCAATGTGCTATGTAGTGAGATAAAATTCATGACCACATTGTTGCAAAGCAAACTTCTTAAGTATACAGCCAGGCTTGCATCTATCCATGCAACTATGTCAGTGTGTAGAGGGAAAAATGATTTGTTAACATACTTACACCAGTGAATGTTAAAAATTGCTGAACGGGAGAGTGGGTAGGAAAATAACAACCAAAGATAATCAAAATGAGTGTTTAAAATATAGAAAAATACCATGTATAATGATATATGTAGCAACTTGCTTATGAATCCCTAAATATAGGCTTTATTTTAAATATATGCTTATGGTAAGGTAACAAATTGGCAGAGTCATTAGAATGTCAGATAAAATGTTTTGTAGGATTTGTTTCAGGCTCTCTGATTTCAAATCCCACTGACGTCAACTTTGCTTTTCATCCATTCAAGGTCCATAAGAAAATACCAGTTTAGTGCTGGGGTAGATTATACCTTTATATCTCTTTCTCTCACTTCTTTTCTCTCACCCTCTATCTTTTTGGGAAGAAATTTATTCTATTCAGACCTGAAGAAGATTTGGTTCCGCCAGGTTGAAAAATGCCCTCAAAATGCTGTGTTAATATGGCAGCCCCATGATTCCCTCAGGAGTTATGGGACCATGCCTGCATACATGTTTATGGTAAATGAATGTGAGACAAAGAGGAAGAAAAAACAAAGGAAGTGGAGAGAGGGAGGAATCTTAATTTAAATAAGTAGATGATGTCAAAGTTACTTTAAGGTTAGATTGTTTCAGACCATTGTGCAGGTAATTTGTGAGGCAGTGTAACAACACATAGCAACTAGAATCTGGCAAGTCAAGAATGAATGCGCTTTAAGAATAACAGCAGCAGAAAGTTACTATAGTACAGTTGACTGGTAATTTGCATTTATTTTGAAAACAGCTGTGTATATCTATTTGCACATGTGTGCTTGCATCTATGAGTTAGTTCACTTGTGTTTGCTTTGCATGTAGATGCATACATGTGTGTATGTGTGTGTGGGTACTGGTGTGCTTAGACTAGAGCATAGTGAATCAAATAGATTATTGATGTTTGGTGAAACATCTATTCTTCATCCTTCCACTGCTACTATTGCATTTATATGCAGATTCATAAGCTGTTTACCACTGAAATATTTCTCATCCATTCAGTCCATTGTAGTATTCTCCATTCACGCACACCTATTATATATGACCAACTAACTGCTTCAAATGTTATACCTGGTATGCACTGGGAAAAAAGGCAATAGCTTATCCTAGTAATTTGTGTATTTGACTTGGTATACTAAATATGTCGCTTAGCAAACCTGATTCCAAAATGTGAAAATGAATAAAAATAGAGACTGGTTAGTAGCCAATGTTGACAATGATAAATGAATGTAAGAGACATCTGTCTGTGTGCTTTTGTGTATTGTGTTTTTATGTATATATGTCTGTACATTTATTAATAGGATAGAACTTTTTAAAAAGATAGTCTCTCTCTCTCTCGCTCTCTAAAATAGCAATATCACTCTATCACTCTCTATTTATGTATTTTATTTATTATGGCTAAGTGATACGTTGTTACTCTACAGTTTCACCTGCATACTGGAAAGGTCATCAGCTGAAGAGGATTATCAGACAAGGTGAAACTCCAGAGTACCAAATCTCATCACTTAGCCATAATAAGGAATATTTAAACTTTACTTAAGTATTGATTACTCATTCTCACATCTGTCAACGTCTCATGGATATATATATATATATGTATATATATATATAATGGAGGCACATGGCTTAGTGGTTAGAGCATTGGCCTTGCAATCGAAAGGTTATGAGTTCAATTCTCAGACCGGGTGATGTGTTGTTTCCTTGAGCAAGACACTTTATTTCACATTGCTCCAGTTTACTCAGCTGTAGAAATGAGATGATAGGGACTGAGGTCCATATCATTCCACTGCAAAGTGGTCGTGGAGGTGCCACGGCAAAAAAGCACCCAGCACTCACTGTAAATGAGGTTCGTGTTAGGAAGGGCATCCAACTGTAGAAATCAAGCCAGTATCAGTTCCCGTCCCACCATTGCAAGCAGGGAAAAGCGGACGTAAAAAAAAAAGAAATATATATATATATATATATATATATATATATATATATATATATATATATATACCTATATGGATATCATCATCATCATCATCATCGTTTAACGTCCATCTATATATATATTTCGTTTCTGAATTTGTTTAGCAAGATTCTTTATCTGAAAACGTGTGTTGAAACCGATATTGTGTTTGGGAGTGTCATGTTGCCAATAAGAAACACACGCACCAGTTGCTTTCCCTTCAATTTATTATAATAAATTTATAAATTTAGGAATTTATAAATTTCCGGTTGGTTGGTTCCGCAACCAGATGGTTGTTTATATATTGTCAAAGTTCTTTTGTCACACATTCTGTGACCTCTTCAGTGACTGGGGATTCTTTTCTTTGCTTTTTGTGCCTCTCCTTTGTTCTGTCCTATGCCATCTTGTTTTTGTGTGTGTGTTGTGTGTTTAGTTTGCGCATGTGTTACATCCGGGTGTCTGTGTGTGTTTATATTCATTTATTTATTTACATGTTACTGGTTGGTTGTTTGTTCTATGTGCGTGTATGTTTTCATTTTGTCCTTAATTGTAAGTTGTGATGTTGCTGTTCCACTCATGTTTTCTATTTAATTTTGGTTGTAATTCATTTATGTTTATTGCCTCTGTGATTTGTCTAAACATTGCGTCTTTTCTGTGTGTAGATTCTATTTTTATTTCTATGTTCTCTAATTTACCCTTATGTTCTATTTTAGCATGTTGGTAGAGTAAAGATGATTCTTTACTATCTTGAAGCTCTCGCGAGTGTTCATTTATCCATTCCCCTATACTACGAGCTGTCTCACCTATGTACACTATATTTTTATCTCTACATTGTCCTTCAGTACATCTTATGCTATATACTACATTTCTAGTTTTACAGTTAATATGGGGGCTTAATTTACAGATTATACATTTCTTATCTATACAGGGAGGTCTTTGAAAAGGGTATGTCTTGATAATAAGTGTTTTTATGGAGGTACCTGGTCTTTCTACTATCTTAATATTGAGTTTATGTTTATCTAGGGCCCTTCTAAATGTGTAAGCTAATTCACCTCTAGGGGTTGTATCGATGAACATTACACTCTGGTATTTATTGCTTTTATCACAGAATGTGTGACGAAAGAACTTTGACAATATATAAACAACCATCTGCTTGTGGAACCAACCAACCGGAAATTTATAAATTCCTAAATTTATGAATTTATTATAATAAATGGAAGTGAAACAACTGGTGCGTGTGTTTCTTATTAGCAACATGACCCTCCCAAAGTATAACAATATATATATATATATATAGATATGGATGTATATGGATATATATATATATATAGATATGGATGTATATGGATATATATATATAGATATGGATATATATATATATATATATATATATATATATATATGGATATATATATGGATATAAACAATTAAGTTATATATATATATATTACACACACAGAAATGTATAATATATATATATATATACACACACAGAAATATATATATACATTTCTGTGTGTGTAATATATATATATATACACACAGAAATATATATACATTTCTGTGTGTGTAATATATATATATATACACACAGAAATATATATACATTTCTGTGTGTGTAATATATATATATATATACACACAGAAATGTATATACATTTCTGTGTGTATAATATATATATATATATATATATATATACACACACAGAAATATATATATATATATGGATATATATATATATATATGGATATATATATATGGATATATAAATATGGATATATATATATATATATATATATATATATATATATATATATATGGATATAGATATATGGATATATAAATATAGATATATAGATATAGATATATGGATATATATATATGTATATGTGTATATATATATATATATACATATATATATATATACATATGTATATGTGTATATATATATATATATATATATATATATATATATGTGTGTGTGTGTATATCTCCTTATAATATATAACCAGCAATTTCTCTGTCTGTCTGTCCGACAGTGGAAACACGTGCGCGCATGGTTGCTATCTCTCTCTCTCTAGCTATCCCTCTCTTTTAGTCTGTCTGTTTCTCTCCCTCTCACTCTTTCTCTTTGTAGCACACTAACATTCCTCCCCTCTATCGCTGTGACGAACGGGGAGATGGAGGAGGAGGAGAGAGTCACTTCGTCACTTCACCTCTGCTTTTCTTTCTCTCCCCTCTCACTCCCTCATTACGTACAGACATTAGGGCGGTGGATTGGCAGAATCTGTAGAGAGTCGGACACCATGCTTCATAGCATGGAGTTACGTCCCTTTACGGTCTGAGTTCAAATACCGCCGAGGTTAACTTTGCCTTTCCTCCTCATGGGGTCGATAAAATAAAGTACCAGTAATGTACTGGGTAATTGCTGGCCTTGTGCCAAAAGTAGAAACAATTATAAGAAACATTGCTTCATTTTTACATATCTAAGCATTAGTAAAATAACTAAGTAATTTTTCAATTCCAATTGTTATGAACAGCAAAACATTAATAATAATTTTGTTCTAAGAAATATATATACATTTCTGTGTGTGTAATATATATATATATACACACACAGAAATATATATACATTTCTGTGTGTGTAATATATATATATATACACACAGAAATATATATACATTTCTGTGTGTGTAATATATATATATATACACACAGAAATATATATACATTTCTGTGTGTGTAATATATATATATATATACACACAGAAATATATATACATTTCTGTGTGTGTAATATATATATATATATATATATATATATATATATATATATATATATACACACACAGAAATATATGGGCATTTCTCTGTTTGTCTGTCTCTGTCTGTCTGTCCTTCCCTAAAACTCAAATGTAGGTGCTACAGAAATATTACCTTCCCCTTCCTTTCTCCACTTTGGTACTACCAAGAGAAACACTGTCGCTATAGAAACATTACCTTCCCCTCTCCACTGACTTTGGTCACTGAGGCCGAGGGAATCGCTGGTTGCTATAGAGACACCTTGCACAAGCCAGAAGTAACCAGTTCGAGGCGGTTCTGACTTGACACCATGCCAAGGACCATTTGAAGATATATTTCCATCGTTATATCATAACGTTTATATTTCCGTCACTAATCTCTTTTTCTCCTTTTTCATTTTAACATATATTTATTTCAAAGATTTCACCGTATAGATAACATATATATTTATACATGCATAAAAGACACACCGAGAGACGGTGAACATGTGGTGCCGAAAACATTTCTCATCCAAATCTCAACAATATCAGTATATACACTAGATTTGCTAGCAGAAAACCGCCCACCGGGTGGTTTTCTGCTAGTCTCTACTTATATATAAAACCGAAATTGTCTGTGTGTGTCCCCTAATTTTTGCAAAGTCTATACA
>OZ024740.1:189038574-189131074 GCA_964016885.1 Eledone cirrhosa
TTGCTGAATTAGAATATATTTCAAAACAAATGATGTGAACTCTTTCATTACCATATTTATAATAAAATACATGGTATATGAATTTATTAATGAAGAAATTTGAGGGATTTAGTAAAATTATTTATTATTTTATTAAAAACAAACATTATTGGAGTTTAAATTTCAATAGGGACCTATTAAACTGGGTAGATTTGTGTCATAGGACTAGAGGTAGTTTTGTGAGGGATGGTAAAAATAGTTGCTTGGTTAACAACACAAGTCTTGTTTTGATCTGAAATTATCACAAGAGTTAACAGGAGAGCATCCTATATCTAAGACATAAATAAAGGAGAATTTGTCTTGAGAGATCAATTTTAGAAAGACTTAGTCTGCAATTTCCAAATCAGAAGAACATTTTAAGCCTTTCATTACCATATTTCTAAAACATTCTATTTTAATTACTTCATGAAGAATTGGGGAATATTAAGTATTTTGTGACTAATATAGTAACTTGACATATGGTTCTTATATAAAATTATGTTTGAAAGTTTTATTTTAAATTGGAACTCTTTAAAATGGGAGATTTTCTTTCATGGAACCAGGGCAAGGTTTGGGTGGTATGGTATTAAAATAGTTAACACAAAAATTTGGGAGATTAATTAATGAGATAGTACAAGTAAGGAAGTTGGGGAAATCACTCTGGTGTTGCTGCAAATTTATCTTGAATAATGGTTCCTCAACATATTTTATTTCAGAAATCTTAAATGATTTTCAAAAAAATTGAAGATTATTTATACAATTTAAAAATGGCAAAAATATTTTTCAAGTTTTCGCAGTTATCAACATCCTAATTTCAACAACACATTAAACGAGGGAGAGAATTTATTCATAAAAATACAACATATATTGGATTTTTATTACCAGATATCTTATCTTATGGAACCCTGTTAGGAGGCACTGTTATATACTGATAGGTCATAGTTCATAAATTTAGGGTTGATACATGACAGTTTCAAAATTTATTTCAAAATGTTACTGCACTAGATAGGTTTCCTATAGTATAGAGCATGTTTCTATCATCTTGTCAGTCACAATATACAAAACATGAAATATAACTACGAAAATGTTTGTACATATAGTTATGTGCACCTTTGCATTCATATATATTGAAGTAGACACCTATACATGTTTGCATTCTCATATATACTTCTATAGTCTTGCATGTGTGTACACACAGTTATATTTATATATTTTGTTCCTAACTTATTTGAAGGAATGGTAGTGCCTATAATCTTCTGAAACTGGTGTGGTAAAGATAGGGAGAAGCCATGACTCTTGGGTTGTTACAGCTGGAAACAGCACAGCAGGATATCCAGTTATCCTAAGACCACAGGGTTGAACTGACTGTTTACAACAGGTTGAAATTCACTAAAAGTACCTAAGGGCTTGGTACGAAACCAAGGAAAGGATTAGAACAAGTATAGTCAATCTGATGACTTCTTACCTGTATAACTAATTTTTACAGACAAACCTTTGGTTTTCTTGAAGCTATGTTTGAAGATGTTTGCCAAAGGTACTATATGGTGGGATTAAACACAGAACCATATAATTGCGAAGTGAACTTTTTAACCATGCAGTCATACTTACACCTACATACAAAAGAAGGAGAAATAAAAATAAAGAAGAAAAATATACACAAGTCATTTGAGTGAATGTACTACTTAAATTTCCCTCCCAGTCGGCCATTTACATTTTTTGAGTCATGAAATTGGTTATAAACTGAAGCTAATGGCTACACGAAGTTTAATACATTTAGCTTTCTTTGTGTAAAGTTCACCTTGTCAACAGGCAGTTCTGTATTTTTTTATTCACCACTTTTACTATCACTTATCCTCTTTAAAGGTAGAAATACTATATTTCCACAGAGTTGTAAATCTATATGTAAAACTACACATGTAATGATCACTGAATACTAAGTATTATACATAAATACACATACTCAAATATGAACAGTTTCACAAGCAAATATTCAGGCTAGTTCTGCTACATTGCTGATATGTAACTTGAGTATTTTTATGAACATATATTTTTTTGTCTGTTTGTATTTTTGTATATAATACATATGTGTAATGACATAGTTTTTGCTAATACCATATATATATGTAAATATATATATACAAGCATACACATGCACACCCACAGATATATATTTATATTCATATATGCACGTATGTACATTCACACATTTCATTCATTTAGTCATATAGATATTTATTGGAAAAAGAGGTCTTGAGAGGTTAAATGCATAGGTAATTTAAAGAATAAGCTGAATACTGTATATGTCTCATACAAATTTCAGAACAAATTGACTATATATAAGCTCGGTATCCCTTTAGCTATTACTAAGAACTGTTTGCTGCATGTATATATATATATATATATATATATATATTAAATTAATATATATTTACATATATAAACACTGCTAGCAAGTACAGCAGACATTAAATGATAATGACAATGATAATATAATTCTATATATATTATATATATATATATATATATAGTAATAATGATAAATGTGAAGACCAAAATCCAAAGAGGGCTCGATAAGGATCAAAATATATTAAATATCTAAGAACCATAGAGCAAATATTTATTGAAATAACAGATTAAAGTTTAAGCAAAGAATCACTGCTTTCACCCTTAACAGGATCTTCTGACACTAAAAAAAATCAATCTGTGAACGCAGAAGTAAATATTTCAAATAACGTTGCAGCCGAAGGAAAACATGTAGATGATACTTTGGTTCATGAAGACGTTCCCTGGCAATGAACGCAAAAAAGCGAAGATAATACGTTATGTGGAGCGATGAGAACAATTACACGCAAAGACAAAACCACGTTTATGGTATAAATGGAGTCATTAGATTAATATTCTATTTGGGAAACCGAATGATTCTTGGCTTCGGAGTTAAGAATAATGTAAATAAATTTGTTGAACGAAAATGACAGAGGTTATTGAAATCATAAAAGTAATAATAATTAAATATATACATGCACACATCTATATACATACATATACGTACATACACATGCATATGCGAAAACAGACGCCAAACATACATATACATGCACATACCCGTAAAACGGTGATGATGATGATGATGATATATATATAGAGTCGGACAATATAGAGGGACAGTGGGAATTCCTGAAAGCAAACCTGCTGATGGCGGCAGACGAAGTCTGTGGCCGGAGCAGGCCTATAGGCAGGAGGAGAGTATCATGGTGGTGGAACAGTAAGGTGGAGGAGTCTATTAAGGCCAAAAAGCAGGCTTGGAAAATATGGCGGGATGGGGGAAGTAGAGAAGACTATCAAGTGGCCAGGAGGGAGGCTAGGAGACAAGTGTACTTTGCAAGAAGGGAAGCAGAGGAAAGAAAGTTCAAGCATGTTCTACAACGCGAGGACCAAAAACGTGAGGTGTTCAGGATTGCTAGGCAATGTGTCAAGGAAAACCGTGATATTGTTGGGGAGAAGTGTGTACTAAATGATGATGGCGTACTCGCCATCACTGACGCTGATAAGAAGGTCGCTTGGAAGTGTCACTACGAGAGGCTACTAAATGAGGAGAATAAATGGGAGAAGGATAGTCTCCCCCAGATCGATCCAATAGAGGGACCAGCAGTGTTAGTTGAAGGTAGTATAATAAGTAAGGCGATCAAAGATATGAAGACAGGTAAGGCGGCTGGGCCTTCGGAAATAGTCGCTGAGATGCTGAAGGCCTCTGGAACGGTGGGACACACCATGGTCACCCGGATAGTAAACCAAGTCATACAGAATGGGGTTGTTCCGAAGGACTGGCATAGCAACATCATCATTAACTGTTACAAGGGTAAAGGAGACGCCCTAGATAGGAGTAACTATAGAGGGATTAAATTAATCGACCAGGTCATGAAGGTCACGGAAAAAGTAATAGTGCAACTAATCAGAGAGAGAATCGATCTAGATGAAATGCAGTTCGGGTTTGTGTCAGGAAAAAGTACCACAGACGCTCTTTTCATTGTACGACAACTACAGGAGAAGTACCTAGCTAAAAGTAAACCCCTATACTTAGCCTTTGTCGACTTGGAGAAAGCCTTCGACAGAGTCCCCCGTTCCATTATCTGGTGGGCTCTTAGAAAATTAGGTGTTGACGAATGGCTTGTGAGAGCTATACAAGCCATGTATAAAGAAACAGTGAGCAAGGTTAGAATTAACAACGAATATAGTGAAGAGTTTAGCGTAAAAGTTGGTGTCCATCAGGGCTCTGTTCTTAGCCCCCTACTATTCATTATTGCTCTTCAGGCTATAACAGAGGAGTTCAAGACCGGCTGCCCATGGGAACTCCTATACGCAGATGATCTAACGCTCATAGCTGAATCAATGGCCGAGCTAGAGAAGAAATTCCAAACATGGAAGCACGGCCTAGAATCAAAAGGCCTTAAAATTAACATGGCTAAGACTAAAGTTCTAGTTTGTAGGAAAGAAAATAAGGCGCCGGTCCCTTCCGGGAAATGGCCATGCTCAGTGTGTAGGAAAGGCGTAGGTAGAAACTCCATTTTATGTCCCAAATGCAAAGTATGGGTGCATAAAAGATGTAATGGGATCACAGGTAAGCTAACTAAGAACACAGATTTTACATGTGGCCGGTACTCTGGTGCAATAAGTAGCAGCAAGTGCCCACAAAATACTAGCTCTTTCAACTGCGCAGAGGGTTCTATAGAAATAGTGGACAGCTTCCGTTACCTGGGTGACAAAATCAGCAGTGGGGGAGGGTGCTCCGAAAGTACAGTAGCTAGAGTCAGAACTGGATGGAAAAAGTTCAGAGAGCTTATACCACTATTAGCCGCTAAAGGGTTCTCCCTAAAAGTGAAAGGCAGGTTGTATGATGCCTGCATACGAACAGCAATGTTGCATGGCAGTGAGACCTGGGAATTGTGTGCAGAGGATATACGCAGACTAGAGAGGAACGAAGCTTGCATGCTCCGCTGGATGTGTAATATAATATACGTGAACGGCAAAGCATAAACGAACTAAGGAAAAAATTAGAAATAAGAGGGATCAGATGTTGTTTACTCGAGAGAAGGCTACGTTGGTATGGTCACGTGATGTGCATGAAAGACGACAGCTGTATAACAAAGTGCAGGGCAATAAAGATAGACGGTAGCCACGGAGTAGGCAGACCCAGAAAAACCTGGGACGAGCTCACACACTTACACCTCTCCAAGACAATGTCACTGGACCGAGACCTTTGGCGGTACTCAGTAACAGAGAAGACCCGCGTTACCTAAATACAAAGTAAAACCTACTACAGTCAGTAGGCATCTCTAACAAAATACACCCCCGTCCCACCACCCCCACCCCATCCACACCGCCCCTTTCAGTGTAAAGTTATGTTGGTGCCACAAAATCCAGGCCGAAACAAATGAGATCGTGTAGGTGTCACAAAAAAAAAACACACAGTCCACGCTGTAATGTGACCGTGTAGGCAACACGGTAAAAACGTCCCAGTCCCACACTGTAAATGTGGTTGGTGTTAGGAAGGGCATGCAGCTGTAGAAAACCTGCCAGACAGTCCACGCTGTAATGTGGCCGTGTAGGCAACACGGTAAAAACCTCCCAGCCCCACACTGTAAATGTGGTTGGTGTTAGGAAGGGCATCCAACTGTAGAAAACCCGCCAGACAGTCCTATGCGAGCAAGACAACCACTCTTGCCTCAAGTGGGAAAACTCCCGTCCAAACCCATTCAAGCATGGAACACGGACGTTAAACGATGATGATGATGATGATGATATATATATATATATATATATAAGTAGAAGGGATATTCAATTTGTTGGTAATTCAACAAATATAAATGTTTATAACTGATTCAGAGCACTCTATAGATTTTCTGGAGTATAATATACAATGATATTAAATAAATGGAAACTATATTTATAAAACCATATTTATTCTGTTATATATATATTTTAATTCTGACATTATTTTTAATTCCGACATTATTTTTCTAAGGACACCTCTCTAAATATAATTTTAGATGTAGATTTATAATCTTTAAATGACATTCAGAAAATTTATCCTTTTATGATAGATCTTCGAAAAACACATTACATTTTTCCTCTCTCTTTTTGTTATTCAAACATTCACACATCTTTCGACTAAAATAATGGATCACACAAAATAATATATAATTTTCTCTATATATTTCGGAGTAAATCATTCATCTAATTTAATGGTTAACAAACAAAATTGGAGTTATCTTTCCTTTCTCAATTGTGCAAACATAAACATATTATGTTTGATAATCTGTATAGCTTCACTAAATTAACAATATTCTGAAAACATTTTCAATGTTGAACAAAATTTTTGAATCCACAAATTGTTCTACTCTCATAACTTGAACCACCTATTTTTAAGTAAAATACAAAATCAACATCCTTCTTAAATCATATTTGATATATAAACAACTATAGCGAGGATACTAGGTTGTATGAATGTAACAAGGAATACATTGTTTGTGTGTGTATAATATTTAATTAACAATGGTAGATAGTATAGTTGACATGTCAAAGATGAGGATGATAGAATGAAGCAAAGTTAGTAGTTACCGTTTTGATTGCCAGGCAAACGCGGCTGGCAGAGGACGCCTGGCTAAGGCCAGGCGCCTGTTGGCCAAATGAATGGCAGAGCCAAATGAGAGGCTCTTGGCCTGGTGCCGAAAAGGCAGTGAGAGAATGAGAGCTTAAAGTTGTTAGTTTTATAGGGTTCTGACCGGAAGTTGCAGAAAGGGTTCCACTTCCCGTCTAGATCCTAATCAAAACAAGGGAGACAACCGCTACACAACTAATACATACGCCATTTATTAATATATATATAGATATTTATATACATATAACCTATCGTAATGTAATAAGATAAAAATACTTACAACCATAATTCCTCATATAATCTAATTGATTATATATACAATATTATAACTCATAATATAGGTAAATAATTTTTTTCCCCCAAATTAACGTAAATGCTAGCTCTTCTTCCTTTCTCTTCTTTCCTATGCATACAATAACTTATCATAATTATTTAAATTTTCCATAGCATCTAAAATAACGTTTTTTTCAGCCCTTTTACCTAAACCTCATTTGCATACTCATCTTAATAATTTGAAATATCTGACTTTTCTTCTCTTATCCCTTCACTATCCAAGGATAACTTGAACCGTTAAGGTATATTCTCTTTGGTTATGTCAACATTTATAAAACACACTTCGTATTGTATCTGATGATAGCGTACCGAAATTTTGGTACTGTTGAAATATATATAATAGAATAAATATGGTTTTATAAATATAGTTTCCATTTATTTAATATCATCGTATATATATATATATCATCATCATTTAACATCTTGAAAATGCACCTAGTACACCTGGTAGGGTGGTTGGCGATAAAAAGGAAACCTTGCTCTAGAAACCAATCCTAAAAGGGTTGAAAGGACCCTTCATTTTTGTTAAAGATCTGACAACCTCCCTAGTGCTGGTACAATGATAAAAAGTAATAATGTACTTGGTAGAACGTGGAACTCTATGTAAGGGAGGTGGAAACCTCGAACCTTCTTGGGAGGTCAACAGCATGCTTCCATACTCACTCAGTCTGTGAAGACCCATCCAACCTTACTAGGGAAAGTGGACATTAAATGATGATGATGATGATGATATATAATGTAATTCTTTAAATAGTTATTCATAAAATGTGCCAATTAAATAGGCAGTTTGATAAAGGGGTTAATGGAAGCTTAACTGGTTTTAGAACTATAAAATACATTTTATTCAACATCAAAAGAATGATCTCATTATATATTCTCTAATTAGATGTACCAAAGAAATAACCACGAATCTTTGATTTTTACCAAGAAACATTTAGTTAGCTTGTTCGTTAGTTCATTCTAAACATGTTTGTGTATTAGCAATTCTCCGACAGTGTTCTCAATCAGTTACATATTCTTCTATGTTTTCTCATTGTCTGTTGACAGCTATCTGATTCTCATGAAAGACTCAGCAACATGCTGTTTGTAGCTTCCTCCATAATTTTCTTCTTCCTAGTGGCATCCATTTCAAAACTGTTTTTCTAATACAAACCAATGATCTGGCTGCTACAGGATGTGATTAGTCAGTCACATTTTTTTTTTGTTCTTATACTATGTTTTCGAGTCTTCATGGTGTTGCTATTCACAAATCTTCTTTGTCTCTGATATGATTATGGAGCAGAATTCTCAAGAGATTTCTGAACTGCTTTTGGTGAAAATCATTCAACCATTTGGAAATTTTCCCAGGATTCTTCTACACTTTGCTAGATTAGAGGGCCATTGGTTTTTATGATAGTATTATACAGGTGGATTTTTTTGTTGATACCTAATGTCTTCATGGATTAAATTTTTATATTCACTGAAATACTGCTGCCACCTTTCTAATATTACTGTACAATTTATCTTGATTTAATTACAACTGCATATAATAAACCTGTAATCTTTATTTTTATTTAATTGATAATGCTTGATGGTAGTAGCAGCAATGATTGTTACAATGACAATCATTATTCTTATTGATATTATATTGATACTGAGCTTATGCTTTAGAAATATTTTATAGTAATGACTGGTTATTACTTGATATTAATTCAAATATATTCGCAAAATATTTTTAAAAGTAAGCAAAAAATCACTGGATAGATACTTAAAGATCTACATAGCTGCTATAATACTAAATCCTGTATCTTTTACGTGTCAACTCTAATTTTCCTAAAACTGTTTTGTGTGGTCATCTTTTGATTATTGCTATTATTATAAACCCTCTAAGGGATGTGGAATGGCAGTATCAGTAAAAAGTCAGACGCTATACTTAGCAGCATAGAGTTACATGATTTTGTTATGAGTACATATCTTGCCGAGGTTAGCTTTCCCATTCATCCTTACAAAGTCGATAAAATAAAGCACCAACAAATCACTGGGGTTGATTTAATCGGCTTCCCCACCCCACAATTGTTGGCCTTGTGCCTAAATCCGGAACCATTATTATAAACTCTCTAAACTTTATAAAATATAAGTTTCTACACTTTGAAAAGAGATATCACTGATATTTAGGACAGAGCTCTTCTTTGGAGGAATGAAAAGGTTGTTGGAAGGTTGTAACACTTTGCCTGAAATCTCAGAACTCACTGTTTTCTAAACCATACAAGATTATTTTTTGGATTTTATACATTTTCACTAGTTTCTTTAGATTCATTTTGTTATCTTATTCTTTGCAAATAAACACACTTTTTGTTGAAATTTGACACAAAAACATTGATAAATCAATCACAAGTCAATAATAAATCAATCAATTACAAGTATTTAGTATTGTTGCTCAACAACAAAACACCCCTCCTCCTCTTCTTCTTCTTCTTCTTCTTCTTCTTCGCTCAATTATTTATGAGAGGGTTGTGATGGCAGTGGGTCCTTTCAGAAGCAGCTGTCTCCAATTGATCCACTTGGAGCCCCAAGCGAGAACAGCTGAGCTCTTGGATGTTATCCAACCATCTTGCTCAGGGTCTACCCCTTGGTCTCATGCTGGTTGTTTACAGTTAGGGTTACACAGCCAATCAAAAACATGTGGCAGCTATTAGTTTCACCATTACAAGAATTCATAGAACCAATTTTATCATATATTTTCATATTGCTAAGTAAATAGGTCAATTTTTGATTTAGAATATACACATTTGTCACAGTTATTATCTCATGCTGTAGTAACTGAATTCAACACTCCAAGCTGTTGGAATACATGTCAATTTTATAATGCTATAACTGTTTATTTGGTGAATTATACCAACTGATGTATAGCATGAGGGAGTTCGTACTCATTGTATTGCTGGCTGGTTGTTTAGTATTTTATTGTTTTAGCTATTCTTGGTCATAAAATGTTTAGGTAAATAGCATATAATCTTTATATATAATATTCTTTATATAATACTTATATTTGTTATAAGAGACCAATGAATATTATAATGTATAGGCACAACAGTGGGGAAATGTTATTGTATTAATATAACCTCATGCAATTTGGCAGCTTCTAACCTCTATCCAAAGATGCTTGACAGTTAACTAGTTAAATAATCTGTTAAAGAGGATTAGTCATTATAATTTGGGCCAGAAATATTGATTTCTAATTGAGAAACAAGTCTGGCATATTTGGGGGAAGTGCAAAGTTGATTAAAACAACCTCAGTACAAAAACTGGCATATTATTTTATTGACCCGATGATGATGAAAGACAAAATTGACTTCAGCAAGATTTGAATTCAGAATGTTATGATTGCAATGGTATTTTATCCGATGCTCTACTAATTCTACATGTCCACTACTGTAAGTTTGGCAAAGAATATTGATAATGCCATTTTGATGCTAGATCAAAACTAGTAGGTCTTTTGGAAAAGTATTTTTTGCATTAGATCTTAAAAAATCTGGAATAAATTTCTTATAGATTTATCCAAGGATGATGTTGAATGATAATAATGATGCTATAATCCTTTATTATTCCTTGAATTATAAAATTATTCATGAAATTGTGAGGAACAGAAATATATAATTTGAAATTTTTTTTATTCATTTCAACATTTCATATTAAAAGGCTGAAACTGCCCCTGGTTTTATGCTGTTTGTTTTAAAGTGTATGAGTTGTAGTGCACCTGAGCACTATACACAATAATTTTCTTTATTATTATATCTTCTTTGTCCACTTTTTCCTGGGAAGGTTGTCGGAACAGAGACCTCAAACATGCCTTCCAGCAGTTCCTGTCTAGTGAGTCTTTCTTGAGACATTCTAACAACTTTGCTGCTACTAAAGTGTATACATTTATGAAAAAAAAGAAAAAAATTCTATTCTAATTTTATGTAAGATCAAAACACTAATTTGATAATGAAAAAGTTAGATATATTATCAAAACCCTCCAAATTCTTGATTATTTTCTAAATTATTTACAAATTCTAGGCAGTGTCTTTTAGTAGAAATGTAAGAAAATGTGGTAATACAATGCTATTTTCTATGTCATTATGCTTACATATCTGGTTGTTGCTAAGATAATGAATTTCAGTTTATTGTTTATACTCTCGCTAAACTAGGTAACCTCTCGTGACATTGAATTAGTAGAGCGTCAGTTTTAATGTTTCGTAAAGTATTTAGTTAAATCTGTTTTGTTTTTTATTTCAAATCTTGCCAGCATCAACTTCTAAATTTCCTTGCTGGGGGTCGATGAAATAAGTACCAGTCAAATGCTGTGGTTGATTCAATGAACTGTAGTCCTCCATTAAAATTTCCGGCCTTGTGCTCCAGTTAGAAATAATCTTTACTCCTACACATCCTCTCTCCCTATTCCTCCAACTACCCTTCTCTTTCCCCTCTCTTTCTCTCTCTCATACACACTCATACAAACATATGTAAGCTTCACACACTGATTCGTTTTACAACTATTCCAGAGGATAGGTGTGTGAGAAAGTCTCGAAATTGAAAGAGTAGAGCATATTCTTTTGAGAATTCAATTTTCCATGACGTCATAAAATTGTTTTCATGGTCGATATTATTCATAGAGTCGTTTCTAATTACTTTTTTTTTTACTATTGGGAGAAACTAGAAATATTTTACCGTCAATTTTGCTGCCATATATTTCCTATGAAAATCACTAATGGAGAAATAATAATAATTGTTTCTACTTTTGGCACAAGGCCAGCACTTATCCAGTGCATTACTGGTACTTTATTTATCGACCCCATACGGATGAAAGGCAAAGTTATAAAGACATTTACATACATTCATAGCGATATCACCATATTCCATATAATTATATACAATAGCCACACGAATCAAGGGACGCTACTCATAATTTGAGCAGAGAGTTATATCTCATGCTATTCTATCGTTGTTATTATTAGAAGTGTTGCATATCATAGAATCTCCAACATATCATATTCTACTATGCTACAACATCATACTATATTATGTAGCTATATCGTTTGGAGCTATTGCAGATATTGTTTCTGAATAACTATCTTAATAAGGCATATTTTAAATAGAACATGTTATAGAGGTACATTTTCGAAGACGTAGATAAAAAAAAATGAAAAAGCGTCCATTCCCTCGCAATTTAGAATTGTAGAAATGCTATTACATCCCTGGAGAAATTTGTTGACATTATTCTTATTAATATGATTCATTAACATGAAATTGGAAGATATGATGAAATCAAAAATCAAACTTTAGGATTACTCTACTACAAACACAATTATATAGTATTCAGTAAATGAAAATATTAACTAACTAACATACAATAATGAAAATATAAAAAGAAAATTCAATTTATTTGGGAAAATAATTATCAACCTAATTGTAATCTGCACAATAGAAAACGCATCTCAACGAAATTTCATAAAAAGGATATGCATTACAGACAACAATATATCGAAATCTGTTGTCAGACTAATAAAATCCAGAACGTGGCTGTGAGAACGTGTCAACAAAAAAGGAGTTTTGCTCTCTCATTAAATTCTTATTATGAACTATTATTTTATCGTGTAATTTTAATTTATTTATATTTTTGTAAGTACACATATACGCACGCGTTTGTTTGTCATAAGTATTAAAAAATTATCATTAAATATACTGAGTAATTGATTCAGTATTTCAAAATTGATATGAAAAGTGATTTTTCTTACAGTCATTGATACAATTGTTTATTTAAAGTCTTCATTTCATCCACATTTCCGAAATATATATGCATACGCACATTGGTGTGAAAGGGAAGTAAAAAGACAGAGAGAGAGAGAGCAAAATATAATGATTTGATAAAGAATGTTTGAAATCTTTAATTTTTTAATTTTTTATTTAAACTCCTAGTCTTTTATTCACAGTTGTATAACATTATAATAATATAATGCTTACAGAACGAAAACGGAAACACAAACAAATATAATATATACAAATATAAACGCATAAAATAGAGATTAAAAATCCATAAAAATAAAGAAGAAAAGAAAAACGGGGTTGCAATTCACCACTAAGTGCAATAACCAGCCGCACATCACATCATAAGGGTTTACTAAACACTTTGAGGCAAGCCAACACGCTCGCAGCATTGCCACGGGTGACAGTATTTTTGAAATTTTGGATTTAACTGCAGATATTCATTTCCTTCCGTTAAATATTTTATACTTGAAATTCATTATCTTTCATTTAGAAAATGTTTTAATTTTAAGTTCTAGATATATTAAACTCTTAAGAAGTGTTATTATTTTTAGTTAAAGAAAATTCTGATTTGATTAGATTTAATTTCATTTAGTAAAGCAGATTTTTGTCGAGGAAAGAATCGTTTCCTCATTTCATTATTATCTTAAATCGACCCTAGTGCATAATTGGTACTTTATTTTAACGATCCCGTAAGGATGAAAAACAAAGTTAATACCACTGAACATATTTAAAGAAAGATATAAGTATTTTAATCTTACAATATTTCACTAAAAACAATCTGCTGTTTTAATGTACATATGTTTTCCTCCGATAAATAAAAACCATCACATGTAAGGGAGAGTAAACAGACTTGACTTTTCATTGATGTAGAGTTATTTCCCTTAGATACAAGTTTCGTATCTCTCATCATTTGTTCAAATTACTATTCCTGTAATTTTATTTTATTTTATTTTATTTTAAGGTTTCCTTGATGTAACTTTTCTATTATAGAAACTTTAATTAAAATTCTCCCTGGGACATGCATTATTTTATCTGTAGCTTTGGGGGTGGGGATGTCAGAATCGTTAGTGTATAAGATAAATTACGGTAGTATCTTCTAAATATTCCATTATTTCTAAATAATACATTGTGGTTTTTGGTGAGCTCACTGTGTATTCTGAGTTCAAATTTATTGAAATCAACCTTGCTTGCTTTCTATATTGATACCAATAAGTACCAGTCACGTATCTATATCGATATAAACAACTATAACATTAAAAGTGGTTCCCCAACGTGACCAGAGTCCAACAATAAAAATTAGTAAAAAGAACAAACGTGTGAAAGCAATTGTCTCAAAAATCTATTTTGAATATATATATAGATAGATATATTTCTTTATTAGCCACATGGGCACAAAAGAAGGGGACAAATACAAAGGGGGAAGTTTACATACAATAAAAACGTGTAAAATGTTATCACAAATGGAATTTAAAAAGTTAGTCGATTTTCCCCAATAGAGGGAGACAGTTTATATGGGTAACACATACCCCCGAAAAAAAATGTGCAACCCTCATCTCCAGGAGTACGAAGAGCTTGTACTCCTTTCCTCTCCTCCTCCTTTTCCTCAACCTACAGGCTGATTTAGAGAGAAGGCCCATTCACTCGGGCCATTCTCGCCACTTTCACCCACCTTTCATAAAACTTGCTGGGGTACAGCACCTCTCTCTCCATCCTGATTCTTCTTCCAAAGTGGTATTTGAAAAAAAGAATCAGTTGTTGGCCGGAGAGAAAGGTGTCTGACCTCAGCCCTTTCAACCTTGTCCACCATACAACCTCTTTCGCCATAGCTATCACACAAAGGAAAACCGCCTCTCCTTCGTTTTTGAAGGAGGGTGGCGGTTTGATCATGACAATGGACTCGGTGGTCAACTGGATTGGTCCCACCCGCGACAATAGTCGTTCTACATAGCCCCACAGGTCAGTGACGCCCGGGAAGTGTATGAATGCGTGCGCGACGGTTTCTTCGTCTCGCACGCACCTCGGACAGATCTTTTTTGCAGGGTCCCTGCCCGGGCGCCCATGTCTGTAGAGCTTGTCTCGAACTGGTAGAGCTCCTCGGTAGCACTGCCAGGCCAGGGACTTTTGGAAGTTGTCCATCGGTCCCGGGCGGAAGGTCCTACCGAACAGACTGGCCAGTTCATCTTCCTCTACGCCTAGAGTTTCATAGATAGATAGATAGGGTGTCCCAAAAAATGTATACACTCTTCAAAGAGAATACTGTTGAAGTGTGTTCCATAATATTGAGTCTAAATATTTTATGAATAATTTTTTTCTTAAAAGGATTTTCCATATTTTGAAGGAAACCTATATCCATCTGTACTAAATTATTTCAGTCATTCCACATATATTTTAACCCTTTTAATACTAAACCACATGAAATTGAATTTGGTTTTATAATACAGAATTGTTTGTTTCAAGAAAGACATAAATCTTCCTTAATAATTTGTTTCAAATAGCAGCTTAATAACGAGAAGTTATATCACTCTAAGTCCCTAAATTTTTGATTATTTCGAAAATTATTTGAAAATTACAGGCAAGTATGTTTCATTAGAAATATGGTAACTTAATAAAGGCCCTGTGATACAAAGAAACAATGTTTTCCATATTATGCCATTTGGGAACTCAATGTAAGGCTAATTTAGAAGGTAAACATTAATCCCCAACATAAACAGTATGGAAATCATATTCACCTAATGGAAGCTGTTTAGAAGTTAGCAATGATCCATAAGGTAGCACATAGGGTGAGGAGTTCCTGCACAGTTATCGGTGCCAAGCTTGCTGTTTCTTTGAATTTATCTGCAAATTAATATTTGCAAGTTTAATCTCAGTACATGTACAAAGCTAATATACATATAACTACATGTTAACATCCAGTTCTTCATAATAATGTTACTTTAGTAGAAGCCCTTGAATTTTTCTCTGAAATATGGAAGTTCAGATACACGTTCACAATCTCTTATCTGAAAACCTAGGGACCAGACACTTTTTGGATTTCAAAATTCTTTTGGTTTTGAAACGGAAGATTTTAAAAGTTTTTTTTATCATCCCACACATTGACATCAATTTTTTCTTCTTCAGTTCCATTCTAGTCTATCAAATGTTTAAAAAAAAAAAAGAATTTTGGATAAAAGATTGTGAACCTTGTCTTGTGAAGATTGTCTTGCAGTTTCTGATCATTACAGCTAAATTGTATGATTTACTACATTTCTGGAGACACTGACTGACAAAGAAATGAATATCTTCTTACAGAAAAAACTCTGTACCAAAGTATGTGCATGCATATATATATATATATATATATATATATATATATCAACATTACCGTCATAGTTTTGTGAATGCTTACCATGCTTGCATGGTTTTAAATAGGTCATAATAGCCTGCATCAGATTTATTCAAATTTCCTTTCTTCATAGATGGATTGAAATTTACATCACACTCATTCATTCCATAAAGTTGCAATATCTTCTATGGCTGGATGCCCATCATAACACAAACCTCTTTCAGTGCATTTTATCTTGATACGAGTATTAGAGATATTGCTATGTCCTTAACCTGATAAGACAATAGAGTCTCCTCTTCCCTACTTTATTTCCATATATGTATGTATGTAAAAAGTAAACAGAAATAACAGCACAATTGGTACAGTATATGGAAGGACTATATTAGGAATATATATTACCAGGAAGAGGGGCTTAACGTTTCGGACGCTAGTCCTTCATCAGAAGAAAGAATGAGAAATAAGATAGATTGGAAAAAATGTCTTTAAATAAAAATAACAGGTCCATTCATGTTGACATCTCTTGGTACTCTTTACACAAGCATGACCAAATAGATAAGGTTTCCAAGTTTCATCCCTCTGCATGGCATTTTGTCAAATATTTTTTTTCATTTTAGCATCTATCAAAGTCTTGTGGATGAAATTGTGTTGATGAAAAATGTTTAGATGATGGAGTGTGTATGTAATTCAAAGGGCCCTTTTCTCTCTCTGTCATGCTGAATCTCCTTGAGAATTGTGTTAAGCATTTGTGACTGTGGAATACTTATCCACATACATGCTAATTTCATAAGTAGGCCATGCCGTTGATCAAACAACTGGAACATACATTGTTGATATCTGGCAGATATCCATGCACTGTATATTTGAATCCTCTATCAACACTGTTATAGCATAAGCTAGTTTATACATTCTATCTGAAGAAAATTTACAGTTATAAATCATATCTATTGACTTTAAAATTTGTATATTTATATTTCAAAATTAAATATTCAAAGCAGAAAACTCATAAACTTCCCACAAATTCAGTTAAAAGGAAATGTCACCTTTATTTGTTTATTTATTCAAATATAATAAATCAATATATTGAGGTTTTAAAAAATCATATTTATCAACATCACCAACATTATTATTATTGACACTAACACCACCTCCACCACCATCGTCATCATCATCATCATCATCATCATCATCATCATCATCATCATCTATTACTACTTTTGTCTGTTGTTTTTAAAGTTAAGTTTTAAAATGCTTCTTTCTGCCAGAAAGATAAATATCTTGGTTGTATTCAAACATATTCTGATCCATTTTCTAAAAATGTTGATTTGTTTCAATTGTGATTCTTTATTTCTATTTGATATTAAATTTTTCATAATTTAATGTCTAAATTTTTTTTTCTTTCCCTTTTTTGCCCATTTTATTATTAATTTCATGATTATCCCCTGCTGATTTATATTCACAATATACAAATATAAATTCAGTTGAACAACACAAACATTTAGGATTGTTAAAAATTATAGATAGTTTCCAAGTAGAAAACAAAAATATTGCTATCAATAGTAATGGCGATGATGATGGAGTCTGAATAAGCTCCTTGTTTTGAGAACACAATATTTTTCCATGCTAATACAGCTTAGTTAGTTATTTTTACAAACCCAAACGGTCACAATTTTGCTTTGATATTCTCCAGGAAAATGTATTCTTCTTCTCTTTGTAACAATTATTTTTTCCATTGTTTTGAATTCAGAAAATATATTTTAAATATTGTTTGCTTTTTCTTTTTTAATATGTTTATTTGCAGATCTCGAAACAATTTAAACAATTTGTTTTCACTAATACATCTATATTCTGTATGTCATATTTTTTCATTTTTTGTTTTTATGTGGTTTGTTGTTTTTCCCATTCCATATGTTTCTTTTGTTTAATTGTTCTATATTTTTATCAATTTAAAATTATTGATATGTTTATCAAGAGCCTATTTTGTTGGTATGTATGTATGCATGAGAGAGAGAAAGAGAGAGTGAGTTGTATCCTAAATTCATTCTCATATTCTCTATGAGTATCCTGTCATATGCTATCATTGGAATTTTTAAGGTTGGCAATCATTGTTTCAAATCTTCGGTTGTTACACTCAATTATATCTGCCATCATGTTCTTTGTTGATTTTCTCACAGCCATATCGAATCATACATACACACATACACAAGTCCACATATTTACAAGCACATACATTATATTAGGAAAATCTACTTGACATCTTTTATCAAGAAGATTTTAGTACTAGAATTTATTTATATAAAAATCTGTTCATCTTTCAAAAGGAGATTGGCAAGGGTAATAGTTTGGCAAAGGTGGAGGTTTAACAATGGCAGCTGATTGGCAGAATTGTTGAGTGTTGGTCAAAATACCTTGTAGTGTTTTGTTATGCACTCTCTGCTCTTAGTTCATATCCTGCTAAAATCAACTTTGCTTTTCATCCTTCAATTGTTGATAACATAAGGCACCAGTTAAGTACTGGCATCAATATAATCGACTGTTTTCTTCCCTTAAATTTGAAACCTTTTGTCTATGTAAGAAATCATTATTTTCATTATTTTTATTGTAATTATTCTTGTTTTTCTTTAACAATATCTCATAGCAAATAAGTATGTAATTATGTGTCTGTATGTGTGCGTGTGGGGGGGGGGGGGGGGGGTATATATATATATATGTGTCTATGTGTGTGTGTGTGTGTGTGTCTGTGTGTATGCCTGTATGTGTGTGTACATATAGATGTGTATCATTTAAAACAGTTTATATCAATGAATTGTTTTGAAACATTATCGATTACCATATGCATATCTGGTTTGTTTGGTGCATGGACCTACCTACTTACATACAGATATGTTTAAGTATGTATATATGTGATATGAGTGTGTATGTAAGTACATTAGTATATATTTGAAATATTTAAACAAATACATATGTGTATATATATATATATATATATATATATATATATATATATATATATATACATACATGTAGATATATATATATATACATACATACATACATACATACAAACATGCATATATATATATATATTTACGTGTGTATGTATGTGTGTTTGTGTGTGTACATATATATAAATATGTGTGCGTGTGTTAGTAGATACTAGTATAATTGTAAATACATTAAGTTAGAAGCACTTACTTTAAGCATCACAGACTCCATATATATTACATATAGAATAATTTTTTTTTTTTTTGTATTTTTTATAAATACTGTAATACACATATTTGTATGTCTGCATGATGCAAAGTATTGCTTGGACACACTGCTGCAATACATGTGTCTACATAATGCTCAGACCCATTCATAACAAAACATCTATTTTTTCCAACAAATTCTTAAACCACTTTCCATTTCTATGATAATTTCCGCCAACAGGTATGAAAGGTTCAAATGCAGAATCAGTCAGTGAAAAACCTAAAATGCGTGATGTAAACGCAGCAGGTAAATATGCTTTGTTCCAGGTGCACGCCAAGCAGTCATAGCACCAGATACCTAGTGCTCTGTTACTGCCCATGTTTTTTATTTATTTATTTGTTTTATTTTACTTTGATTTATTTATTTAATTTTGTGTGTGTATATCAACCTCCCCCATTATCACTTGGTTGTAGCCTGCTACTGCTGTCCAGATTATTATTATTTATAATTATTATTTATTATTATTATTATTTAGTCTTTTTAAAAAACAACTGTTTTTAGTCAGGTTTTATTAAAACGAATGCCCTTTATTATTTTGTATTCATTTTACTGCTTTAGTTTTGAACACTGTATGATGTAGTTGTTTTTTGTTGAATGTGATTTCTGCAGAAAGCTAAGTTATATATAAGTATATACATATGTATATATATTTACATATGTATAAGTAAATATATGTATGTGTATGTGCATATATTTACATATATATATATATATATATATATATATATATATGCACATACATATATATATGTGTGTATATATATATATATATATATATATATATATGCACATACATATATATATATGTGTGTGTATATATATATATATATATATATATATGTGTGTGTATATATATATATATATATATATATATATATATATGTGCATATATATATATATATATATATATATATACATATATATATGTGTGTATATATATATATATACATACATATATATATATGTGTGTATACATATATATATATATATATACATACATATATTGAATATATATATATGTTTATATATATATGTGTATACATATGTATATATATATATGTATATATGTGTGTGTGTGTATATATATATATATATATATATATATACATATATATATATATATATATATATATATAGTTATAACCCTTATTGTCAACGTTTGTTTGTTGGAAGACAAGTATTTTATTGAACTGTTTGTGCTTGGAATTATGTCTCTGGAACACAGCATATAAGTAAATGAAATATATGTTTATACATAGATATATGTATGTGTGTATGTTTTTGTTTCTTTTCATTTAGACATTAAATGTAATGTAAAATATCTAACTATAAATTGTTTAAAACTTTATCATAAAAGGTTTCAATTTATGTTATTTTATGTAGTGGAATTCTCATTAGCAGAGAATATTCCATAGACACTAACATTTTATATTTATATGCATACATATGCACATACAAAGAAATGAATTATTCCAAATTTACAACTTTAAATAAAATAACAAGAACTATTCTCCTCTAAATCATTGAGGATTTAGATCTTATTTTCTTTTTTTTTTACAAATCAAATTGAAATTTGAATACATCAAGAATATTATGTAGCTACCTAACCATATCTGTTGACCACTCATCTCAAATATTGTAAAGCCTTTGATTATCACAAATATTTTATGAATTTTTCTTTAATGTTTAATGAGTTCATACTAATTTTAGTTTATATTCTACATTTATTGTCAACTTTCAACCTCCTTAACCAGAGAAGCAAAGATTGTAAAACTTTAATGTAGAGCATCTTGACTTCTTTGTTGTATAACTCACCAGCACACCACTTAATATTAAACTGTTTGGTGTTAAAAAAATATATAATGTAAAATTTAGAAAATGTGTCTCAACTCCCTTTAAATATATGATAGATTTCATGAAAAACAATCCTATTAATCAACATAAAAATGTTCTGATTAACCGTTTTGTACTATATTTTTAATGAATTACACTTCATTTCAATTAATAGATGAATCATTTTGAGAGATTTTCTAACATTTTTTCCTAAATAAGATAATTGTTTCTACTTTTGGCACAAGACCAGAAATTACCCAGTGTATTACTGGTACTTTATTTTATCGACCCCGTAAGGATGAAAGGCAAAATTAATCTAATTGTTTCCTAAATAAGATAATAACTATACATAAGGTTCTCATATAAAAATATGTTGGAAGATTTTAATTTAATGAAGCCTTTAATATAGGGAGTTTTGTTTAATAGAATCAGATCGGGATTTGATCGGGCTGGTAAAATGATTAGTAATTAATTGAATATAGTCTTTTCTCCCACCCCCACTGTTGTAATCTAGAGCTAAAAATATGTTGAACTCTTAAACAGGGGACATAACTTTGTATAATCCAATTTATTTGACTGATATAAAAGAGGTTGCACACTTTATTTCACAGTTGAATGTTTAACAGTAAAAAGAGCACACATAAAAAATCCCTCCTACAGTTATACCATCCTACCCTTTCATGTGTGGATTTAAAATAATAAAAATAAAAAGAACAACATAAAAAAGTCAAAATAGAAATATTTCAATTAAGGATCTTTTAAAATGTTTAAAATGTTTAACATAAAAAGTACCCATTTCCTTGCAATAATTGACTTAGAAATTAAAATGAAAGTTAAAGATATTTTAATTCATATGATGAAGAAAAATCTCATTTCAAATTCTTTTTCATTTTCATCCTTCTCGTTATATTATTATTGTTATTTTCCTCATCTTCCTGCCTTCATATTCTTTTTCAATAGCCACTAGAAGATATCCTAGAAGCTATTTCTCCCTTCTAGTTAAATTCTTATTTCTAATCCAATTTAATTTGACAGCTCTTTCCCAAATAACAAACTAAACAGCTAGCCAATATTTCATCTCATATAATATGCACATCCACCATTTATATATATATATATATATATATATATATATATATATATATATATATAATAAAAACGACTTGAAACCAAAGGAATTAAAATGAGAAACCAAAGGAAAAAAAGGTTCTTATAAAAATGAGAAATATTAATCAGAAAGGAAAATTGAAACTACCACTTAATTCAGCATTAGTATATCTATTATTATTTTTTTTAATTTATTATTACATTTTTCATAGAATTGTAAGAATTGTATAGGTAATAATTTGATGAATATAATTTGTCTAAGAAAGATCATTCATTGGCTGGGAATGCTATATCATTTTTGCTAGTTAGAATATTTTTTTAAGAATCTGGATTCCTATTTCAAAAACACATAGAAATTTCAGCATTCATTTAAAATGTACATATACAGATATACGCATGCACATATGCATACTCATCAGCTATATACAATCATTGCATATTTTCATATGAATTATTTGAATAATTTAATATTTTGAGTATTTTATTTTTGTTTTAATCATTCTGGTTTTGTTGCTGTTGTTGTTCTCCACCCCACCCCACAACATTCACTGTCTTTCTAAACGAAATCCTATTTTGAAACACCAATCATCTAGAAATGATAATGTTGCCTTTTCTGTTACATTACAACTCTTGTTCTTTGAGATTCATTTTTGTTGGTCAGTCTTGCATGATTCGGTCTTGGAGAAGTGATCTCTTCAGTATATTTAAACATCACTTTTGTCTTGTCAAACATTTTCTTTTCTTTCTTTTTTTATTAATCTGTTTCTTCTCTCTCACCATCATTCTTGCTGTTGTAATTTTTGCGTGTGTTTTTGTTCTTTTCCTTGTTGCTGTGTTGTTTTTGTTTTTTCATTTAATGGATGGTGTTTGGTCATTGTTATCATTGTTGTTGTTTTTTTTACCTTGAGAAATTGTTGCCATCAAACATCATGTTATTATAATGTTATTATGGATTTTTTAATTCCCAATCACTTTACATCACCATTATCAATGCAATTACCATTCATATTGTCAAAACATTTGTCTGATATTCATTCACTTTTATCATATATCATTACTATTCATTTTTATTTATCAACTGAAAATTAATTTGGGCTGATAAAAACAGATAATTAGAAAACTAATATGAAAACACTATAATAAATGGTGTAGCCCACAGAGATTTTGCATTATATGCCAGCAGTGGCACACCAAGTTAGTTAATTGAATGAGCTACTGATTTAGAAACCTAATTGACTACTATCAGTGGTGCCACAGTAATTTTCATCCCAGTGACCAAGCTGTTTCCCATCATAAAAGTTTGCATCTTCATACTTTCTGAAAGAATTTGTGCATAATTTCACTTTTATTCCTTCAGCTTCTTCAAATTGAAACAGTTTTGCAAACTCTCATCAACAAAGTTAATTAGTCCTATTAGGTCCATAAAAATATCATAATGGAAAAAATACATAGAATAATGATTGCTTCTAAGTTTGTAGAGTCTCAAGAGTATTGATCAGTGACACAAACCAATTTACTAATTATAAACTCCCAACCCACTTGCCAATCAGGGTTCTCATCAAATTAACAAATTTCTACCTTCAGTACATTCCGTAATGTCTTAGTTATGCAGATTTAGGCGAGAAATATTAAGTAGCTATCTAACTTTGAAATACTTCTAATTAAACATGAGATTAATCTGGTTGATAATGCAAGAATACATTTAATATGTCCTATGTAACTGTCTAATTGGAAAATCCATTTTGTTGCTTTTATATTGAATCACATTTGTTTTCATTTTTATTTTCCACCAACAGATTAAGAAATTTATAGCTGATGGTAATCTAAAATACTTTAAAATATCATTAATCCAGATTGATTTTCATAATTTTTAATTTCTGAGCTAAAAACTCCTTACTTTCAAAACACTTCAGATATTTCGTTTTCACTATTTGTATTTGCCTGAAACAAAAGTATTTTATTAAATTTTTAAGATTATAACTGACTAATTCTGTTCCATCAGTATTAACATAAATCACTTTAAAAAATATATATTTCTAATAAAATAACTATGTTTTCAAATGATCCTCAATTGCACTTGAAACTCTAAATATATATATATATATCCAGAGAGTGTAACGTGGAGTTACTGTAGGTTCACCCGGGTGAGCACCTGATGTTTAGGTTCACATCTGTATCGAGGTGTAGAGCTAGACAGAGTGTAGTATAATAATACAACAACGATGAAAGGTTACTCCTTCATTATGTTTATTTGATTCCAGAGTCAGGCTAGATCGATATAGATCGAACCTTGAGCTGATCAGTAGTAAAATGCGCGTCACCAACCAATAAACTTAATGAAGGAGTAACCATTTGTCCTTGTTGGATTATATATATATATATATATATATAATATATATACATATATATATATATATATATATATATATATATTAGAAAAAATGAGCAAGTTTCGTTTAGATGTATAAGACATTTATTGTTACGCGCGTGTCACAGAGGATTGACTCAAGGTCACCCATAGGAGTTATAGACCTGACTCCATTATCGGTCTGCTCTTCAGACTGGGGATATGACAAAAAATATAGTGTTTGTTATGGTTTGTGAGATGATGGGTGTGTATATAAGCATCAGCTACTTTCTTTGTGTGTGGGCATATATATGTGTATACAAGGTGTGTCAGAAAAGTTCCAGGACTGATGTCTTTTTCTCTTCCCTTACTGCTATCCTCTTTCTCTCTCCCCTTTCTCTCTCCTTCTCCCTCTTACTTTCACTCACCCCCTCTGTTAGTCACCCTCTCTCGGCTAGCCTCTTCCTCACACTTTCACTCACTCACTCTCTGCTACTCACCCTCTCTCTCACTTCCTCCATCGTCCCACACCGTACAAGATTCTTTCCTCGCTCACATCCGCATGGCCAAGATGTGTCTTTGCCTTCTCGTCAATATTCGCAAGTTCTTATGTTCAAAATGAATTATTGACTTGATTTTCTCATTTTTCCCTCTCTTTACGCTGCCTCACCATTCTGTTTGTTTACCTGTCTCTCTTTCTCCACCCAACTCTTTTTATCAAAATAACTTAATTTAGTTATTGTATCGCCCTAGCTGAGGTATATGGTCTGTAATACAAAGAAATACTTATGATGGCTAGTTGACCACTGATAACGGATATTCCTGGCTTCTATTTCTAATTCTTCATTTATTATATATATCCTATTTGCAACAACACAGCTCGCCATTTTTCATTCATATATATATATATATATATATATATATATATATATATATATATATATATATATATATATATATATATAGAGAGAGAGAGAGAGAGAGAGAGAGAGAGAGAGAGAGAGAGAGAGAGATGGGTGAGACATGTTCCTTCAACCCTACTAGGATGGCAGTAATTCCAAATATGAAAATAAAATGACTTTGACCATGATGACCCAGCCAACTCATGCCACCGAAAACGTTATTGTAAAATGATGATTTGTGTGTGTATGTGTGATTACTTTGGAATTGCTGAATGTTTAAGACTCCTGCTTAGAAACAGATATTAGATTTGATCCTATTGCATGATTCCTTCTACCATAGTAAATTAGTTGAAACTTTTCAGTAAAATTAGGTTGACAGAAATTATATCGAAGCCCCTCAGATAGATTGTAACTGTAGTTGAAAGGGCCAGCTTCACTATACAGTGTCATACTGAGTATGTCTGAAGATAATATAATGAGTAAAAGTGTCTTTGAAATATTCAGCAAATTTATACATCATTAAGGAAGTAGTTTTGATAATTGAACACTTTGAACATACATTGTTGAAATTAACGTGAGATCCATCATCCTACATAGTAGCATCCATTATAGTTTAGGAAGATACCTACCCCATGGTAGATGCTTACACATAGATAGTTTAGTATAGCTGGAATGGGTATTATCCATCATATAACAATATATGATAAGAGCCAGGTTAACTGAGATCATTGGGGATATTTATGGGAATATGGGTACCTCAAGTGCCATGCTATTACTTTATTTAGATACATATAAGAAAATTACATTTCGCATTTCAAGTTTATTAATTATTGGTTGATTACAAGGTACCGAGAAAGCAAGGGTTGAAACTCTTTTGTTACCAAACTGACTGAAACGACCCTTGGTTCTACAATATAAAATAATTTGTTTTAAAATATTGATATTTATGTAACAAAATATTAATGTCTGTTATATTATTAAATCCCTTAAGACTCTTGATTATTTTCAAAATTATTTGAAAATGATGGGTAGTTTTATGAGAACTATTGTAATGAAAATGTTAAATGACTTCAAAAACAAAACAAAACTAACATCCAAAATACAGAAGGAAACAAGTAGTTGAATATCAAGTATTGAACCTTTGACTGATAGTTTGGCATCCCATCAACTTGATCAGTTGAAACTGTGTTTGTGTGTGTGTATGAAGGGACATTTGCTCATTGATATCATAATCATAAATCCAATACTTGTTTCTTTAGCCATTGTGTTGTGCACATGAGCAAGTTACATAACTCTGTTTGTTCCAGATTGATGGATAATATAAACACATTCCATTTTCTACTTCACAGTTGGTAAGGAAAGTATATAGTTAGCTATGAAAAACAATTGCCTTAACAAAACGCTATCCCACCTATGTTATTTTGGAAGTAAAATAGTAATAAATAATATATATAAATACATATATATATGGAGGCACATGGCTTAGTGGTTAGAGCATTGGCCTTGCAATCGAAAGGTTGTGAGTTCAATTCTCAGACCGGGTGATGTGTTGTTTCCTTGAACACAACACTTTATTTCATATTGCTCCAGTTTACTCAGCTGTAGAAATGAGATGATAGGGACAGGGGTCCATATCATTCCACTGTAAAGTGGTTGTGTAGGTGCCATGGCAAAAAGCACCCAGCACTCACTGTAAATGAGGTTGGTGTGAGGAAGGGAATCCAGCTGTAGAAATCAAGCCAGAATCAGTTCCCATCCCACCCTTGCAAGCAGGGAAAAAGCGGACGTAAAATGAAATGATGAATGATGATGATATAAATAAAGATTGTGTTAAGGGTACAAATAACCATCAAACAATGCTTGAAAACGATTTAAGAAATTTAAATCTAAATTTAATTCCTGAAAGTTCCTTATACTCTGAGAAGGGAATTTTAAGTCCCAAAATATTAGGATGAAAGAATCAACAGTAACAACAAAAAACAAACAAAAATTACTAGGTAACTTACTTTTTTGTTACCTTCATCTTACAGTCCATTTTGCATTGTATAGGCTTACATCTCTTTCCACGTTATATATTAGTAGGTTACTTACTAGGTTTAAGAGGTTTTTGTGAATTGCATACAGATTGGTACTGGACTTGTACTATTTAGTTATAAACTATCGGTATTATTCTCTTCTTAATCCTATTAATCATACTAAACCTACTAATTGTAGTAAAATTGAATTGATTTTGATCACACAGCTTCATACTGCATCTGCCTAAAGATTATGTTAAAGGTACAAATGCCTGTGGAGTACTCTGCAACTTATATTATAATTCAATATATTTTATGAGTTAGCATTGAAATACAAGTAATAGACAATGCTGTTATTCAGTATAGTTTGTTTTCATACAAATTTCTATTCTTCATGCACTTATTATCCTTCATGTTCAGAAAAATTCCTGTTAGCTGTCTTATCTCACTTTAATGGTTATGCTCAATAGAATCCCGTCTCCATGCTGTAGAAGTGTTCTTGTGACATTGCCTTTCTATCTCTCCTCTCACTCTCTCCTCTTTCTTAAACACACATAGCATTACAATAGTATTTCATAGAAATCTAGGTTTCAGTGTTTCATGACAAAGGAGATCTAATGAAATTCTAAACTAGAAAGTAAACACATAATAAACATATGAGAAATAATGCATTAAAAGAAAATATGCTACAGTATAACAGCACAGTGTTTTTATTTTCTCTTTCTTCTACCTCTATTATTATTATTATTATTATTATTATTATTATTATTATTATTATTATTATTTAGCCATTTATAAATTTTTGTTTTTATTTTACATAACTCATATTTCAATCTGCTTTTCCAAAAGCTGTTTTTAGCAAAGTATAAAAAAGAGAGCACACACAAATACAGAGAGAGAGAGAGAGAGAGAGAAAAGAAACAACAACAAAAGAAGGGAGATTGGGAAATTGATTTATAGAGTACAGAAAACCAGCAGAGTCAGCTTAGTTATTGAATTTGTTTCATGCTAAATAGTTGAAGCCATAAAATTTGGTTGTTCTTCCCTTCGTTATATTTCTATAGCAACCATTGACATATTTTCCCCTGGACTCTGATATAAAAACTTTATTTTTGTATATATTTTTTTCTCTGTTTATAATATTTTCTGCCTATAAGTTTTTTATTTTATTTTTAATATACTTTAACAGTCCCTTATTTTTCCTTAAAGTGAGATCTATGACTACATGTTATAAGATATAGCCAGTAATCCAAATTTTAATTCCTATAAAGGCAATCTTATTTTTAGTTTTCCGATGCTCATTTTATGCCTGCCTTTTTATATATATTTTCTTTTGTGTGTGATGTAAAGAGGAAAATTCTTTGATTTTTTTCAATTTTTTTTTAATGTTTATGATTTCATATTTTTATTCTTTGTTTCCAAGATAATTTCAAACCAATAATTGAATTTTCTCCAATTTTTAATACAGAAGCATAAATTTTAGCATGGACGTTATCAATAAATTTTTTTCTTTCTTAAGAATTAAAAAAACCAAAGATGAAAATATCATGCTTAATATAGAAAATGGCTTCTATAGGACCAGAAGAAATCATCATGGCTTTCCTGATGATTTCTTTTGAATGAAACAGCCCTAGTCCTGTAGAAGCTATTTCTATATTAAACATGATGTTTACACTCTACTAATGTATTGAGTACATTACTAACTGTGGTAACCCCCGATTGGACACACACACATACACACACATACATACATACATACACACATACATACATGATGGCTGCCAACTCGTTTTCGAGTACGGCCACTACTTTATATCCATGTAGGAGAACCCCTACCGATGCGCTGAACGAGTGACTTTTTAGTCCAGCCAGCGACTTGAAAATTCTAGTACAAACATTACACTTGTGACAATTATTGACACATAGTGCTGGGCCCATGGTACCATGTGACGACAAGTGCAGAGAGATCTCCAGATATAAAGCAATGCCTGTGCCGTGAAACTTTTATAGTGAGCAAAGGCACTTCACAAAGCCAATCCCACTCTCTTAAACAAGATGATATTTACCAAAAAGAAGACCAAGTCAACATCATTGGATACCATGAGGATTGCAGGTGTTATATCAGAGTTTTCCTTCTCCTAGAATTCTGCCTTGACAAAGGCTAAGAGGGTCATCTCTCCCGGTGATTTTGGATGGCCATTGACTCTTAAGAGCTCCTTTGCCCTTTGACAGGTTTTGTTTTTAGTCCTGCAGGATGTCCAAAGTCACCCTCCTCACCAAGAAACCTTAGTGGGGTTGCCAGTTTAGTCGCCAACGACCCGACCATGAGACAGGTTGTAATGGGATACATGTTACTAGTAGCACCAACTGGTGACCTGACATACATACATACATACATACATACATACATAACACAACTAGTTAAGAAATTACAAGTACAATCCATTAATGGAACGGTAAAAATATGTAAAACATTCCAAAAATGTTGCATCTAATAACTGCATATACACATGTACAGATACAAAGCATATACACATGCACACATACAACTCAAAACATACACATACACACATACAATAACATCCATATCTACACATGCATGCACACATACATATCTACGTAGTTGATGTTGTGTAAATTCCAATGAGAGAATCTTGTGTCTATGTTAGAAACCGACACTCTCTCTATTGGTAAAACTTTGTGAAATTATAAAACCAAAAGAACATACATACATACATACATACATACATACATACATACATGGTGGCTGCCAACTCGCTTTCGAGTATGGCCACTACTTTATATCCATGTAGGAGAACCCCTACCGATGCGCTGAACGAGTGTGACTTTTTAGTCCAGCCAGCGACTTGAAAACTCTGGTACAAACACTAAACTTGTGACAATTATTGACACATATGTGTATGTGTGTATGTATATGTGTATGTGTGTATGTATATGTGTGTATGTACTTGTGTGTATGTATATGTGTATGTATATGTGTATGTATATGTGTGTATGTATATGTGTATCTATATATATATGTATACTTATATATATATCTATATATATATACTGGTAACATGTATCCCAGACAACCTGTCTCATGGTCGGGTCGTTGGTGACTAAACTGGCAACCCCACCAAGGTTTCTTGGTGAGGAGGGTGACTTTGGACATCCTGCAGGACTAAAATCAAAACCTGTCAAAGAGCAAAGGAGCTCTTAAGAGTCAATGGCCATCCAAAATCACCGGGAGAGATGACCCCTTAGCCTTTGTCAAGGCAGAATTCTAGGAGAAGGAAAACATACATACATACATACATGATGGCTGCCAACTCGTTTTCGAGTACAGCCACTACTTTATATCCATGTAGGAGAACCCCTACCGATGCGCTGAACGAGTGTGACTTTTTAGTCCAGCCAGCGACTTGAAAACTCTGGTACAAACACTACACTTGTGACAATTATTGACACATAGTGCTGGGCCCATGGTACCATGTGACGACAAGTGCAGAGAGATCTCCAGATATAAAGCAATGCCTGTGCCGTGAAGCTTTTATAGTGAGCAAAGGCACTGCACAAAGCCAGTCCCACTCTCTTAACCAAGATGATATTTACTAAAAAGAAGAACAAGGCAACATCATTGGATACCATCAGGGTTGCAGGTGTTATATCAGAGTTTTCCTTCTCCTAGAATTCTGCCTTGACAAAGGCTAAGAGGGTCATCTCTCCCGGTGATTTTGGATGGCCATTGACTCTTAAGAGCTCCTTTGACAGGTTTTGTTTTTAGTCCTGCAGGATGTCCAAAGTCACCCTCCTCACCAAGAAACCTTGGTGGGGTTGCCAGTTTAGTCGCCAACGACCCGACCATGAGACAGGTTGTACTGGGATACATGTTACCAGTAGCACCAACTGGTGACCTGACATACATACATACATACATACATACATACATACATACATACATACATACATACATACATACATAGATGAGAGAGAGAGAGGAGGAACTGTTTTTATAGAAGGCTATAGTAGTGCAAATCGAACACCAAATATAAACAAATAGCAATACCAAATATATCAAAATGTTATAGAGATATTGGGTTGGTCCTGATATATTTCAAGTAAAAAAGAGTTTTTCAGTGGTGTTAGGAAAACATAAGTGAGATGTAATTATTGTATTTCCATTATGGTGGGGTATCAAATAAAAAAGGAAGCCATTAAAAGTTATAGTGGCATAATTTGATACCCCACCATAATTGTTTCTACTTTTGGCAGAAGGCCAGCAATTACCCAATACATAAAGTACCAATAATGTATTGGGTAATTGCTGGTCTTGTACCAAAAGTAGAAACAATTATGGTGGGGTATCAAATTATGCCACTATAACTTCTAATGGCTTCCTTTTTTATTGCTTTTAGTATATATTGTTGAAAGAATAAGATACCACCTCTACATCTGTTCACCTTATGAATTTATTTGATTTGGAATTCAGTTCTTCCTTGCAGCTATTTTGTATGTTCCTCAAACGGGTTTCAAATCCAACGCACATAATGCAGCATCAATGTTTTGCCTTTTCAATGTGAGTCAGTATAGTTTCTCTCTACTGAATTTAACATTTTTGATACTAATCCAACCAAAACTACAGTTGTATCAAATTATCTGGCTATCTGAGCAGAAAAATTTCCTCTTTTACTCGACAATCTAGAAGATATTGGCATGGTATAGTTACAAGCATCAGCCACAACCAAGCAACTTTGAGATTATCCTATGAAGTACACTTAAAACTGGAATGAAAGCCAAGGGCTATTTCAGTGAGATCTGAAATCAGAATATAAGAATATGGAACTATAAACTGCTGAGCATTTAATTCCATCACAGTACTGTTTTTGCCATTCTTGCAGCTCCTCTTCCCTTAAGATAATAATCATAATTATTTAAATAAACAAAATATATGCTTATAGATTAAGAGTATCCTTGATTGAACTGACTCTAGCTTATTTTATCATCTCAAGAGGGATAAAAGACTAAATAAACCATGGTGATTTGAAAGCAGAAATATGATGCTACAAAGCATCTTGCTGGGTATCTTTGCATGCTTTTATTCTCTGGAGTAATCCTGGCTTTATCAAGTAAATAAGAAGAATCAAAGGGTAGAAGAATTAAATAAATTGCTAATAACTTTTTAAAAGTTAATTTCATCCTACCATCATGCCACATATTTTTGTGTTTATTTGCTCTCTTGATTTTATATATTTATTTATATATATTATTTTTTCGAGTATGTTCATATTATTTTCATGTGCACTGTTGCTGTAACCATTTTTGTAATTATCTACTACTACTAGTATCACCACCACCACCTACACCACCACAGACACTCATGCAATATTCAACATATTCAAATTTTGAAAAATAATTCCTTATTTGATTAGTAAATATTCTATTGTTTGGTTAAATCCATCTTTACCTTTACCCAATATTCACTAAACTTCACCACATTTAATATATTTACTGATTGTCTTGAGGTATAAAAAATATTTCTGATGTTAGATATTGAACTCAACACAATTTATCTGCTTTGTTAGGAATTTAATGGCATTTAAATATATTTCAGTAAGGGCAGCAAGGATGGTTTTAAGTTTGAGCTAGATTTACAAATGAAATTCTTAGTTTACTATTAATTTAGTACAGAGGTTCTCAAAATTGTTGGGCCACTACACAATATTAATAAATAATATAATATATACTAGGAATAAATAAATATTATATATTTTGTTATTTTACTATATTTATATATATGTATCATTTGATATGTAATATACTATATCATCTCTAACGCCAACCCCTACCATCCCCTTAGGTCATAGCCCCCCCCCCACTGGACCTTCTCAATGCACCTTAGGAGGATGGTAGCACCCACTTTGAGTACCTCTGATTTAGTACTTCCTCTTTAATTTTTCTTCAGTTCTACATTCCTATTTTGGTCATATTATCATCATTGTATTTTTATGCCTGCTTTACTATGTTGATATAAGTTGGACAGGGATCTTTGAAGTAGTGTTTTGTAGCCGGATGCTATTCCTTATAACAGTTCTTTTAGTTATCTATTACAACAAACACTGATATTGTGTACCTACACTAAGATCTAATATAAAAAATATGATATCACATATGGTATCAATGTATAAATATGATAAATAATTTAAGGGTGGTTGATTGGCAATATTGGTAGAGCGTCGGACAAAATGCTTTGTTGCATAGAGTTAAGGCCCTTTATGTTCTGAGTTCAAATCCCACCAAGATTAGTTGTGCATTGCATCCTTTCAGTATCAGTAAAATAAAGTACCAGTAATGTAAATTTAATCACTCTCCCCAATAAAAAAAGAATTGTTAGCCTTGTGTCTAAATCCGAAACCATTATTATAAATAATTTATCAACACAGATGTCTGCTACCTATTGTTTCAAAGCCTAATCTAGCGTAGGTCATAGACACTATATATTCTGCTGTTGCTTGTGTTTCAGGCAAGACTAAGATGGCCAATGGTCGGACGCCATGCTTTCCAGCATAGTTACGTCCCTTTACGATCTGAGTTGAAATCCCTCCGAGGTTGACTTTGCCTTTCATCCTTACGGGGTCGATAAAATAAAGTACCAGTAATGCACTGTTTAATTGCTGGCCTTGTGCCAAAAGTAGAAACAGTTATTTCATACAGGAGATCTCGTCAAGTACAAGGGAGATAATAATAATATGATAATAAATTTTAATGGTTTTTGCTATTCAAGGGAAGTAACACATATGTTTATATTTTTGAAAGTAATTATAATAGTTAAATTGTGTGTATGTATGTGTTTGTTCGTGATTTTAAGTGTATTATTGTAGTGAAAGTGTGCTTTTATTAAGGTCAGGCCTTACACACAAATACAGTTATATACAATAAGCTATATAAATAATGTATACATAAATATGATACACACCGACCTTTAACAATACACATATCACACTCTACCTTAATAATGGGTTAAATAAAACAATATATATAAATAATACACACATTAATTCACACACACACACACACACACACACACACACTCAAGTACAAAAATACACAACATAGATATTTTACAACATCTCTAACAAAATACACCCCCGTCCCACTACCCCCACCCCATCCACACCACCCCTTTCAATGTAAAGTTATGTTGGTACCACAACATCCAGGCCGAAACAAATGAGGTCGTGTAGGTGTCACGACAAAAAAAAACACACAGTCCACGCTGTAATGTGGCCGTGTAGGTAACACGGTAAAAACCTCCCAGTCCACACTGTAAACGTGGTTGGTGTTAGGAAGGGCATCCAGCCGTAGAAAACCCGCAAGACAGTCCTATGTGAGCGAGACAACCACTCTTCCCTCAAGTGGGAAAACTCCCGTCCAAACCCATGCAAGCGTGGAAGATGGACGTTAAACGATGATGATGATCCCCAATTACACCTCTCAAAGACGATGACACACGACCGTGACCTCTGGCGTCATGCAGTAATACAGAAGACCCCCCCGTCACGGGTACAAGCGGAAACTGAAGCATATAGACAATATGCCCCCACACCCTCCCACTGCAAAGTGGTCGTGGAGGTGCCACGGCAAAAAACCACCCACCACTCGCTGTAAATGAGGTTGGTGTTAGGAAGGGCATCCAGCTGTAGAAATCAAGCCAGAGCAGTTCCCGTATGAGCAAGGCATGGTCAGCCGACTGGTTAATGCACACAACCGGATAACCCGTCTACTCCATGCTAGCGTGGAAGAACGGACGTAAAACGGTGATGATGATGATGATATTACACCTTAATTCCTACAGGAATCCATATGATTATACAAGGAAAACACAGCAAAGACATACCCACAAATACACACAATACAGACACTTTAACAATTAAATTACATTAAAAAATAATAAACTTATAGACATATGAATTACTCACCCCAAATAACTAAATTTATTATTACATTATTATTACCTGCCTTGAACTTGTGATATTATGTATGACAAAGCAACACTTTATAGTGCCTCTATGATCTATGCTAGAGTAGGCTTTGTAACGTTAAGTAGAAAGCAACTGTGTTGAGAAATATAATAATATATTGTTGTTCTATTTAATATTATGTGCTTTTTTTCTTTATCTATTCTATGGAAACACTTGACACTATATATAGCCAAAATCAGATCCATGTATGTGAATCAAGGTCCTCTGACCTTATCTCTCACAAAGGGACTTCTCGTCCTACCCATGCTAGTGTGAAAATAGACGTTTAATGGTGATGATGGTGATATATATATATATATATATATGTAAAATAATAATAACATTACAAAAGATGCTGATGTTACATAAATCATTTATTCATTATAATTATTTCAACGGTTCTCCCATGCATTCAAGATGTAATTCGCACATTTGTTGTTGTTATGAGAACGGTATACTCAGATGAAATTTGGCAGGAAAAACACATCCTTCTGCTCGTGTGACCGTCAGACATATATAATATGACATTATAATATCATATTATATATATATAATATCATATTATAATGTTTAAGGGTCAAACTGGTCACTCACACTCAATAGCTTGCTCAATAATAACAGTAATAATGCCTGAATTAGAGCATCCTCGTTTAGATTTTAGTAGTGAAGTGACAATACCCAAACAAAGTATGTGAGGGCATTCAATAAAATTAACATTGAGACATTAAGAGTATTGATAATTACATGTACCTTGTGGTTTCAATTCATCCAAACACTTGTTGTAGTGCACCTGAGCACTGTACACAATAATTTCATTATTATTATTTAACTGCAATTCTCTGTGTGTGTGTGTGTGTGTGTGTTTGTTTTTGGATTGTTTTACAATTGGTAGATGCCCTACCTAATGCCAACTCCTTTACAGTATGGACTGGATGCTTTTTGTCTTGTCACTATATATGTATATATACACACACACACACACATACACACACTCATATATATATTTATATAGATAGATATGGTGAGTAATATTAGATATTACCCAGTTACAAGTATGAATATACCTCAATGTAATATAACAAGTAGTTTCATTTACATGTACATTTACAATAAAACATAAATACATGTAAATGAAATGTCATTGTTTTTCCTTATTATATACACTCTGTCTACTAACTCTATAAAACCAGTGATATGAAACTAAACTATTTTTGCATCACCAGATCTCACCGCACTCTAAAACATATAGCCAGCAAACTCAAAACATCCAACTTGTAATTGCAGAAATTTCTTAGATCATTCTCTCAGATTGTGTTGCCCGACTAGAGCTGTGGTATATTGTGTATATATATATATATATATATATATATATATATAAATAAATCAAGATAGACCATTATCAACAGGGTACTCAATACTTGGGGTTATAGAATATGGTTATATTATAAAGTGTCAGAACCCTGACCGCTGAGCTCTTGCCATCTTGCCATTTCAACAGCTATATATATATATATATATATATATATGTGTGTGTCACCACACCATCGTTTTTGCGTCCACTTTTCCATAGTGGCCTGGTTTAGATGAAATTTGAGTCAGTGTATCTATTCTGAAAACTGGAAAAGACATTTAGTTATCTTTGTCCTTGTTGATTGTATATGAGCTTGGATATATTCACTGTGGTATCTTCCAATATTTTCCACCCTAACCTTACCTTTTTTCCAGGTAGTAGTCATGGTGTTTGCAACTAGCCTTAGTACCTCGTGTACTGCATATTGGTAATTTTCCTGATGCAGTTCCATTGGACTGCTTTGGGTTCTGCAGTCAGTTTAACTCTGTGTTAATCATAGTTATGGATCGACAAAGAATTTCCTTATAACCAACATGGGTTCATTTTTTTCTCATTTAAAATGATCTCAGAATTCATCTTACCAACCATCTGTGCATTGTTGCCATGTTAATAATGTGAACACGAAACATTGTATCATTACTAATTTTGATCCTCACATCATACACCGATTGTACTTGTGAAATTACAACTTTCTCTGGTTTATGTATCCTTGTTGAAATATGTTAGAGAGTACTTGAAATTTTACTACAAAGTACTTGAAATTTTCCATTGTTTTCTTCAGTGTTTCTGGGATGTCTTTCTGCAGCTGGATGTATCCTATTCAATCCACGGTCTTCTCATTCCTGTTCGAGGAGCCCTTCACTGATTTTGGTTTTGGTCATGTCTTTAGCAGTGTAGATATATTCACCACTCTTAGCCAATTGTGGATTGGTATAGCTATTTAACCCATAGTTAGGGTGGATGGCCATTGACTCTGAGGAGTTCACCTGCCCTTTTAACAGCTCTTATTCTTTCGTGCTGCTGATGGATGTATATGCATTTCTTATTTGGGTTTTCTTGCTTCATTGTTGATGCCCTATGAATTCATGGGGTGTGCTTTTCTTCAGATCCTTTCTTGCATCCCTGTGGAATGTGTGGGGAACAAATACTCTATTATGTATAAATCTGACAAGGTTTAAGATGAGGAAAGTGGCAGGTTGTCCCATTTATACAATATCTTCCAGTACCTTTTAAATAAGTGATTACAGCCCTGTTATTTATGCTGCATGTGTTTGTTGGTTTCAGAGTTGATATTATTTTACATAGGTCTCACATTTTCTTCTTGATGATAACATTTTTCATTAATTTTATATTACTTTTTTTACTTCTATTGTTGATGTTTAGCCTCAGGTCAACCTTGATCAACAAGATCCATGGTCAAAGGCATTCCAGATGTGACCATATCCAGCGTGTCCATTATTTAAAAAATGATAGTGAGATTTGTGGGAGATTCTGCTACTATTTCTTGTTGGCTCAACAATTTCTACTGGTGTCTTTAGTTATCTTGGACTGGGGGTATTTTTGATTTTTCTTTTGCATTTTTCTTATCACCTTTCTTATTTATGACTTTATTAGCTTGGCCTCTTTGGATTTCTCTGGAACTTGACATGTTTTGTTCATGTTTTTGCTATATTCATCATCATCATCATCATCATCGTTTAACGTCTATCTTCATATTTTTCTATTTAGTAAATTCAAATACAGGCTGATAAGGCATAAAATGAGTACATTTCCTTTACCTCTTGCTTTCTTTGTGGCCATTGATCTATATAATCCATAGCTTTTCAGGTCATTAGCAATCAAATTTTTAGTCCTAAACCAGCCATTAGAACAAGGTGAATTTTTTTAAACCTGCCATTTCTCCATTCTGTTCAACAAAATACCTTGCTATATTTAATTTTCTTTTTATATACTAAGTTCAAATCCCATTGAGGTCAACTTTACCTTTCATCTTGTCAGAATTATTTTCATAATAGTAAATTAGCAGAATCATTAGAGTGATGCTCAAAACGATGTTTGAAAATTTGTTATGGCTTTTTTTATGCTCAAATCCTGCTGAGGTCAACTTTATTTTTCATGATTTCAGGGTTGATAAAGTTAATTTCAACAGTCTATATAATCGATTTTTTCCTTCCCCATAGAGACGATTATTATCATTATTTTGTGAACATATAAAACATTGATGTGACTACTGATTAAGTGAGATAATAATTCAAAGTTTAGCTATAAAATAAAGATAATTATGACAATTTATGTATTTATTTTTATATTTTTGTGGAACATGGTGTTTATGAGTGAGAAAAAGACAACAGAAAGATGTAATTATGATATAAGAGTAATGCAAATGAATGTGTGCATGCACGTGTGTGTGTATATATATATATGTGTGTATATATATGTATATATGTATATATATATGTGTGTGTATATATATGTATATACATGTGTATATATGTATATATGTGTATATATGTATATATATGTGTATATATGCACATATGTGTGTGTATATATATATTTATATATATATATATATATGTGTGTGTATATATATATGTATATATATGTGTGTATATATATATATATGTATATATATATATGTGTGTGTGTGTGTATGTCTCTATATATATCATCATATGTTTAAGCTTTATTCATTTGTTTTATATATATATTTAACAGCTTTCCATTGTTTTTTACCTCTTGCATAGACACCATATATTTACAAAAACTGGATAGATAAATAAATAAATTTGCATCTTTATCTTTATTTTATTACTAACTCTAAATTATATATATATATATATATATATTGGGAGTCAGCTGGTGATTCATTCTATTGTCACTCAGTATGTCACATAAGTATGGTATATGTATGATCAGTCAGGCTGTATATGAAATCATCATATGTAATACCAGACACTATATTGAATTAATATAATGTTTCACTGATCATATGTGTAACTACAATTTATGAAGCCGATTTCCAAAACCTATTACATGCATTTAATACTCTTTTTGTAGTTTGTAAGTAAAAATGTATCATCATCATCATCATCTTATATCTACTTTCAATGCCAGTATGGTTTGGACAGATTGTTTTAGTCTGAGTCAATTGTTATTCTAAGTTACTATTTTCCTAGATCGGTCAACAGTCAATGTTGTGTCTGTATGTTTCACTTTTAGCAGTATGAGTTCAATGGTTTGATGCTCTTTTTAACCTCAAACACTTAAGAGTGTACTGTGGCCTTTTCATAGCACCCCCATTAGTAAGGATGTTATAGCATCGGAAATGTTAATGAGTCCTTTCCACCCTACATTGTCCCCTTCAATCACTAAACTCTGTACACATGATGTATTTTATTGTGATACCAACTCTAGAGACATTGCCCTGTCCTCTTTGTTGCTAAAGAGTTCTTTCCCTTCTACATAGTCATGGCTTATTCCAGGAAAAATTACATGAGTTCATGATTTGAAAGGATGTGATGTGTGGAATGAAGAGAGAATATGAATTTATGTGTGAAAAGAGAAACATAGTGATTGGGTGATAGGGAAGAGAGAGGAATAGTAATAACTGCAAGATTTTGATTGATAGGAGTTTTAGTAGAAAACTGCATGGACAGCATATTGAAATAGGGATGTGTCATGGAAGGAGAGAGAGGGATGGGTGACAACAGAAAAGTATGATAAGAGGTGATTGTGGTAGATGTCAGATGAGAAATTGATGGAGGGATTGAGGGAGTTAACAGTAGAGCGTGATGGCATTGAATATAGATGTGAGTGATGGATAATAGATATGTGTTTCAAGTGAGTTATAAAGAGAATTATTAATTGTATTTACTTTTGGCATAAGGCCAGCAATTATCCCAGTGTGTTACTGGTACTTTATTTTATCGACCCTGTAAGGATGAAAGGTAAAGTTAACCTCGGCGGGATTTGAAGTCACACCATAAAGGGCCGGTTATATGGGAACCAGATTTTGAAAAAATATTTGACCAAAATGTTCTGCTTTTGGATGTGTGGAATAAATGTTTAAAATAAGTATCTTGTTAAAGTGACCCGAGACAGCAGTCACAGTAAGCTCATACTTCAGGATCAAAAATAGTTTTCAAATAATTCTAATTTAACACTAGTTGTAATTTACAACTTTACTCTTTCTTGCTGGCATAGAAAATCATTAAAAATTGTGTTGTAACCTTGAAGGCCCTTAGATAACCAACAATGAGGATAGGATTTATCGGTGATGGAGGTGGAGTGCAGTGTGGGAAAATGCCCTCCACACCCATCACCGAACAGGCCACCTTCTCTTTTTCTCTTTCTCTTTTCCTGCTTATATGTGTATATATATTTATACATACATATATGTATATATATCATCATCATTATCATTGTTTCTATTTTTCGCGCTAGCATGGGTTAGACAGGCTGTCCCATCTGAGGCAAGTCATATCAGGTGACTGTGTCTTGCTCATACAGAAATATTTCTACAGCTGGATGCCCTTCCTTACGCTAATTACATTTACAGTGCGTGCTGGGTGGTTTTTGTCATGACACCTATATTACCACTTTACAGTGTGGGCTGGGTGCTATTTGTCATGACACCTACACAACCACACTACAGTGTTGGTTGGGTGCTTTTTGCCATGACAACTACACAACCACTTTATAGTGTTGACAAGGTGCATTATTGTTGTAATACCAACAGCTTAGTAAAATAGAAAAAAAAATGGAAGTTAGTTGTAAATTCCTTTCTTTTTATATATATCTATATTTGTAAAGCTCTAGCTCATTTTTATATCATGTTTGTTGAATATCTACTAGAATCCAACCATATGGGACATTCTTTTTTTTCCAATAATTGGGAAAACGTGTTTTGTAACAATATATTTTACATTTCCCTTGTTGGGTTGGCTAGATTATATACAACACTTCTTTTCTTGGTATGGTGTATTTTTTGTTGTATTTTTGGTTGAGATATTGTGATTTTAGTAGTACATAATTCCATTTTGCTATTGACAGGAGCAGATTTACACCTTGGGTATCCAGGGCAGTTCGGGTTTGGTGAGCACTTCATATAACAGCACATACACACACACACACACACACACACACACTCACACTCACACTCACACACAACACACACACTCAAATATGCAGGAAGAGAGAAGAAAGGGCCTGTTGAGAAAGTTGGGGTATCTCTGTTTGATGACATTAGTGGGTGTATATATTGTATATGGAAGTACAATAAGATGATATTAGACTTATTGCATTTCTTTATATATATATATATATATATATATATATATATATATATATATATATATTTATTAAAATAACAGAATAAAGTTTAAGCAATTAAACTTTAATCTGTTATTTTAATAAATATTTGCTCTACGGTTCTTATATATTTGATATATATTTATCCTTATGTGTGGATTTTAGTCTTAAAATTTATTATTATTACTATATATATATATATATATATAAGGTATATTTTGAGTTAGAAACTCAAAATAGTCTCTTACAATAAAATAGCTCTAGGAAAGACATTTTTCCGAACCGCATATTATAATTGAATATAAAAGAAAAACGAACACAGATATATACATATATGTGTTCAAATCGTAAGGGACCAGATTCGCTAAGGTCAAAAGAATACTAACTATAGACAATAGGCTTTGCCAGACTCAATTTAAGAATAAATCAAGAAAATAAATACAAACCGGAATTGTGGTAACTACCAATCACCCATACAGCTTTGGTCAGCTGTTTTGCAAAATGAATTGTGAAGAGGAATACCGATTCTTGCTCAGGCTCCGTTAATTTGTTGAGCTAATTCAAATGTCGAGTAAACCTGGCTGCTATTTTTAGTGGTGTGAGTTTGTGAGACACGCTAAGTTCAGATACCATGTGCATTATTATATATACGCACACTATTCAGTTTTTTAATATACTTAGAAGTGTCCAAGATATTAATTCTTCACCCACTGATGAGCAAGAATCGGTATTCCTCTTCACAATTAATTTTGCGAAACAGCTGACCAAAGCTGTATGGTTGATTGGTAGTTACCACAATTCCAGTTTGTATTTATTTTCTTGATTTATTCTTAAATTGAGTCTGGCAAAGCCTATTGTTAGTATTCTTTTCACCTAAGCGAATCTGGTCCCTTACGATTTGAACACATATATGTATATATCTGTGTTGGTTTTTCTTTTATATTCAATTCTAATTATATATATAAATATATATATTTCCTTCATCATAACAATCATCATTTTCACATCTGTTTTTCCATGCTTGGATGGTTCTTTCTCAGAATAGCATCTCTCCCCTTGCTGCATTTCTTTGTCTTCTCCTCTATGAGACTCAGTGATTTGAGGTCAACTCTCACCAAGTCTGCCCAGGTCTTTCTTGGTCTACTTCTACTGCAATTTTCTTCCACTGGCATTTCCTGGCACTTTTTCACCTACTGGTCATCATCCATGCATATCACATGTCTGTACCAATGCAGTCTTCTCTTCTGCACACCTTCTCAGATTCCTCTTGAAACCAGTTTCTCCCTCAGTTCATCCAATCATGCCTTTCTATCACATTTATATTGAACATCCAACAAAGCATTGGTTCTTCATTTCTCTCCAGTCTACGCATGTCTTCTGAAGTCACTGCCCATGTTTCACTACCATGCAGCACCACACTTCACACACAGGCATAATACAGTTGTTCTTTTGTATGTAGGGTGAAACCTTTTGCTGTCAACATGTATATATATATATATATATATATAATAATATATATATATTTATACACACATACATATATATACATACATATATATACATATATATATATACATACATATATATCTATATATATATATATAAGCAGAAGGGATATTCAATTTGGTGGTAATTCAACAAATAAAAATGTTTATAACTGATTCAGAGCACTTGACAGGTTTTCTGGTGTATAATATTCAATGATATTAAATAAATGGAAACTATATTTATAAAACCATATTTATTCTATTATATATATTTCAAGGGTACCAAAACTTTGGTACGCTATCATCAGATAAAATACGAAGTGCGTTTTATAAGTTATCCAAGGAAAACTTGAACCGTTAAGGTATATTTTCCTTGGTTATGTCAAAATTTATAAAACACACTTCGTATTTTATCTGATGATAGCGTACCAAAGTTTTGGTACTCTTGAAATATATATAATAGAATAAATATGGTTTTATAAATATAGTTTCCATTTATTTAATATCATTGAATATATATATATTATATATATATATGTATATATATACTATAAAGTATGTCCATAGAATCATTTGATAATATATATACACCATTTCCTCTCCCAATTAGCATAATTAACCACACAAAAAACCAATTAAATATATATATATATATATATATATATATATCAGTGGCGAAGAGTAACCTAGAAGTGCAGCCTTACACCCCAATTCCCTCTAAATGACCCTCCCGGTCAAAGCTGCATGTAGTGTTATCTTGTGTGTGTGTGTGTGTTATCTTTTTATGTGTCTACGATTTAGTAAGCAGCCAAAATTCTGCTTGCTTTAAACGATGCTGTCGTGTGTTTGTGTGTATGTGTGTTTGTGTGTGTGTTATCTTTTTATGTGTCTACGATTTAGTAAGCAGCCAAAATTCTGCTTGTTTCAACCGACGCAATTGATCAACTCAAGATTCTATAACGCATACACTGCATGCTTTGCATGCATGCACCCTTTGCCCCTGATATATATATATATATTTACACACACATTTATATTTATGTACACACATGTACATATCAGGTAGCCATATATGCATGTACACACCTATACATATCACGTCACCAAGATCAAGAAGGAACCCAGTATTAAAAAAAAGCAAGAAATAGAACCACACTGACCATCCTAGGAAGAGATAGGTTATATATCATTTACCATTATAGAATCAAAGTTTATATTGTGGGCAAAACCCTAGTTGAAAATTCTATAATTCAAAAGACTTGGGAGTTAATCAATTTGAAAATTAAGAAATTGGGATATTTGTATTGTTTGGAATGTTGTTAGTGGATAAGAACATATGCAAACAAACAGTGGATAAGAACATATGCAAACAAACAGCAAAATTGTTGAGTTAGTGATGGTCTGTTTAAACAAAAATTCATTTAAAAATAAATACTGAAATGTGTATCAGGGTGGTGGTGCTATGAAGTGAAATCTAATATTATAGACGTTGAGCATTTGGCAGGGAAACATTATTGTGTGTATGTGTATAAAGCTGTCTTCATTACTGATTAACAAAAGCATGAACTCTGACCAACTGGGTTTAATTTTTTTCATCATCTCATTTCTACAGCTGAGCAAACTCGAGCAATGTGAAATAAAGTGACTTGCTCAAGGAAACAACACATCACCCGGTCTGAGAATTGAACTAACAACCTTTTGATTGCAATGTCAATGCTCTAACCACTAAGCCATGTGCCTCCATATATATATATATATATATATATATATCATCATCATCATCATCATGCTTGCATGGGTTTGGACGGGGGTATTTCTCATGGACGGGGGTATTTCTCATGGACGGGGGTATTTCTCACTTGAGGCAAGAGTGATTGTCTTGCTCGCATAGGACTGTCTGGCGGGTTTTCTACAGCTGGATGTCCTTCCTAACACCAACCACATTTACAGTGTGGGGCAGGGAGGTTTTTACCATGTTGCCTACACGGCCACATTACAGCGTGGACTGTCTGGCGGGTTTTCTATGGCTGGATGCCCTTCCTAACACCAACCACATTTACAGTGTGGGGCTGGGAGGTTTTTACCGTGTTGCCTACACGGCCACATTACAGCGTGGACTGTGTGTTTTTTTGTCGTGACACCTACACGATCTCATTTGTTTCGGCCTGGATGTTGTGGCACCAACATAACTTTACATTGAAAGGGGCGGTGTGGATGGGGTGGTGGTGGTGGGACGGGGGTGTATTTTGTTAGAGATGCCTACTGACTGTAGTAGGTTTTACTTTGTATTTAGGTAAGGCGGGTCTTCTCTATTACTGAGTACCACCAAAGGTCTCGGTCCAGTGACATTGTCTTGGAGAGGTGTAAGTGTGTGAGGTCGAAATTTATCAGCTCGTCCCAGGTTTTTCTGGGTCTGCCTACTCCGTGGCTACCGTCTATCTTTATCGCCCTGCACTTTGTTATACAGCTATCGTCTTTCATGCGCATCACGTGACCATACCAACGTAGCCTTCTCTCGAGTAAACAACATCTGATCCCTCTTATTTCTAATTTTTTCCTTAGTTCGTTTATGCTTTGCCGTTCACGTATATTACTATTACACATCCAGCGGAGCATGCAAGCTTCGTTTCTCTCTAGTCTGCATATATCCTCTGCACACAATGCCCAGGTCTCACTGCCATGCAACATTGCTGTTCGTATGCAGGCATCATACAACCTGCCTTTCATTATTTGGGAGAACCCTTTAGCGGCTAATAGTGGTATAAGCTCTCTGAACTTTTTCCATCCAGTTCTGACTCTAGCTACTGTACTTCAGTACTGCTGATTTTGTCACCCAGGTAACGGAAGCTGTCCACTATTTCTATAGAACCCTCTGCGCAGTTGAAAGAGCTAGTATTTTGTGGGCACTTGCTGCTACTTATTGCACCAGAGCACCGGCCGCATGTAAAATCTATGTTCTTAGTTAGCTTACCTGTGATCCCACTACATCTTTTATGCACCCATACTTTGCATTTGGGACACAAAATGGAGTTTCTACCTACGCCTTTCCTACACACTGAGCATGGTCATTTCCCGGAAGGGACCGCCGCCTTATTTTCTTTCTTACAAACTAGCCAGGTTAATTTTAAGGCCTTTTGATTCTAGGCCGTGCTTCCATGTTTGGAATTTCTTCTCTAGCTCGGCCATTGATTCAGCTGAGTGTTAGGTCATCTGCGTATAGGAGTTTATATATATATATATATATATATATATTTATATATATTTATATATATAAATATAAATATATATGGAGGCACATGGCTTAGTGGTTATATATATAAATATATATATATATATCATCAGCATTTTACGTCCGCTTTTCTCTGGCTTGATTTCTACAGCTGGATGCTCTTCCTAACACCAACCTCATTTACAGTGAGTGCTGGGTGCTTTCTTTTACATGACACCTCCACGGCCACTTTGCAGCTGAGTTAACTGGAGCAATGTGAAATAAAGTGTCTTGATCAAGGAAACAACACATCACCTGGTCTGAGAATTGAACTCACAACCTTTCGATTACAAGGCCAATGGTCTAACCACTAAGCCATGTGCCTTTATTTATATATATATATATATATATATATATATATAAATATATATATATATATATATATATATATATATGTATATATATATATATATATATATATATATATATATATATATATATATATATATATATATATATATATATATATATATATATATATATATATATATATATATATATATATATATATATGAAAAAGAACACAAGAGCGTCTACAACATCAAAAGATTTTTATTGGCTTACAATGTTTCTTTCTTACGTAACCGTAGGGTTCGTCAGAGCTATGAAAGGGGTTTGATTGGTGTTATGGACTCTACCAACCAAACATTCAAGAACAGAGAGTAAAGAGCAAAAGTAGGGGACGATATATACGACATAACCTAAGTATATATATATATATATATAGAAACGTAGTCTATAGCATAAGATGTACAGAGAGTACCTGCAGAAACATGACAACAACATACATAGGCGAGACAGCTCGTAGCATAGGTGAAAGCATAGACCAACACTGGGGGGAACTAAAAGGGTGAAAAAACGGGTCAGTACTATACGAACATGCCAGACAACAACACAGCGGTAACATAGACAACATAGAAATTAGAATAATATCTAAACATAGAAATGACCCAGCAGATAGGCAAATCAGAGAGGCCAGTGAAATAGAACTTAGAAGGCCAAGACTAAACAGAAAGAATGAATGGAATAACAACAACACCCAAACAAACAACACTGACCTAAGAGAAGTATAAATAAATAAATAAATAAATAAATAAATACATACACAAGAACAATAACAACAAACACATATAAACACACACTAGTAAAGATAGAATACATAGAATACAATCACGAACACACATCAAACAAAACACTATACACACACGCAAACGCATGCGCAAGAAGAGAAAATAAAATAAACAAACAAACAAATAAATAAATAAATAAATAAATATATAGACAGACTAAATAAAATAAAAATGGCGTAGACATACAATGTAACGGGAGGAAACAATAGCACCACTGACGATGTTGCAGATGTGCAACGAAAGAACTTTGATAAACTATATATATGTGTTTGTGTCTATATTGTATGTGTGTTATTTTTGACCGTCGGTCAGTCAATGGCAACATTGAGGACCGAATAATTTAGATTACCGATATAAAAGACACAGAAGCGAAAACCAACCAAACAGTGAGTGTGTTCTGTTATTAATTCTGGCAATATTACACAAATATGACCCTCCCCAAGTATAACAATATATATATATATATATTATATATATATATTATATATATATATATATATATATATATATATATAGACTTAGGGTTTGAGGAGAGGCTAAAGGTTACAGAATTTGGCAATTGTACAGAGACAATATAGGGTTTGAGAGGACTCTTAGTGCTGACACCACAATAAAATGTAACCAGTACATTGTAAATAGGTAGTATGGTTTATAATGTGGTTGGCATTAGGAAGCGCATAGAGCCATAGAAATCATGTCAAATGTTGAATGTACTGGTCAAATGGGATTGCTTCAATCCGTCTCTTCTCAGAACATGATACTCTGCCCACCCATTCCAGCATGGAAAGTGGACATACAATGATGATGATATATATATATATATTTACACACAGGCACACAGAGAGAACACACAAAATGCACATACACACAAACATCCACATGTACTCATGATCATCATCGTCGTCACAGTTTTATGTTCATCTTTCTATGCTTGCATGGGGGTTGGACAGGTCTTCTTCCACTTGTTGCACTTCTTCATCTCCTCCTCTGTGAGATTCAGTGATTTGAGATCAGCTCTCATCAATTCTACATATGTCTTCCTCTTCTGCAGTTTTGTTCCTTAGGATCTCTTGATACTTCTCCCAATGATTATCATCCATACACATCATATTCCTATACCATTACTTTCTTCTCTCTTGCATGCAATATCTGATTCATCTTATATTTAGTTTTTCTCACAGCTCCCACATGCTTCTTCATTCATGCACATTAAGATAACACATCCATCAGAATATGCTCCTTGTATTTCTACCTGATCCTCGCATATTATCAGCATTCATTGCCTATGTCTCACTGCCTTTGATCCTCACATTACAGTCCATTGGCAAACTTCCTACTTTCAATTTCTCTATTTGCTATGTAAAACTGTTGTGTAGCCTGTTTTAGCTAAATGATATTACTCTTTGTTGCTTCCATCTTTCCTGTCTTTTCTGTCTGTCACTTTAATGGTTCTATTTTCAGTGTTGTTGCTTCACTCGTTCACCTTTCATCTAACTGTTATCTTGCTCCAGTCATATGACTCATCATTAGCTTGGACCAGTTAGCTACATAGAAATTTCCAATTGTCCTTTGTCAGATATCATCTGTTACATATCATCTGTTACTTATCTAAATCTATATTTCATCAAGAGGTTGGTTGGTTTCCTGAATGTCCTGTGTTTCTGTTTCTATTTGGTTCTTATTCTGATGTCATTAAGAACTAGTTTATGTAGGTGGTGCATTCTTCTTCAGGGAAAGACTTAGTATTCACAATCATATATCCTGTTTTCTAACAACAAGCATGAAATTAATCTGGTTTATGTGGTCATCTGATTGGTATATATATATGTGTATGTATGTGTATATGTACGAGGGCAATCCCAAAAGTAAGGTCTCCAAAGTGATGGGGATGCAGAGAATCTGTTCGTACGGCTGTTGGCAACACTGTTGTGATTGGCGCTTCCTTCACCCCCAAACAAGCATGCACGCGCTTCGCTGGGATGCTCAATCTTGGCTTGGCAGCTGTTGAGAATGGAGCTCCCATTGAATGCTACCGCGAAGTTCGCGCAGTTATTCGGTTTTTGAACGCAAAAGGCATTGAACCGATTGAAATTCATCGCCAATTGACGGAAGTGTATGGACAGTTGTGCATGGATGTCAAAATCGATCGCAAGTGGTGTAGAGAGTTTACAGCCGGTCGTACTGAAATTCACGATGAACAAAAGAGCGGGAGACCATCAATTTCCGACGAGACAGTCACAATTTTTCCATTAAAATCCTGTGGATGGTGCTTCGGGAAACCTCAGGAGCCAAAATGCAGAGAGCATCCAGAGTGATCCGCCGATCTTTATGCATGTTTTCCTCAAGCTTTGCGACCTTCTCGTCAGAAATTGATGGTCTCCCACTCCTTTGTTCGTCGTGAATTTCAGTACGACCAGCTGTAAACTCTCTACACCACTTGCGAACGTTTTTTTTTACATCCATGCATGACTGTCCATACACTTCCATCAATTGGTGATGAATTTCAATCAGTTCAACACTTTTTGCGTTCAAAAACCGAATAACTGCGTGAACTTTGCACTTGGTGGTAGTGTTCAACAGGAGCTCCATTCTCAACGGCTGCCAAGCCAAGATTGAGCATCCTAGTGAAGCACGCGCATGCTTATTTGGGAGTGAAGGAAGCACCAACCACAACAGTGTTGCCAACAGCCGTACAAACAGTTTCTCTATGTTCCCATCACTTTGGAGACCTTACTTTTGGGATTGCCCTCGTATGTGTGTGTGTGTTTGTGTGTCATCATCATTGTTTAATGTCCATTTTCCATGCTTGCATGTCATGAGACATGTCTGGCCAGTTGGCTACACCATACTCTGTTCATAATGGAACCATAGTTTGGGAGCCAAGTGATATGTAAATATATATGATTCATGTGTGCCAGGATGCTTGCATTTCTGGAAAGCCAATGGCAACCGGGAATGATAATCCCAATTTTCAAAAAGGGAGACAAGAGAGATTCGTCCAATTACATAGGGATCTCCTTGTTAAGCCTCTCTGGTAAAGTCTATGTTAAGTGTCTGGTGAAGAGATGCAGGGAGATTGTTGTGTCCAAGCTAGCTGAGGAAGAGTATGGTTTTCGCGCTGGATGCAGCAGAGTTGACCAAATATTCACACCATGGCAGGTATTCGAGAAATTGTGGGAGTAATGCCAAGAAGTGTATTCTTGTTTTGTTAATCTTGAGAAGGCATATGACCACATTCCTTGGGATCTGCTGTAGAAGGTTGTGCAGGAGTATGGGATTGATGGTCAGCTTCTTGCTGCCGAGATACACATGCCCGAGTATTTGTGTTGAGATAATCGTGCTAAATCAAACCGATTCAATGTGGAAGTTGGGCTTCGCCAAGGATGTGTACTGTCACTTCTCCTGATCATTATTTACATGAACAGGATTGACATGCGCAGCTGGGTTGGAAGTGGTATCATGATTGGCGGGTGTGAAATCACTTGGCTGGTATTTGCAGACAACATGGTGTTACAGAACTCGCCAAAAGGTGATCTGTGACTTGCACTTCATAAGTTTGATGACGAGTGCTGCACGGCTGGAATGAAAATCAGTGCTGTGAAAACTGAGACACTCGTCCTCTCAAGGAAGTTTGCGTAGTGCACCCTACATGTGGATGGAGTTCCACAGAAGCAGGTAGAGAAGTTCAAGTATCTTGGGGCTGTGTTCACGAGTGATGGAAGGCATGAGGCTCAATTAAGTGCAATAATTGCAGTAGCTGGTGCAGTAATGAGGTTTTTCCAAAGGTTTTGGGAGTAAAGTTACTCAATAACTCAGAGATCAGAGAGTCATTCCAGGTTTAGCCACTACTTCTACGAATTGAGAGATCACAACCCTGATTCTATGGGCAGGTGGTTAGAATGTCTCAGGAAAGAATCGCTGGACAGATTTTACGGGCAAAACCAAGCAGCAGGGGACCCAGAGGAAGACCCCGAGCAAGATGGTTAGATAAAATCCACAAGCTTGGCTTGGTCATGCTTGGGGATCCAGCTGGATTAGTTGGAGTTTGTTGCATCTGACAGGACTCGCTGGAAGGAGTGTTTGAGGACTCTGCTCCCATTACCCTCTTAGGAATAAGTAGGTGAAGAAGAAGATATATATGTACGTGCATATATATATGTATATATATAAGCAATATGTATATATATTATAATATATAGGTAATATGTTCGTCACTCTGGTGGTTTTTGATCCCATATGAGTGAACACATATCTCTATATCTCTATGTGTACTTCTTTCTATATGTTGATATATATAGGAAAAGTAAATAATAACAACAAGGAGTACAGTAACGAAAGGTGTTCACGCTTGTATGTATATATGTGTATGTATGTATATATTTATATATGTGTGTGTATATATGTGTGTGTATATATGTGTGTGTATATGTATATATATGTATGTATGCATGTATGTATATATGTATTTGAGTGTGTATTGGTTAGTTACTGACACTTCAGTATGCAGGTTAGAGCACTGAATGAAGTGTGCAAGTCAACAGGTTAAAATTAACTTTATATTCACTGTTAAATATACTTTTGTGATAAGCATTATTCAACAGCTATGACCTCATCAGACAGCTAGAAGTTGAACAGAAAAAAACAGAAAAACAAAATGATGCAACAAAGTTTGCCTCTGTTATTTTGAATTTTTGATATGCCCAGTCGCGAAGTTTTTTCTGTTGAAGGTCTAGCTGTCTGATGAGGTCATAGCTGTTGAATAATGGTTATAACCGAAATATATATAACAGCGAATATGGATAAACAAAGTTAATTTTAACCTGTTGACTTAGACTTTTTGTTTTTGTATGTATATATATACGTATATGTGTGTGTGTATATATATCATCATCATCTTCGTTTAACGTCCATCTTCCACGCTAGCATATATAGTATATATATGTATATATATACACTCACACACACACACATATATATATTTACAATTAATTTATTCATTTATAACTATACAGTTAACTGTCTCTAATATGTAAACATCTCAATGAGAGGGTAATATATATTAATAAATCATCTACTCAGAGAAGTATTAAAATGTATTAAACTTAAGCCAAAATCTTATTTTGGGGGAAAATATACGCCAAAGAAAAGTTGGTTTTAATTTACATAATACACCAACCATGGTTTCTGGAACTCAAGATACAATATTGGCAGTTGCAAGACATTAGGTATAATCAATATTGGAAGAATTTAAATTCCTTCTTAGGAATAAAGGGACAAATTGAAAATATATCATATGATTTTGTTGCTAGACCCTATGGTGAACAAGGTGTGGTATCACTGAATTACTATATGAATATAGTCCACCCAAGTGGACAAGTTGAATATATATATCATACATAGCATGATGTTGGTAGACTCCATGGTGAGTAACATGTTGCAATGCTGGATTACTGTATGAATATTTCCCACTTAATGTATTAGTGCAATATGACAGGCTTATATTGTTGCTGGAAATAGCAGCAAAAACTGTCTAAATCAGCTCAATAATGATTGAGCAGTCAATATTAATTTATAACTCTATAAAGTTAATTGTTTCTAATATGTACACATCTCAATGAAAGGTTAAGTAAGATATATTAATAAATTATCTACTCAGAGAAGTATTAAAATATATGTATATATATATATATATATATGATGGCTGCAAACTCTGCTAAGATTATTGTAATCACTTGTCAGATTACAGAAAATGGTACACTTATAGGCTATGCCCAGGCACACAAACCATTAATTAACATATCCTGAACAAGCAGTGCCTGTGCTTTGAAGGTTTTTAAGTGGGGAAAGGCCTTGCACTCGACCAATCCCACTCCCTGACGATCGAAAACATTACCCGAAAAGGAGAACTGGTCAACATCATCAGATGCTTCCGAAGCTGTAGGTTTTTTTCAGAGTTTCCCTCTCTTAGAAAGGTGTTGTGACAACAACTGGAGACCTTTCACTCCCAGGTGAAATATATATATATATATGTATATGTATATATATAACGAAGGAAATGTGGTAAGGAACCAGGTGGACCATAACGCACCAAAGTACTCAATACTTGAGGTAGTAGAGTGGGTAATAGGAACTAGTAAGACCCCGACAGCTGAGCTCAAGCCGTTTCGACGGCTAATTCTGGACGAGGGTATTCCCACTTGAGGCCAGAGTCATTGTCTTGCTCGCATAGGACTGTCGGGCAGGTTTTCTACAGTTGGATGCCCTTCCTAACACCAACCACATTTACAGTGTGGGACTGGGAGGTTTTTACCGTGTTGCCTACACGGCCACATTACAGCGTGGACTGTGTGTTTTTTTGTCGTGACACCTACACGATCTCATTTGTTTCGGCCTGGATGTTGTGGCACCAACATAACTGTATATATCATCATCATCATCATCATCATCATCACCGTTTAACGTCCGTGTTCCACGCTTGCATGGGTTTGGACGGGGGTAGTCCCACTTGAGGCAAGAGTGATTGTCTTGCTCGCATAGGACTGTCTGGCAGGTTTTCTACAGTTGGATGCCCTTCCTAATATGCATATATATGTATGTATATGCATGTATATATATATATATATGCATATATATGCATGTATATGCATGTATATATATATATATATATATAGTGACAAAACATAAGTCAATTGCAGGAACTCATAATCCTTTATTTACTGCTATATATATTTCGATGATAGCCCTTGAATGGCTATGACCTCATCAGGCTGTTCGTCAGTTCTTAGATATGCCAGGTCTGTGTTTATAGTGTTGATGGTATCAGAGCCTTGGTACATATATATATGCATGTATATATATATATGTTGTAGGATCTCAAATCTATCAGCAATCAGGGAGAGTTTTGATAAAGCTGCACATTACTACAACCAAGTACTCCTAGATAATGGTTTTAAGGACAAAATGAAATACACAACCAATTATTCCCAAGTCAACCATACTAAAAATTCTAACAGAAAAAATGAATTATCTAGTTCACACCCCTTTTAACCCTTAAAGGAAAGAGTAATGTAAGTAAGAAGTTTTTAGATTTAATAGATAGACATTTCCCACCACAACATATATACAGTAAAATATTAAATTGCAATTCCCTCAAGATATGCTAGTCCTCTGGCCTGGCTATGTGATCAAAGTTTACTGCAAAGAATATACCGGATGTAAATTTAAGCAGCTCATGTAGGATAAATAGAGCTGCCCTCTTCAACAGAAATGTAATGTCAAATCCATTGTGTATGGGGCACACATACCACAAAAAGTTTTGAAGTTAACAAAAGATATGTTGGTGTGGTGCAAGATTGTTTAAATCAACGTTTTTACTCACATCTCCACTCCTTTAGGAATAATTTTACTGCTATTAATATCATTTTCCATATTTTGTAGCTGGAAAATATTCTGCTATTTGTTCTTCCCACCTCACTTAATGATGTAATTCTCCTTGCATATATTTTGCTTATATCAAGCTTTATCTCCACGTGCTATTGTTACCTCTTTCTATTTTCTAAAGGCAATATTTGTATGTAATTCTGCGTCCACAGATTGATATTTCTCAGATTGTAATGATACTGCTTAGGGGGAAAGCAGAAATTGTTTGTTTAATCATTTCATCTGTAAGAATACACACATACACACACACACATATATATATGTATTATGTATATATACATATGTATGTGCACATACATATATATATATATATATATATATATATATATATATGTGTGTATATATATATATATATATATGTGTGTATATATATATGTGTATATATATGAGGTATATGTATATACATGTATATGTATATATATATATATGTGTGTATATATATATGTGTATATGTATGAGGTATATGTATATATATGTATATGTATATATATATGTATATGTATATATATATGTATATGTATATATATATAAATATAAATATATATATATATATACATAGTTTAATGGATTAAGGAAACCAAGAGTCAGATGAGCTATTGAGTCGGGCCCCATCAATACTTATTACACATTGAGCTGATCAATCACTAAATGGGCATCACGCCTGAATAAACTCAATGATGATACTTTCACACCTCATTCTTACTTCTTCTTATATATATATATATATATATATATATATAATCTTGCCTCAAGTGGGACAATTCCCGTCTAAACCCATGCTAGCGTGGAAGATAGACGTTAAACGATGATGGTGATGATATATATATAGTGTAGGTGATTCAGTGAATTACCGGTGTCGGTACCAAATCATGCACTCTAGGCACAGGCAGAGTGTATATATTAGAAAAAATGAGCAAGTTTTGTTTACATGTATATGGTTTTTTTTTGTCATATCGCCAGTCTGAAGAGCAGATTGATAGTGGAGTCTGGTCCATAACTCCTATGGATGACCTTGAGCCAATCCAGGCTGATATAAAATAAATTTTATATACATGTAAACGAAAATCTTCGATTTTTCATTTATATATATATATATATGTATAATGGAGGCACATAGCTTAGTGGTTAGAGCATTGCCCTTGCAATCGAAAGGTTGTGAGTTCAATTCTCAGACCAGGTGATGTGTTGTTTCCTTGAGCAAGACACTTTATTTCACATTGCTCCAGTTTACTCAGCTGTAGAAATGAGATGATAGGGACTGAGGTCCCTATCATTCCACTGCAAAGTGGTTGTGGAGGTGTCACGGTAAAAAAGCACCCAGCACTCACTGTAAATGAGGTTGGCGTTAGGAAGGGCATCCAGCTGTAGAAATCAAGCCAGAATCAGTTCCCGTCCCACCCTTGCAAGCAGGGAAAAAGCGGACGTAAAATGAAATGATGATGATGAAATGATGATGATGATGATATTTAATTAGAAAGTGAGCGTCTGGATCGGTCAACAGACAGAGATGTTATAACATCTCTGTCTGATGACCGATCCAGACGTATATTAATATTGTCTGGTATCTAGAAACCTTTGGTAATGGAGTAGTTATATTTTGTGTTGTTCACTTTCTAATTAAATAGCTCTGTTCTATACATAGAGCACTCCTTTTTCCTTTGCTTTTTCTTAGGAATTAGCTAAAATATATATATATATAAGAAAAAATATTTTCGTTATATATATATACTTGTATGTATATATGTATTCATACACATCTTTTTGCCTCTTCTTGCTCAGTGAGTTGCAACACATTCAATGAACAGACTCATAGAAACATCTGTATGAGTTAATAAATGATGTAACTTCATCTTTTCATTCCTCTCATTGTCATCATACTCTAAATGTACACATTCATTTCTCATATTTGGATATATGTTAATGTAAACTTAATCTAACCAAAGCAACAGGATTTACCACTGTTTTGGAGTGGGTTGCTTTGCACGGTGAGAGTGCATTGAATCTCAATATTTGTTGTAACGCATAATGCACCTCAGGCATTTGTTCACATATCTATCTATCTGTCTATATAAAATAAAGTTAAATAAAAGTCAAATGATTAAAATTTAGCTTCGTTTATTACTGCTATATATATTTCAGTGACAGCCATCTTTGGCTGTGACCTCTTCAGGCAGTTTGAATTAGTATGGTATAGACAAGTACATATGTTGTTTAGGTGTATGATATTGTCAATACTCTGATATGCCCAGTTCCTTGCTGGGTTGTTAATTCACTGGGGAACTGGAGTCATATGACTCCAGTTCCCCAGTGAATTAACAACCCAGCAAGGAACTGGGCATATCAGAGTATTGACAATATCATACACCTAAACAACATATGTACTTGTCTATACCATACTAATTCAAACTGCCTGAAGAGGTCACAGCCAAAGATGGCTGTCACTGAAATATATATAGCAGTAATAAACGAAGCTAAATTTTAATCATTTGACTTTTATTTAACTTTATTTTACACTACTCCGGAGTAACCAAACCAACCTGCGCACTTCGTCGAGTGCTCCAGCCTGCATACTGAGGTGTTGGTATACAACCAACATAAACTCAAAATCTATCTGTCTATATATTTATTTATTAAAATAAAAAAATTAAAGTTTAAGCAAAGAATCGCTGCTTTCACACTTATTTATTATTAATTTATATATATATATATATAAGAATGATTTCATTGGTGGTTGGTGTTCTTTAATAGTTCAAATCTTTACAGTAAGTAATTGATATTAATTCTGGTAAGTGCTTGTCAACTTAAGTCAACAAGTACTTGGGTTAAGAAGGACTTAATAGAACTAATACCAATAATGGATTACTCTGAATATTTGAACTATTAAAGAATTAAAGAACACCAACCACCAGTGAAGTCACACATCTCTTTTTTCAAATATACTGTACCAAGCAATTTACTTCATTTTCCACTACATGCTTGTGCTTGAAGCTTTTTTAAGTGAGGTAAGGCTCTACAAAGAGCCTTTCCCACTCTCTGAACATCGAATGCATCTACTCAAAAAGTGGAACTGGTCTACATCACTGGATGCAAACAAAGTTGTAGGTGTTACATCGGAGTGACCTTCTCATAGAAAGATGTCTTAACAAAGACTAGGGGTCTCTCACTCCACTGCGCCCCTCAAATAAATATATACATATATATATCATCATCATCACCTTTTAATGTCCATTTTCCATGCTAGTATGGGCTAGACGAGTTGCCCTGTTGTGAGACAAGCAAGGCCTGATGACTATGACTTGCACATACAGGACTGGGTTCTATGTCTAAATGCACTTCCTAACACCAACCACATTTACAGTGTGGGCTGGGGACTTGGGGAGGTAGATCTAGGGGCATGTGTGAGGGGGTGGGGTGTTCAGGCATGGATGGACTGTTAGAACATGGGAGGTGCATATATACACTTATATATATATATATATATATATTCTTACATGTATATATTCTTATATATATGTGTGTATACATACACATAGCCTTGTCCGTTTGTAAATGTGGGCATTAAATAATGCTGCCGATGATGAGAATTACTAAAAATATGAATAGAAACAATATGCCATCTAAAATAATTGAAATAGATTATTGTGTAACAAACTTTTGTTTCTACTGTTTAAGGAAAGTATTTTACTTCTATAAACAACAAAATGTATCTCTAATTCATAGTAAGTATAAGCTGGAATCTTTAATGCACTTAGGCTATTCGTTATTTCTTTTAAAACTTGTATTCATTCATCAATTCTTTCAACATGAAATATAAAATCATCAGATTTGTACCCTTTAGTTTACCCTAATATCACTGTATTAATGTATTAGCTTTCCCCTAAAATCTACATAATCATTTCCCTTCAAACCCATACAGACGTTCACTGCTGATTTTATTTTTAATGATAGCATTAACATTCAGGCATGTGGATTTCTGTATAAGCATTTATAGAGCTTTCCAACCCATTCACAAACATGTTAGATGCTGGAAGAATTATAGAAATAATGCAAAATCTCTGTGGCTGTTTATATATATCTTTGACAAAATAAGATCCAAATATTTACAATTTTATGCCAGAAATAATATTCCAATAATTTCATATAGCTCTATAAAATTGTTTTGTTGGATTTGTTCCTCTGTTAGCAATTTATAACAAAAACATATCCATTAGACGAATCCTCATTAAATAAACATCTTTCACTTTTTCATGCAAACATGCTCAGGAATAATTCTTTCATTTTTAACATTTTTCTCTATTTAAATTCATAAAACATTTCCATCTTGAGTAGCTGTAGTCTGACTTTGAAATATTTTCTATATGTTGCTCTCCCTTCATTCATCTTTCCTCCCCATGCTGGCGCTCACCTTTTCAATAAAATCTAATTCTAGCGGGACCGTTAAAATAACTATTATTGTTTCAATTCAGCAACAGAAATTTTGGTCCCTTCAATGGATCCAACCAATCCAAATGCTTGTAAGTACATGTCTTTGTTTTTTTTCAACTGGAATGCTAAATTTCCTCTCATAGATATACCAGTATACAAGTCTCCTGTAACGTGTTGTCCCTATTATCACCAGAAAAAAAATATGTTACGATCACTATTATTATTATTTGTTTTAGAAAGTTTTTAGATTTTGTTTTTTTTAATTTTTGAATCAGTGAATGTTTTTCAAGAACCAATGCTTTCAGAAAGGGAGGCTTAAAAAAAAAAAAAGAATCAAAGCATGCTATCAATGCAAAGAATTTGGCACCATTATATAATTATTGGCTTTGAATTGTCCTCGTTGCAATCAGGAATTTGTTAGTATTTTGTAGCATGCTTCATTCACTTAGGAAGTTTTATCCACCACTCCCACGCTATGCACAGTACCATTGTGGATAAAGAATAACAAAACAAATCAAATACATCACTTACAGAAAGAGCTATCAGCCAAACAAATATACATCGATCTCTAATTGATAGGATGTGGAGAAATATAATATTATTTGAATATTAGATCAATATCTCATCAGATGTTTGGAGTGATCTCACCATCACCAAACAATGCATTTATTTCTTTCTCTTCTTATCTCTTTCTATTTTCCTTTTTCTCCTCCTCTCAAACTGTCTCTACTTATTAAAATACGCAAATCTGAGAATTTACAACAGAAGAAAACAATATGCAATGTTTAAATTATTGATTGTAAAACTTGTTCAATTTTTGTTACTCTGCAACAAGTCCTTTCATAAAATATGCAGGCTCAGATAAAGAAAAAAAATCATCGAACAAATCAGTCCTTAACTGTGAAACATGAGGATAAAAAATAAAAAATGAACAGCTATTTATGATTTGCTAATTCTAAGCTTTTCTAATCCAGGATAATCCAATCATTGAATTAATCATTTGAACAATTATTACATGTGATCCATCATTCATCCATCATGCCTTATGCATTGATCAACATGTTTTAACAAATGTAATACTTGATATTTATAATTTTAGTATTAAAATATGACATTTATAGTTATAAAATTCTCTAGCTTAAACACAGGAACTACAGCAAAATGTGTGACAGTTTTAGTAACACACCTAAAGCATAATATACACTAAAGTTTAATATTTAAAAAATGGCCATTTAAGCTGTGGGTTTTTTCATCTAATTTTACATCTAATTTTATTTTTATATTTTATATACTATCTTTTTTTTATATTAATGACTTCGGCATACATTTTATAATTCTTATCTGAGATTTTCCACACCAGTGGATTCTTACCAAACAATATACTTTTACACATTGGATTCTTTCATTCTTGAATCCTGGATATCTTTCCATCTCACTAAATAATTACAAGACAAAACTGATAATAAAAATATAACAATAATCAAAAAGTTTTAAAATGTATTTTCTTGCTCCTCATTTATTTAATTTTTTTCTATTAGAACTTAGAAAGTCACGTAAATGAAATGATGCACATATAAGTTTCTGTCATGTGTCATCTAGTGTTTTCTATTCATTCATTCATTTTATTATTAAAGTTTTACTCATATATGCTCACATGCACACACACACACACACACACACACATATATATACACACACACATATACATACACACACACATATATTTTGTCATGTGAGTGCATGCCATTTCTTAACTATTATAATTTCCTCACTACTTCTTTATACAGCAAGGAATCTTGTATATCACTTCTTTAGTTAAGAACCAATCACACACACACACACACATATATATATATACACACACATATACATACACACACACATATATTTTGTCATGTGAGTGCATGCCATTTCTTAACTATTATAATTTCCTCACTACTTCTTTATACAGCAAGGAATCTTGTATATCACTTCTTTAGTTAAGAACCAATCACACACACACACACACATATATATATATAAATATATATATATATATATATATATATATATATATATATATATATATATATATATATATATGTATATAGAAGTGGTTACACAACAGTTAGTTCACCATACTGAGAACAATTGTTTCACCTTAGCGGATCCTCAGCTCGTAAGGTGAAACAATTGTTCTCGGTATGGTGAACTAACTGTTGTGTAACCACTTCTACCTAACTCGTCACATGGACTGAGTGCTCTACGACTATGGATATTACCTTCCAGGTTCTACCACTATATATATATATATATATATATGTATATATATATATATACACACACATATATATAATAAACACTTGCATGTCTTCATTCATACCCATAGCATATTAAAAAAGAAATGTGTTCATTTATATACTCAATCTTCTCATATTCTTAAGAAAGGAGTTTTTTTTTAAATTTATATATCAATATTTCATAGTTCAATGCATCAAAAGCATCTTACCCTTGTCTTTTGCTAACTGATACCCACCCTCACCTTCAATCACATCTTCATTATGATATGTCATATAAGTCATGTCAAATTAGATTTGTCAGTAGTGTATATGTGAGAGAGGGGAGGATGATATGTTAGCTTTGCCAATGTTTTGTGTTATAGTTTGCTTGACCATCCAGAATCTGTGAGTCACTGGTACCACAAACATGGGTACATTTTGCCCCCCACATTGAGTAATAATATTTGTAACCTTATTCCCTCTATTTCATTCACATATCCCTCCTGCCATGCACTTGTTTTATCCTCTTTACAGCATACTGTATATGGCATGCTGCAGACATTTGACCATTTCATAATTTACTGTTGTGGTTCTTTTTGATGTTGTTATTTGTTCCCATTGTTTATGATTCTAATTATATATTTACATTGTAATTATATTTCATTCCTATGATTACTTTTGGGGCTTAATTTCTTCGATTGCTTCAAGATCAGTAAAATTATTTGAAGACTATACTCTTGTAAATTTGTGCCCTTGTGTCAATATAAGTACTTATTGTAGTATTCAATACAATAGTGAACAAGACTAAATATCTCAAACTATTTAGTTTCAACATCTATATTTTGTTAAAATCTTAATTGTGTCACCTTTAAACTTCATTCACTTGATAGTTCTGCGACTGGAGGCTGATACACTTGACTATAATCCTTCTTATATCTATTCTAGCTTTGTGCTAATCCAAGAACTCATTTGTCAAACAAATTTTTTATGGCATTTAGTCATTGTATTATATATTATTATAAGTTCAATTCCTACTGAGGCCTGTCTTGCTTTATATGAAATGAAGTACCTGTCAACTATTGGAATTGATTTCATTGATTAACCCCTTTCTCAAATTTGTGATAATTATTATTATTACATAATACATATGTTTGGTCAAATTGCTATCATGGCAAAGTGTCAGACAAAATGCCATGCAGTATTGAGAGTAGTATAGTTAATATGAAGTATTGAGATATATGTGATAATTGACTGATAAGTTTCAGAAAGTTGGTACAATGCATTTTAATAGAGAAATAACACTAAAATTGGTAAAACATTACTTTTGTTTTATTTATCATCCTTTGCTCTTTATATATTTCTACCAAATTGTACCAGCTTTCTTAACACTAGCATTTAAACCGGCCATATCCGGCCAAAGTTTTCTCACCTCTCTCTGTTCAAACAGGCTGTAACTTGCTACTCATACTGATGTTAATAAATAATATCAAAATATCAGATTTATATTATGTAAGATATTTTTTAAAACTTTACAGTTGATAAAACAATTATCAGTAATAATTTACAGCTCCACACTGTAAATGTGGTTGGTGTTAGGAAAGGCATCCAGCCGTAGAAAACCTGCCAGATAGTTCTATATGAGCGAGACACGGTCACCCGACCAACCTTGCCTCAAGTGGGACAACTTCCGTCTAACCCATGCTAGTGTGGAAGATAGACATTAAACGAAGATGATGATGAGATGATGATGAAGAGTCTGATATGTTTATTTGCCATAATGAATGAGATAACATTGTGGGTTCTTGTTCTTCATGCAAAAGTAAATGAAATAGAGAATATGTTGTTGTTATAGTCACAAGCTTGCAAAGCTGATCACTACTAGTACTATATCAGGGTTAAATGCATCAACTAAATCCTTCACTACTACAAAAGTTGTCATGGTACATTGTTGGAAAAACAATTACTTACTTAATTATGTCTTATTCTTTTATCATTATTGCTATTATTTTTGTTTGGGCTATTTATTGATGTTATTGCATTTTCTAACTGATTATTTATACTCACATTATTATTGTTCTTTGAGTCTCAGTCATTGATTTTATTTAGCTGGAAAGTATGTTGAAATGAATATCAAGCCGCTATCTGCAGCCTCAGATATTCAGGACGTATCAGAGGGTTCTTGCTGTTCCCAGCAAGCATGTTTTTGAAGTGTTCCAAAAAGCGGGGCTGGACTAATCTTCTTTAACCATCCTTGGAAACTTTTTGAGATAGTACCTAGTGCGCTTATGACAATCGGGACGACCTTGACTTCATGGCAGTTCCAAATCCTTTTTACCTCCCACTTTAAGTCCTGGTATCGGTTAATTTTCTCCCTCTCCTTTTCTTGCACTCTCGTGTCAAATGGGCAGGCTTCATCTACAATCAGGCATTATTATTATTATTATAAGGGCGGTGGATTGGCAGTATCAGTAGATGGTCGGACACCATGCTTTGCAGCAAAGAGTTACGGCCCTTTATGATCTGAGTTCAAATCCCGCCGAGGTTAACTTTGCCTTTCATCCTTACGAGGTCGATAAAATAAAGTACCAGTAATGTACTGGGTATTTGCTGGCCTTGTGCCAAAAGTAGAAACAATTATTATTATTATTATTATTATTATTATTATTGTTATTACTCTTTGAGTCTCAGTCATTGATGTTAGTTAACTGGAAAAGTTTGTTGAAATGAATATCAAGCCACTACCTGCAGCCTCAGATATTCAGGACGTATCGGAGGGTTATTGCTATTCCCAGCAAGCATGCCTTTTGAAGTGTTCCAAAAAGCGGGGTGGGGCCAATTTTCTTTAACCAACCCTGGAAACTCCTTGAGATAGTACCTAGTGAGCCTATGACAATCGGGACCACTTTGACCTAATGGCAGTTCCAAATCCTTTTTACCTCCCACTTTAAGTCCTGGTATCGGTTAATTTTCTCCCTCTCCTTCTCTTGCACTCTCGTGTCAAATGGGCAGGCCACATCCACAATCAGGCATTATTATTATTATTATTAATTAACTTATTTATTTGTATGGAGAGTTGTGGATTAGCAGAATTGTTAATGCATTGGACAAACTACATTCTGGTATTTAGTTATGGCTCTCAATAAAATGAGTACCAGTAAAGTACTGGGGTCAATATATTTGACCTTTTCTTCTAGAAATAATTATTATTACAATTATTGTGACCAGTAAATAGTACCAGCAATGGAAACATCGTTTCCTTGGTTCTATTTTACAAGTTCCACACTACTCACTACATGAATGAGGTCTGGATCTTGATGATCAATTAGATTGAATGATCGGTATTATAATCATGAATTCATTAAAAACAGTCCTTATCTATGTTGTTATAGTCACAACATTTGACCCATGGTTCATTGTTACCATTCTTGGAATTTCAAACTACCTTTTATTCAGACAATGGAGGTAGATTGTCCATGCTTCAGGGCAGTTTATTGACAGAATCATTGGTGCATCAAACAAAATGCTTTACAGCATTTAATTAGGGTTCTTTACATTCTAAGTTCAAATCTGGCCAAGGTCAACTTTAGCTTTATTCCTTCTGAGGTCAATAAAATAAAGTACCACTCAGTTATGAAGTCAATATAATTAGCTTCCTGCTCCTCTTGAAATTGTCCCTAAATTACAAACCCCTATATTGTTCATGCCTGGGATATTCTTGGATTAGTTATTCTTAAGAATAACTAACGTCTTGCAGGCAATAGATTAAGAGTCTTCCACTGAGGTTTGAATAAATTGTATGATTTGAAATTTTGAGAACATTACTGAATATAATAGGTATCTGAAGGTGTTCAGAGGATACAGCAGCCAAAGGATTGTGAATATAACAACCAAGGTGAAAATACATTCTGAATGATTCAGTTTATAATAATTGTTTCTATTTTTGGCACAAGGCCAGCAATTATTCCGTGCGTTACTGGTACTTTATTTTATCGACCCCGTAAGGATGAAAGGCAAAGTAAACTTTGGCGGAATTTGAACTTGGACCGTAAAGGGACGTAACTCTATGCTGCAAAGCATGGTGTCTGACCTTCTACCGATACTGCCAATTCACCGCCCTATTCAGTTTATAATAATGAACATTTCTCATCTCAGAAATTCAGATAAAAATGATAGTTATTTTGTTGTTCATATTATTATGCTGCTGCCGCCACCACCACCACCACCACCACCACCACCACCACCACCACTACTACTACTACTACTGTTACTACATGTTTTGTTATTCATGAAAAACAAACAACAAAAGGCAACAGAAAAAAATTAAATTTAAATATTGAAATAGGTTCTTTCATAGTTAATTACATTTGCGTGTGTGTGTGTGTGTATATATAAAATTTATATTGGTAATCTATTTAAAAATAACTATAGCCTGAAATAAAGATTTTTCTCAGTTTCTTCCTTTAAAATTTTCTAATTTCATATAACCTTGCCCTATTTTCTTTTTTTGCATGTTTGGGCATCATTATTATTATTATTATTATTATTATTATTATTATTATTATCATTATTATTTATTTAATTTAATTTTTTGATGTTGTGGATCATATTTGTCAAATTTGGACCACAGGTTTGGAATTTTCAGTTCAAAATATATATTTTCATCATAAGAAACTTTCTCTTCATGTTTAATGCATTAGTCTTCAACTGTACAACATTTCCAAAGAAGAAATTGCATTGTATGAAGTTGTATATTGAATCTTGTTTTCTCTCTTTTGAAAATTTTAACTCTAAACATGAAGCTGGAGTAGAGAAATTCTGTTATTGACATGTCTGTTTATATTTCTTGATTTTTTCCTCCCATTTTCACAATATTGAAATTCTACACTGTTGAGATGAGAAATATAAGTATAAGGAATATATATATAGAAAACTTGTTGCAGGAATATGTTACAATACTGATAAAATATCTTTTAGCATGTACTGTCAAGTATAAGTTGTCTGTATTTATTGATGTAGATGACATATTTCAGATGTGTCCTTACGAATATATATATATATTTATATATATATATATACATAAGGACACACACACATATATATATATATATATATATATATATAATTATTTAATATCAGGGGATTTGTCACATTATTAGTATATCAGAAAAAAATGATCTGTGGTATTTGTTGTTGCACCTTCTATATGTTCAAATCCCACAAAGATCATCCTTTCACTGTAAATAAATAACATGCCATTCCAGGACAGAAGGTTGACAGGATTGTTAGATTGTCAGACAAGATGCTCTTTACAGACTGAGATCGAATTCTTCCCCTTACCAAAGATGAAAATCTTCTTAATATTTACATGTACACAACATTTTGATCATTATGATTGTCATTTTTTGTATTCATGTATGTGACATAATACCAGATTGAATTTGAACTAAGATCCTTTATTTCTAAACTAAATATAATAATGTTCATATCTATTAGGCAATGTACTGTCACAGATACCAACAGTTGCTTTGTTACATTATTTATATTTATCTTTTAGTTATTTCAGCTTTATTGAGCAGATGTCAGCACAAGTCTTACTAATTGTGCTTTCAGCAAGTCTTATATGTACTATTTCTTTGATATTTCTCAATTTACCTTGTCCCTCTCTCTCAATTATGGAAATGCCATATCATAGTATCTGTTTTCATTTCCTACACCTTATATGTTCAGCCATTCCTGACATACTTATTATTTTCATCAGCTCTTTATTAAGCAATTTCTCAGTCTAGTATTTATATAATAATGTTGATGGATGCACGTTAGATAAAATGGTAGATTTTTAGGCTAAATGCCTATTATCAATTTATGTTCTTTTTTGGAAAGCAACATGAGATAACTTCTTTAATCCCTTTTGGGTTAATCAGTTATATATATACATACAACCTTTATCAAGTCCTCTCTGGATTTTGGTCTTTGTATTTATCAGTGGATTGGCAGTATCGGTAGAGGGTTGGACACCATGCTTTGCAGCAAAGAGATACGGCCCTTTATGGTCTGAGTTCAAATTTCACCGAGGTTAACTTTGCCTTTCATCCTTACGGGGTCGATAAAATAAAGCACCAGTAATACACTGGGATAATTGCTGGCCTTGTGCCAAAAGTAGAAACAATTATTGCTACTACTACTATATATATATATATATATAGTTAATCAAGGCTACTCTTATTTCCTACTGAAATGTCATTTCCCATTGAAATGTCTCTTATATCAAGTTAAAAGAAATACATTTTTTAAACATGATTGTTAATAAGAACTTCACCTATTGATCAATATCTTCTTTTTCATGAAATATAATATATCTTTTGTTTTCTTGTACATAAGATGCAACCAATTTGTTTTGATCTCTCACCAAAATCTAATGCCAGGAATAAGAATTACAAATATTTTCTGGGCCTTAACAAGATCATGTTCTAATCAAATTTGTCATTCCTGTTAAGATATTTGTTTGATCTCTCATTCCTATGCTCATACTTTTAGATATGAATACTTTGTCTGTAATTTTGCCATCAATAAGCTGATAGATATTAGATGCTATATAATATGTCTAATTGTCTCTGGAAATATCACAGTTTAGTACTGCTGAGATTCTTTGCTAATGAGATAAATATCTTAAGAAATCCATCTAATTTTCAGCCAACTTTATTTTCAGAATCTGTCTGGAGTAAGATTAACTGCTAATGAGATGCATTTCTGTTTCAGAAAGACATCTAACTATTGACAAGTTTTAATATGTTTCTATCTATAAATCGAACAAGCTAAAATGGTATAGAAATCACTCGAGTCAGCCAATTGAGACAAGTTGAAAAAAGCTTTGACATCCGCTACACCATCTCTTCTATTTCAATTACTAGAACACACCTTATATAACCACATCATTTATCATAAAATCAAATTGCAAAATAGTTGTTTAGAAACACTGTCCATTTTTCGCTTAATCAAGATATATGGTAGAGATTGAACTAATCAAATGCTGAGAAGAGACTCGAGATATGAAGAAAAAATATATTTAAATTGATAAGCCTTCAGTTAAAAACACTGAAGCTATTTTGTGTTTAAGAAGTTATACTTTTTTTGGTGTAACTGAGTTCATATAACTGTTACATTAGATAGACAGTCATCTTATTCAGACAGAAATTTATCGTTCACATGTTTTCTGTGAAAGCTAAAATTTTAATTCTCAATATCTTAAAATGAGAGTTTAACCAATATTTAAAAAGATACATGGTAGCGTGGAAGATGGATGTTAAACAAAGATGATGATGATGATGATACGACATTCAACAATGTAACTTTCTTTGAACTATATCACATCATTATTAATACAGCAATTGTGGACATCCTGATGTCATTGCAGATACTTAACAGGTTGCATTTGATTAAAAATTGAATCAATGAAGTTGGTATCCATTTTAACATGGATGTTTAACCCCAAGTCATTTGTACACATATTTGATCAAAAAAATTCTAGCCATGCCCATCTTGTCTTATTTCCAGACTATATTATACAATGGGTCATTTTTAAGACTATAGGTTGTAATTTGAGGGTCACTAGGCTGCTATTTCTAGCAGATTGACTGACCACATGGAGGTGATGTGTCACAGGCTCATAGAAAAGAAATATATATATTGGTAAATTGTCTGGCTTATTACATCAATCAATTTGAACAACTATGTAAACATCATTTTACTGGTTTGTTGCAAACTAATTTTCTAGTTAAGTATATTTTCTAATTGTGTATATTAAAACATTGAATAAAATAGAAACCTAAAGACATGATTCAATGATAATGAAAGATTTGGATTGATGATCCTGGCAACTTTACCACTCAACTATATCAATAACAAAATAAATAAAAGAAAGAAAAAAATGTATAATAAAAGTTGTTGAATCTATTGGCATGAAATATAATGCAATATCAGAGAAGAATCAAAATGGAAATCCCAATTGAATTAATGTATTCAAATATTCAAATGAGCTTTGCTTAAATCTCTGCTATTAATTTTCACATCAAGTTTCTGTCCTTCACTCTTGTGAGGTAAATGCCTGATTCTTAAGTCCGATACATCATTGTTTTAGACAATTATTCAGTGCTATGTCACGAATCAGTGAGCTTGTTATCCTGTCACTTTAGAGACACAAGTCAATTAGAAGAGCAATTAGGTTTTTCATGAAAATAGCTATGATGTGTTTATGCTGGTTGGTGAATGTGGATGGAGTTTTAGTTAGTAGTTTTATGATTGAGTGGAGAAACAGAGGATATTATTTGTCATGAGCCAGCAAATTTCTACTAAATTCTTGCTTTAAAACAAAGACTGTCTGATCAATATCATTAGAAAATCAATGATAACATTGATGGATTTTATAATTGGAAATTTCTGATTCAAAGCCATTTGCTATCAATTTAGGTGCAAAGAGCTTCCTATTTCTTCCAATCTTTCCCAGTCTACTTTAATATTTTAATGTAGTTTTATTTGCATTATTTTTACTGTTTTTTATTCCTTAGATAGCTACACTGATATAATATAAGATCACAATTTCTCATTTATAAATTTCATCATTCTATCTAATGCTCACATTCTCTTCATGCAGAAATTCACATACACGGACATATAAGTACACAAGAATATTTATTTGTATATTTAAACACAAAATTATGCTTCTTACTTTGATATATATATATATATATATTTATATGAACATATATATATAAATATATTTATATGAACATATATATATATATTTATATGAACATATATATATATATATAAATATATTCACACACACTATTAACTATCTAGTGCTCTGATATATACATATATACATATATGTTTAGTGTAGGAGCAAGACACGGTCACCTGAACTAACTCGCCTCAAATGGGACAGCTTATCTACCCAATGGTAGAGTGGAAAAATGGACGTTAAACAGTGATGATGATGATAATGTTATATAGTAGTTCAAAACACACACACAGTTGTTTCCATACAAAAACCTGTATTAATATCATTGCATAAACCTTGGTTATGATTTTTCGTGTATGTTAGAGACAAAGGGATTCATTCTGCATATATATATAACTGAGGATTGTTTTAAAATTGGTCTTATGTGTTTTCCCATATTTGTTAATAGGCAAAGTCAAAACTTACTCATTAATGATCAGCCACTTCTGAATATTGACCACTTGAATATAATAAAAATATAAAAGTGAACACTTAGGGGTTAAGGAGTTGGATTCACAATCATGAGGTTGTGAGTTCAATTCCCAGGCTAAGCAATGCGTTGTGTCCTTGAGCAAGATGTTTTATTTCAAGTTTCTCCTTCTGCTTGGAAAAACCAATGGAAACATTTTTCCTTAGTTTGATCTGATGAGTTACACCTCACTTGGTAAAGGAATGAGGTTTGACATCTTGTTGATTCAGATCAATAAATAAATATAGTAAAACTATCAGAGATGCTATAACACAGAGGCGAAAGACTTCATCAAACAGCAGCTGTTGTCATCTGTCTAGTGGCAACCCAGGCAACATATACACAAACTTACACACATAAATATGCACTTAAATAAATAGATATCCTCTCATACATCAGCACCACCATATCTTTGTTGCATGTTGTGTGTGTACATGCATACACATACATATTATGTATACATGTATGTAGGACATATATATATATATATATATATATATATATATATATACATATATATATAAACAGATGTTAAAGGATGATGATGATGATATATACATATGTATAAATAGTTATATATTTTCACTTCTCTGGAAATTGCAGTTACATGAAGTTCAAGTAGTGAGGAAGAATAAAAAATTAGTTTATATGAAACATATATTCTACAACATGCATTCATTCACAATATTTGAACATATGTATCTCATCATCATCATAATTGTAAATCCATTTTCTATATACATATATAGAAGAGAGTAAGACAAGGAGAGAAAAATAAAACAATATATAGACGTGTGTTATGTATATATATATACAAAAACACGTATACAAGATGCTTTATTTGCCCTTCCTAATATAATTTCTGTATGCTAAAAAAAATTAATGTATAATCATGCCTACACAAACACAAATAAATTTCATGAACATATGTGTGGGTACACTTTTAATGACAATATATTTATATACTCTATTGACTCAAATTACTATTCAGATGTCTGCAAAGATGATAATAATGGTTTTTATATCCACATATATCCAATACTTTTATAATTTAATGGGGTACTCAGAATATGGTTAACTTGGTTTTATATATATTTTTATTACATTTTTTTTTCCTGTATTCTTATGTTATATTCATTTCCAGTAATTTATTTATTTGAATGAATTCCCTTTATTATTTAATATGATAATATGTGTGTATGTGTGAGCACACATGTGGTTTTATATATAAATGTCTGTGTGAGCATATATATATGTGTGTGTGTGTATTTATATATATATAATATACATATTTTATATATAAATGTGCGTGTATGTATATATATATATATAATTGTTTCTACTTTTGGCACAAGGCCAGCAATTGCCCAGTGCGTTACTGGTACTTTATTTTATCGACCCCGTAAGGATGAAAGGCAAAGTTAACCTCGACGGGATTTGAAGTCAGACCGTAAAGGGACGTAACTATGCTGGAAAGCATGGCGTCCGACCTTTTACCGATACTGCCAAATCACCGCCATATATAATATACATATTTTATATATAAATGTGTGTGTGTGTATATATATATATATATATATATATATGTAGGAGGTGAGTTTTATTGTAGCACAATAAAGCAATACAAATATCGGATAAGTAGCACTCTACAGTTTGTAGGACTGGAGTATAAATAATTGTTTCTACTTTTGGCACAAGGCCAGCAATTACCCAGTGCATTACTGGTACTTTATTTTATCGACCCCGTAAGGATGAAAGGCAAAGTCAACCTCGGCAGGATTTGAACTCAGATCGTAAAGGGACGTAACTATGCTGGAAAGCATGGCGTCCGACCCTCTACTGATACTGCCAATCCACCGTATAAATAATATAAGATCAAAAGATGGTTAAAAGAGTTCCAAGTATTTTATTATGTGCATTTCAAAAACAAATATCATCATGGGATGATATCTGCGTTCTCATCAGATAAAATAGGGAGACATGATATGAAGCTTAAAAAACACTTGTGAGCAGTGAAGTTTTGAGAACGCAGATATCATCCCATGATGATATTTGTTTTTGAAATGCGCATAATAAAATACTTGGAACTCTTTTAACCATCTTTTGATCTTATATTATATATATATATATATATATATATATATATATATATATATACATATACATATACACACATACATATATATATTTCTTTTCTCATAAACAAATACTATCTTTAAGTGTTAGTTCTAAATGTTGTTCCAATTGAAATTTAATACAAGCACATTTTTGTAAATGATTATAAACCTCTTTGAGTAGCTCTAATATATATACGAACAATGTTTATTAATTGTTCAAGTGTATATATTATGTTTTCCTGACAAATACATCACTGTAGTTTATTTTGGATTTATTGCATTCAAACTAAGGTGTTTGTGAACATTAGACACTGTGGTATATTCTGTTACTTTGATAATAATTGGTTCAAACTTTAGCAGCACAGAGCAAGATTATTTGTATGTACAGAAATGAAAAAAATGAAGCACTCAATACAGTACATTGAGTTTATTTTGATAACTATGAAAGCTCTTTTCATAACCGATCCTGTGTCTTCAGTGAATGAAGTTTTAGTTGTTTGGTCACTGTTAAACTTCTATACTTTTGCAAAACACCTGCTGACTTTAGACTAACTGATTTTAACAATTTCAACTTTGTTGTGGTTGATAGTAGAAATAACTACAATAGTTGATAATTTTCAAAGTTTGATATAGCTTTAAACAAAACAGATGTATGTTGGGATTATCATGCTCTGGCTTGCAGCTTTAACTGATTTTCCAAACAGTTCTTAGAAAGAAAACTTTAATTGTAATTATCCTACACAATAGTGATATAGAGATATAATAAAATCCAATAAAAATAATAATGATGGCTCTATGTTGTTGACTTTCTGCAACAATTCTTATTTATGTCTACTGCGCATTATTACTGCTCTATAGAATATGATTTGGAAGAGATCTCAAAAGAATAATAATTTGAACAGTCTTTGATTTAGACTTTTATAGCATTGCTGATAAATAATACAATTCATAACAGATTTATATAATAACAAAAGACATCTGTTTAATGAGAAGAAAAATAATGAAGTATGACACAATGATATGGGTTACGTTTATTTGTTAAAATTGTACAGCTTAGTGTTTTTGAATTTAAACATGAAAAGATTAAACGACAGCATTCACATGCAGGTGCTTGTGTACATCCACCTACGCAAACATTCACACTCATATATATACTGTTTTAATTTTTTACCTGGTCCAGCCATCTGGCCGAGGCCATGTGTGGCACTGCCCTTGTTGCTACACGTTCTATATCCAGCCTGCATTGGCTGGTCATTGATGTAGGAGGGAGTTTGTTGTTGCTGCTCTTAGGGTACCTCCGTTCCATGCTGCGGGTTCATCGGGGATCCTGGAAAGCAGTGTGTCGAGATGCTTCTTGAAAACATCTATGTCCACACCATGCAGTTCTCTCAATTTTCTTGGCAGCTTATTAAAAAGTTGAGGGCCTTTGAACACTGGACTATTGTAATATCTGCTCCTTACTCTAGATATGAAAGACGGGACCTTTGGCACCACACAGTGACGTCCTGTTCGAGGGTTGGTCTGGCTCTCAATGCCAAAGTTTGGTGCTAGACCTTCTAGGATCTTCCATATATAGATATATATAATAGTTCTGACTTATTCCAGATCAGAGTAGTTGAAGAAGAACTGGATCAACATTCTGCACTAGTCTGATGAAAGGTTCAAGGAAGTATCTTAAAAAGAACACACACACACTAAAAAGAAAATGAATGGAAATAGAACGTTGATAGATTAATGTTATGCTGTAATGAAGGAATTTCGAAAGATATTCTTATGTTTTGGCCTGTTTGTATTTCATTAAAGAAAAGAATAAAATAAATAAAAAGAAAGTAAAGAATGAACAGAGAAGAAATGAAAAGATGAAGAATCTGAAAAGAAGAAAAAATAATTCAAAGTTAGAATCATGTGTGTTAGAATAATGAGGTCATAAACTAATAAGCCTTGTAATTTGTCTTCTTTGATCTTGCATTTCTTTTTTTTCTTTATTTGTTTCTTTTCTCTTATAAAGGACATGAAGTCTGAAATATAAGAACATACCTACATTTCATAGATGTTTCTTCCTTACAATAAGAATAATGTATAAACTGTGTATTTCTTTTATTCGTTTGATCGTATCGTTTTTAAGTTATTTTCATATATATATATATATATTCATTAGTTAAGCAAAACAAGGCCACAAACTTCACAAAGAAGACATTGTTAAAAGATTGTCAACGTATTTTAGTTTGATGTAAGGAATGTAGAGAATAATAATAATAATAATGTCCGTTTACAATTGTTTCGCTACTCCATATAATATTTATGGATCAGATGACTATATATCATAATTGATCATAATTGATCTGGTTCACCTAACTGCGCACCTAACTTCTGCATGAACCCAGCCACCTAGCTGCTTTCTACTGCATATTGCACATTGAGCACATGCCTTTACGCTTTGGCTTCTAACTAACTCACCAATCTCTCCTCTCATATCTCCTCTACTATCTCCATCTCTCTCTTTAAGATTGGTTACTCTTGAACTGTACATATATATATATATATATATATATATATACATGTGTGCGTACATTTAGAAATGGATATATGACAAATCCAATATCATTGTCGAGATATATTTGGCAAATAAAAGATAGCAACCTTGAGAATCCTACATTGAATGGAGTATATTATTGAAAACGAGAGCTTAGAAAGGATGAGGTGCAAATGTAGGAAAGCTAGATAATCCCATTACAACGACCAGAATATTAACTTTGTAAAAGGAAACACTATCCCCTTGCTTGCATGTGAGAAAAGGTAGCTGCCTGCATTTGTTTAAACACTTCCCTGTGTCAAAAGAGTCCTATTTGCAATTGGAAAAATGATTGCATTTAACTGGAATCTCAAGAAATGTCCAAAGTTCCAAGTGGAGGGGAGGATACTGTGCTGGAGAGTACTCATCTAAGCCATGCAAAAGTGGAAGGACAGAAGGTTATGATGATGATTAAGATCAGGGCCATATATAGACCTTGGGGGACCTGGAGCAGTTCAGGTTTGGGGGGCATGGGGCAGATTTGAAGGGTCCTGTTTGACAAGAGGTGCCCAGGGCATTTGCTCGCTTGACACCCCCAATAAATCCAGCCCTGATGAAGATGATACATGTGTATGTATGTGTACATATATCATAAAAAAATGTATTTTGTAGAGTGCAAGCTTCTATCTCATCTGAGCAGTCAGTAGAATGCTGGAACTTATGTTTGTAAGATGTGCCAGTTCCTGGATCAGCGATTGAGTCAGTACCTTTGCTTGAGTACCAGCTTGATCTGCTGATAACCCATCCAGCCCTTACAAGCAGGGAAAGTAGATGTTAATCAATGATGATGATATCATCATCATCGTTTAATGTCCATCTTACAGACTAGCACTAGTATATATATATATGTAGCGGCGTGGTTAGTCAGTCTAGTCACTACTTCTGATCAGATTTGAGAATAGCCCTTAGAAGGACTCTTATCGCATACGGTCTGATCAGATCTGAAGATAGCCCTTAAAAGGACTGTTGTCGCATATAGTCCTTAAAAGAACTGTTGAGGATGGACAGACGAAAGCACAAGTTGAAAGGACGAAGCAAGGCAAGATGTAAATTCGATCAGCTATTTATTTTCACATGAAGCGATGATACGAGGTACAAGGCGTGTGTGAGTGACAAAGCGTGGCAGAGTAAGGGAACAACGATACGCTAGCTGACTCTGCCAAAAGTCGATTGCTGAAAGTGTTTGGAACCACTCTATTTATACAGAAATAATCGTTTGATGTTTAGCCGCTGTGTAGGCGTTTATTCTGGTAGTTTTTAAGGGTTCTTTTCTTTCACGTTGAGTAGCTAGCTAACAGGTAGATCTCGCTGTATATTTCACAGATGTTATTTCCGGTGGCTGCAAGATCTTTTGTACAACAAAAGAGCGAAATATCGTATAGTAATGGGCCAGTGGTGCATTTGTCATGACATAGCCCCAGGAGTGTCCAGCACGTTGTGAAATTTTGTGATCATCGAGTACAGGACAGAGCCGATGTAGAGATGATATGGCAAGATGTGTGTGTCAAGAAGAGAAAAAAGAAATAAACTATAAAATAACTTTGACCAGATTTATGCAGGCGTGATGAATGAGCCTGTTGCAATTTGGGTTGAGCTGCCTGTGAATTGCGTGATAAAAAGTCTAACTGGGCAGTGAAGATAACCGTAATGTGTGAACTGAATTTCCGTAAGCATACTGCCTAAAAGTAACAATTTGCTCCACAGCATATGACTTGAGCGAATGCATGTGGTAAAAAAAATAGCGAGGGATTCTCGAGCTATTGAGTGAATGTGTACGGGAAAAAAAGAAGGCCAGTGTTTTGAGGCTGCGATTTGTGAAATGCGTGATCAAAGAGAAAACATTTTGTAGTGTAAGAGTTAGAGGGACACACATATCTATTGCTCAGTGTATGAACTAAAAGGTGAAACAAACGTGGTTTTGTAGTGTGCATGAAAAACAGAATACCTACACGCCTTGTATGTATATAAAAATTATGGCAATTACACAATCAATGTTACAGAATAAGAAAAATACAAATTTTTTCAAAACAAGAGAGAGAAGAAACAACAATGCTATACACAATGTTTGTTCTTAAATAGTGTTTGTAATAAATAATGTTCATTATAAATAATGTTCTTCGTGACATGAGCACATGGTCACTAAAAGTTGCAATTGTTCAAGCAGAAAGTTCATTGTATTTGAAACTGGAAATAGTAAACACAAGAAAAATGGAAATGTTTTGCGCGAAGAATGATTAAGAAACTCACTTGAGGTTAACGGTAATTCACATATTGTGCCAGCTTGGCGGGCCAATGGACGCGTCATCCACTTCTCGTGACTGGAGATGAAACAGGTGGCTCGCTGGAACAGCAATCTGTTGGAGTTTCTGGTGTAGAGACTGTAACAGTATCCATGATGGCTTTTTTAAATCTGTCCACGCTGATAGAATTCTGTTTACCATCTAGATCGAGAATAAAATATTTCGGATATTTTTTTAGAACACGATAAGGGCCAGAATATAGAGGTCGAAGATGAGCTGAGATGGTGTCGTTTCGAACGAAAACGTGTGTCCAATCTTTAATGTCTGAAGGTACGTGTGTGGCCGTGTTCTGTTGACGGGTGCTTGCAGGAGCAAGGTGAGACATATATTGTTGAAGATGGTGTACGTATGATCCTGGGTCTGGAACATCCTGAGGAGAGATGGGAGCAGCCATCTGACCAGGTAGAACTAGGGTGGTGCCGTACACTAATTCTGCAGGTGTGTGTCGGAATTCCTCCTTAACAGTGGATTGAGTGGTAGGTATTCAAACCAGTGGGTCTTGTCTGGATATGCTTTTATTGCTGCTTTCAATTGGTGATGGAATCTTTCAACGAGACCATTACCTTGCGGGGGATAAGCTGTCGTGCGGATGTGTTTACATCCTAACAGGCGAGTCAGTTCCCTGAAAAGGTGGGAGTCAAATTGGCGTCCTATGTCCGTTGTTATCTTCGCTGGGGCGCCATAACGTGATACCCAGTGTAAAACCAAAGTTTTAGCGACTGTTTCCGCTGAGGTATCATTTATGGGAAAAGCCTCAAGCCAACGAGAAAATCGAACTAGGCAGGTGAGCAAGTGTGTGTAGTTCTGTGATGGTGGTAGAGGTCCGACGATGTCGATATGCACATGATGACAACGTGCATCAGGTTGCGCGAATGTGCCGAGTGGAGTTTTGATGTGTCTGTGGACTTTGGCTTTCTGGCAGGCAATGCAGCTCCTGGACCAGTCGCGCACGTCCTTGTTAATGTTAGTCCACACAAAACGGGCAGAGATTAATTTCTGTGTAGCCCGGATTTCCGGGTGAGACAAGCAGTGTAAAGCAAAAAAAACTTGTCGACGATGCATCTGTGGTACGTAAGGTCGTTCATGACCTGTAGAAAAGTCGCACCAAATTTGTCCCGGAGAAGAAGGAATGGGAACTTGCTGAAACTTGAGGGATGGCGAATCTCGTAGCTTGATAAACTTTTCGTCAGTCTCTTGGTCAGCTGCGATATGTTGAAGGTCGATGCCTGAATGCACATGTATTGCGTTCAGCTGGATTCGGGACAGGGCATCGGCTGCTACGTTGTCTGTTCCCTTGATATGCCGAATATCAGTTGAATATTGGGAGACAAAATCCAGGTGTTGGAGTTCTCTCGGTGAATGTCGATCAGGTTTGGTACGGAACGCATAAACTAATGGTTTATGGTCCGTGTAGATCACGAAATCTGATCCTTCGAGCATGTGCTGAAAATGCTTAACCGAAAATAGGTTGCTAAGAGTTCGCGGCCAAAGGTACTGTATTTCGTTTCTGCCGGTTGCAACCGCTTAGAAAAGAAGGATAAGGGTTGCCACACGCCGTCGACATGTTGTTGTAGAACGCCTCCAACCCCCGTGTCTGATGCGTCCACTCGCAGCGAAAGAGGAGCGCCAGACCTGGGGAAAACGCGCATGGAAGCGTTTGCCAACATTTCCTTCAGGCGGTTAAAAGATGTTAATTCTTCCTCGTTTAGAGTGATCTCTTCGTTTTTGCGAGTCCGGTTACAAAGAAGGTCCGTGATGAGTCTGGCTGCATCGGAACAATGAGGGATGAACCGCCTATAAAAATTCACCAGACCGAGGAATTCACGCAGTTTCCGAAGTGATGTAGGTGCGGGAAAACTGCGGATAGCTTCTACTTTCTCGGGAAGTGGACGAATGCCGTCTTTATCGATGATGTGCCCGAGAAAGGACAGTCAAGGAACGCCGAGAAGGCACTTGCTGGGGTTGATGATGATACCGTACTCAGCCAAACGTCGGAAAAGGAGATCTAAGTGCTTCTCGTGTTCATGCTCGGAAGTACTTGCTACCAGCACGTCGTTAATATACGCGTATACGAAGGGTAGATCGCGTAACACGGTGTCAATAAACCGCTGAAAAGTTTGTGCAGCGTTGCGCAGACCGAACGGCATTCGCAGGAATTCGAATAAACCGAACAGTGTTGTGATTGCGGTCTTCGGAATGTCTACAGGCTCCATAGGTATCGGGTTATATGCACGCACCAAATCTACCTTGGAAAAGATGCGTGCGCCTTGCAGAGAGGGAGAAAAATCGTGCAGGTGAGGTACAGGGTAATTATCGGGCACTGTAGAATTGTTAAGTGCACGATAATCCCCACATGGTCGCAAATCATTCTCGTTTTTTTTTGGAACAAGGTGTAGGGGTGCAGACCAGTTGCTGGAGGAAGGGCGAATGATTCCGAGATCCAGCATGTGTTGGAACTCCTGCTTGGCGATTCTCAATCGGTCTGGAGGCAGTCTCCTTGGTCGGGAAGGTGTGGGTGGTCCCTTTGTCTCGATGTGGTGCGTGACACTATACTTAATAGGACCATCCTTAAATACCGGGCGAGTGATGTCTGGGTATTTCTGGAGAATGCCGTTGTACCGCGAAGGCTCTGACTGGCAAATTACAGGGCTCACTGTGGATTGCGTGGTAAATATACCTCTCACAGTGAGGTTTGTGGTGGTGTCAATAAGCCTCCGGTTCTTCGTATCCACTAGAAGGTTGAAGTGGTGGAGAAAATCGGCTCCTAGGATCGGGGTCGGCGAACACCCATTGAAAACGCCGCCTCGGGCCTAAATTGAGAGTCAGGGATTTTTCCCCGAAAGTGGGAATTGACGATCGGTTCACTGCTTGCAGAAAGGACGGTGTTGGGTGTCTTTTGCCCGAGATTAGTGAAACCGAAATAACACTAACCTGGGCTCCTGTATCCACGAGGTAACGGATGCCTGTCGCCAGGTCGTTAATAAAAAATAGACGACTTTTCTTTTCAGTACCAGGGGTGAACGTCGTCGCCAGATCTTGGGTGGTATTCCGGAAAGAGCACGGGGCTTTGCATTTAGATGCCTGTGTGCCGAAATTTGTGTGATACCAGCAGAGGTTGCCAGACACACGATTTTGACTGGGACTACTGGATCTTCGACTGTGAAAAGGCCTGGATCGATTGTTGCTGCGTCGCCGGTGTGTTTGAAAGGTCAGGTTCTCTACTTGATTTGAGAGGGCTTTAATTTGACCAGCCCGCTCTCTGATCATAGCCCGCAACTCTGAAATCTCGGCCTCTGTCGTTGGTTGCATGTCCATGTTGGTATTTTCTTAGGTGCTGTCTGGTTGCGCGTTCGACATCACGTCGGGTCACCAATTATAGCGACGTGGTTAGTCAGTCTAGTCACTACTTCTGTCAGTAGAATGCTGGAACTTATGTTTGTAAGATGTGCCAGTTCCTGGATCAGCGATTGAGTCAGTACCTCTGCTTGAGTACCAGCTTGATCTGCTGATAACCCATCCAGCCCTTACAAGCAGGGAAAGTAGATGTTAATCAATGATGATGATATCATCATCATCGTTTAATATCCATCTTACAGACTAGCAGTAGTATATATATATATATATGTAGCGACGTGGTTAGTCAGTCTAGTCACTACTTCTGATCAGATTTGAGAATAGCCCTTAGAAGGACTCTTATCGCATACGGTCTGATCAGATCTGAAGATAGCCCTTAAAAGGACTGTTGTCGCATATAGCCCTTAAAAGAACTGTTGAGGATGGACAGACGAAAGCACAAGTTGAAAGGACGAAGCAAGGCAAGATGTAAATTCGATCAGCTATTTATTTTCACATGAAGCGATGATACGAGGTACAAGGCGTGTGTGAGTGACAAAGCGTGGCAGAGTAAGGGAACAACGATACGCTAGCTGACTCTGCCAAAAGTCGACTGCTGAAGTGTTTGGAACCACTCTATTTATACAGAAATAATCGTTTGATGTTTAGCCGCTGTGTAGGCGTTTATTCTGGTAGGTTTTTAAGGGTTCTTTTGTTTCACGTTGAGGTAGCTAGCTAACAGGTAGATGGCACTGTATATTTCACAGATGTTATTTCCGGTGGCTGTACATATATATATATATATATATATATATATATATATATATCATCATCATCATCATTATCATCATTTGGGTTGTCCCATTTGAGGCAAAATGGGTCAGGTGACTGTATGCTCATATAGAACTGTTTCTGGCTAGATTTCTGTAGATGGATGCCCTTCCTAACATCATCATCATCACCGTTTTATGTCCGTTCTTCCATGCTAGCATGGGTTAGATGGGTTGTCCTGTTGTGGGCAGTGTCTGGTCGGCTGACCATGCCTTGCTCATACAGGAACTGATTTGGCTTGATTTCTACAGCTGGATGCCCTTCCTAACACCAACCTCATTTACAGTGTGGGCTGGGTGCTTTTTTGCCGTGGCACCTCCACGACCACTTTGCAGTGGGAGGGTGTGGGGGCATATTGTCTATATGCTTCAGCTTGTACCCATGGGAGGTCGGGTACTCTGTATTACTGCGTGATGCCAGAGGTCAGGTCGTGTGTCATCGCCTTTGAGAGGTGCAACTGGGTAAGGTCGGGCCCTATCACCTCATCCTAAGGTCTTCTTGGGTCTCCCCACTCCGCGGCTACCATTGACTTCTAGTGCTCTGCACCTTTTTATGCAGCTGTCATCCTTCATACGCATCACATGTCCATACCAATGCAATCGTCTCTCCTGCCCACAGTATTTGATTCCTCTTATGCTCGCAACCACATTTATAGTGTGTGCTGGTTGCTTTTTGTCAGGACTCCTACATGACTACTTTACAATGTGGGCTGGGTGCTGTTTGTCGTGACACTTACACGACCACTCTACAGGTAGGTTGGGTGCTGTTTGTAGAGACACCTACATCACCACATTAAAGTGTCGTATATGTATGTATATATATATATGAGCATTCAATACATTATGCAGGATAAATATTAGTTAGTAGGCAGTTAACAATTTACATAAGCATTACTCAGAGATCCACAGGAATGAAAGCATGTATCAAATTGCCCAGATTCTTATATGGATAAGTTGGCATGGAAATGGTGATGATGATGATCACATGTGTCATATTTGTCATTATCACTATTTTTATTAATCATCCCCGTTAGCATTACTAGTGTAATGTTTGCTTGAGCTGAGCTACTGCAATAAAATCTCTGAAAAATGGCAGTAGGGATATTTGTTCTGAAACCACTTCATCCTTTTATGAATGGAGGTTATAATATGCCCTGTTGGTTAAATATTATTAATATGTTTAATGTATAATAGTTAATTCTTACAAATCTAAACTGTTCATTTTATTATATATCTTGTTTTTATATCTCCCTTTCATAAATAACTGATATTTACCATAGTTCTCTATTCAATTCTCTGTCAGATATTATCACAGTTGAAATTGTGTTTATTACTCAGATCTAATGGCTATAGAAAATGCTGCTGGTGTGTTTGGCTTGAATTTTCGATTTTGGCATCTTTCTGCCTCTAGAAATAATAAATCTGGAAATTGTTAAGAAAATTGCAATTTATCAAAGATAGAACTGGCAACATTTGTATTTCAGTATTTGGAAGAATGCACAATTACATATACTTATTTAAATTTTCGAAATCCTTTGCCAGATATATACTGAAAATAAGTATTAGGCATGGAAATTATTTGGAAAGACATTAAAGTTTCCCATATTAGTTCTTTGATAATTTATTTTGCCTATTACCATGTACAATAGGTTAAGTTGACAGTGTTGGTCTCCTTGTCAAACTGTTAAAAGATTTTCCTCCCATCACTAAAGGTGTGCTGTGTTCTTGATCAACAAACTGAACTCTCTGCAGTTTAGTTCACCCAAAAGCATATGTTATTGTTTAGTTTCATATCAACAATATAATGAGTAAAGCTTTGATCAAAGACATTCCACTTGTAATCATCCCAACTTAAGCATAGTGTAAATTATCCAATCTAATTTAATAAAGATTTAACTGCTATGCCTAGCAAGTTTAAGAACCATATATATGCATGTATATGCAAACAGACAAGTGTGTGTGTGTGTATATATATATATATATATATATATATATATATATAACCCATGCTAGCATGGATGCATATATATATATCTAAGGAATGTAATGTCCAGTTACTGTAGGTTCACCAGAGTGAGCACTCGATGCATAGTTTCCAGTTGGTATAGAGGTAGGTGTAGAACTAGGCAGAGTGTAATTTTAATAATTATAATAACAATAAAAAGGACGATTTGTTATGTCTTTATTACATTTATTGAGTAGTGATGCATGTTTCACTATTGATCAGCTCAAGGTTTGATCTGTATCAATCTAGCCTGACTCTCAAATCAAAAGCTCATCGGACCTCTGCTGTGCTAATGACAACGAACCTGTAGGGCTATATATGTATATCAATATATTTATTATATCAGTATATGTATACATTTATTATATGTATATATATATCATAGATAGGTATAATTCACTACTGTAAATAGTCTGGCCACCGATGAATAGTTTCTTAGTGTTCTGTAGCTTGAGATTTCATATTTATTTGGAGATGTTTCTATGAAAAATTACTTTAGCGTAACCATTTGAAAGACATCTTAAATTACACTGGAACAATGGGAACTCTGTCTTGAAAAGATATAACAATAACTGTTGTCCCAATCAAAATAAAAAAAAAAAAATAATTCTAGGTGATTAAAATAAGTGAAATTTTGAAAAAATATTAAAGAATGATCTGTCACATTTAACTGGAGTATTACATGTTCTAAACTGCAAGATTTCTGAAATCATCATCATCATCATCGTCGTCGTTTAACGTCTATCTTCCACGCTAGCATGGGTTTAGACGGGCCCGGAATATGAGGTGGTATCAAAAGGTTTCAGGACTAGTACTGTAGCACACCAACAGATGGCAGCACAGGGTTGTGCAAGCAGTGATAGTTAGCTATAACTGTCATAAGGTAGTGTACTAAGTGATATTGTTGTGTTTACATTGTCAGTTGTTAAATTGGTATTTTTCTGATCACATCCGGCTGCATGTTTGCGATTATACATCATGGACATCAAGTTGGAACAAAGAGCCAATGTGAACATGAAACATCGGCGACAGTGCCATTGAACATGCTTCAGAGACAAAACAGCAGTCAATGCAATGGAAGAGTCCATCATCTTCATGATCGAAGAAGGCAAGACTGAGCCGCAGTTCAATCAAGAGCATGCTCATCGTCTTTTTCGACATCTGTGGCATTGTTCATCAAGAATTCATTCCTCAGGGTCAGACCATCGTAAATGAATTTTACTGCAACGTTCTGAGATATTTAAGGGAGAATATTCAATGAAAGTGACTGGATCTGTGGCATGCAAAGAATTGGATTCTCCACAACGATGATGCACCTTGTCACTGAACACTCATCATCCATGAGTTTCTTACCAAGCACAACATCTCATCGCTTCTACACCCACCTTACTCACCAGATTTAGATCTTGCAGATTTCTTCCTTTTCTCAAAGATGAACATCAAGCTCAGTTTTAACACCGTTGCTGAGATCCAGCACAAATCACAAAAATTTCTTGACAAGCTTGCAAAAGATGACCTTGAGGCCGCATTCCAAGAGTACCAGAAACACTAGGAACAGAGCATTGCTGCACAAGGAGATTATTTCAAAGGAGATGGTGTTTAAACTTATGTAAATAAAGTCCTTCTTTAATTGAAGAGATAACCTGGAAACATTTTGATGTAGCCTCATAGCAATTCCCACGTATATTTCTGTCCACCATTTTTCTAACTCCAAATGTAATTTACCTGATTTATTCGACTATTTTATAGTCATTATATAAATTGCAGTAGCTTTTCATAATAAAAGCAAATAAATTTCAAGTTTGTTCAATATCTTCATAATCTTATCAGTCTACATCATCAACATTACGTCCATTCTTCCATGCTAGCATGGGTTAGACAGGTTGTCCTGTTGTGGTCAGTGCCAGGTCAGGTGACCTTGTCTTGCTCATACGGGAACTGATTTTGGCTTGACTTCTACAGCTGGATGCCCTTTCTAACACCAACCTCATTTACAGTGAGTGTTGGGTGCTTTTTTTCCATGGCACCTACTTTACAGTGTGGGCTGGGTACCTTTTTGTCATGACGCCTCCACGACCACTTTTCAGTGGGAGGTGGTGGGGGTATATTGTCTATAATTCTTTAATCACTACCACCATAAGTTGTTAAAAATTTGTGTAAATCAAGGGACATTTCAATGAATCATATTTACAATTTATGAAGATATAAAGCAGTGGTTCCCAAATTTATTTTGTTACTGAACCCTTTTACAATTTTCCAAAAATTGGGGAATCCTTGTGTGATTTTTTTCTCAAACCATGTAACCCATACCTATATTTTATGGTCAATGTCAGTCATTCTAATTTTGAGAGGAACATTAAATGAAATCAAAGTTATTTTAGAGAGAGAATTTATTCATATAGAAAAAAAAAATGGTATATAATAAATTTTTTATTAAATTCTATTAAAGACCTTTTATCTAGTGGAGCCTCCATTCAAAAATACTTATAAATTGCCTATATATCATTGCATCTTCTCTAATTAGCTCTGCTAAAAAAATTCCATGAATGCATTTATTTTGGTCTTGTATAACTTATGACATATATAGTAACCGTACCATGTGGAGGATAATAATTGTTTCTACTTTAGGCACAAGGCCAGCAATTACCCAGTGCATTACTGGTACTTTATTTTATCGACCCCGTAAGGATGAAAGGCAAAGTCAACCTCGGCGGGATTTGAACTCAGATCGTAAAGGGACGTAACTATGCTGGAAAGCATGGCGTCCGACCCTCTACCGATACTGCCAATCCACCAATAATGTTGTATTATATGAAGATTATGACAATAAAATAATTAGTTGTAATAATAGGGAGTGATACAGTGCTTGATAAAGATTGCTTCCTTTTTAAGTACAGAGTGATTCTATGAAGTAAATAAACATCGTTTTAACATGTAACTCAAATTTTAAAATATCATTCAAATCAAATAATCTATTTTATTTATATTATTCCTAACGATTTATATTTTTGTACTGAGATAACTATGTTAACCTATTTTTAAATCACTGAAAAAGATAATTATCTAATTATAGTCGATTTAGGTAATATTTTACAGAGTATCACGGAACAAAATATTCTTGAAGTGGATTAATAATTCATTCTATAAGATTTAATTTCTACTTAAAATTCCTGGTGAACGAAATTACAAAAAATTATATTATAATACTTTTTGAACTCTTACTTGCTGTAACTATGGGAGATAACTAGCCACAGTTACCTCCCTTGCTCATACTACTAGTATATGTAGGCATTTGGAAATGATTATTTTTTTCCAGATTTTAAATCAAATAACAAGTATTATTTTTCGGAATTAAATTGGCATTTTCTTCCCAAACCATAGATATTTCATTTGTTTTACTCTATGTCGATATTTACTAAAATTACTGCCTTTATTTTCCACTTGAATATTACGTATTTTATGCCAAATATTAATGCATGAGATTTCTAACTGAAATGCACATTATTGAAATAGATGACCTTCACAAAATTATTGTTGCTGATGTTTAATCTAATGCTTATAATCATATATGAGGTTAAATATTAGTCAACTATTTTATTTATATAGAGTTATGGTTAATCAAAACAATATTTTAGATTTCACTTAATTATTTTATGTTTGGTTTCAAAATATATTTGCCCTTATGTGACTTTTGTTAAAATTTATGAATTTCATGAAATCATTTCTATAAAAATATAGGTATGCTGTGTAAAATTACACATATGCACACACATTCGTCTTTGTTTTACATACATAAGAGTCTAATGTCTCACTTGAAACTGGAGGCTCATCAGGCCAGTACTTATCCTGGTTTCTGTGGCATGAAGTGACTGAGAGTACAAGACTCCTCCCTGTACAGGATGCCAGTTAAACCTTCAGATATTGCTGGAACCCATTTTCAGCTGACTGTACTGGAGCAATGTGAAATGAAGTGTTTTGCTGAAGAACACAACACACTATGGGAATTGAACCCATGACATTATGACAGTAAGTCCAATACCCTTAACACTAAGCCACATATCTGAACATATTAAAGTAGTCAAACATTAATTGAATAAGAACTCTATACATACGAGTAGAGAATTTATTGTGACAATAACTTCAGAACTTTCTCTGAGGACAGCTTTGTGTGTGTGTGTGTGTGTGTGTGTGTGTGTGTGTGTGTGTGTGTGTGCATTAGAATTGGCTCTTAGTACAACTGCAAAATTATAAAATACACCATAATGTATATGATTGAATTAATTTTGTATTCTAATTGAGAGAACATGCGCAGTTCTAACTATATTGACATCTACAGAAATCATGTTATATTATAATTACAACCCTTCAGGTTTCAGACTTACATTTTCTCAATTAGAGTGTTCACTCAATAATTGTTTTTTTAACAATAATAGAAAATGTCCTTATATAAAATTAGTTTATATGCATTATTGTTATATCAAATTTGTATATCGTGAGTGTGCTATTTAATATAAATTCTTTTAAAATGTTCTGCATTCTTTCCATATACAACTTACTATGGTGTAAGTATATTCACCTTTACATGTTTCAACCTATTTGCTGTGGCCATGATGATGCAAAACCATTATATAAAATTAATTTATATACATTTGTGCACTGCCAATATATAGAATTAATTTATACACTCTTTGAATATTATGCGTGATTTCCCTTTAAGGAATATTCTCTAAAATCTTTGAATATTTTCAACCAATGAACACCATCATTATGATATATTAATATATTAAATATCAAATGATACATATTATATAAAAAATATATAATATTTATTTATAAATAGTATATATTATATTATTTATTACATATGAATTAACAATTTTACTTATTACATATTATTTACAATTTGCGTGAAGGTACATCTCTCTGGAAATAGTGGTGTGGGGCGCTGAGGGTATTGCATGGCTGTGAGAGGGGCGGTGGCCCAAAAGATTTGAGAACCTATGGTGTAAAGTCTGTTAAAAACAGTCAAACAAACAAGTTTCCAATTTCCTTTCTGTATTCGTTTATCTGCTTTATATTTTATCATCTTCTGTTTTCTTTCTCTGTCTTTTACTTTAGACTTTTTGTTCCCTGCTCCTTATATTTAGTACCTATATATGTTTCTGTCTACCTTTGATCCTCTGAGTTCATGATAAATGAAAATCTAAAAGCCTAAGGTCTGTCACAAGCCTGGAGGTACATCAGGCGGGTGCGTATCCTAGTTTTCATGATGGGAAGTGACTGAGAGTAGAAAACTTCCCCCTGGACAGGATACTAGACCAATGTTGGGTTAAGCACAAAGCTACTGCTGGTACTCATTTTCAGCTGAGTATACTGAAGCAATATGAAATGAAGTGTTTTGCTCAAGATCACAGCACAAAACCCAGGACAGGAATTGAACTTACAACATTATAATCGTAAGTCCCATGTGTCTTCACATAGATGTAAATCCTCATTCTAAAATATAGATTAATCAATATATGGGAGTCTTTTTTTTACAGTAAAGTAGCAAAGATAACAATCTACCATTTAACTTGGGTGGTAGATTTAAACCCATCAACCGGTCTAAAACTACCTCTATCATGACCTAGCCATTTGGTGCCTTTAGCAGTGCACATTTTATTGTAAGCATCTGTGGCAGATCTGTAATCTATGATTATCTTTCTCTCTCCAACCATTATTAGAGGCTCTGAAAAGAATGATGGACGTTGTGCCTCCTTCCCTTTCTAAATACTAAAAAAAACAAAAAACAAGATAACAACTATGACCTTTATCCTATTTATTCTATTTCTCTCTCTCATTTAACAATATATAGCAATCAAGAAGGATTAAAAAAATTAAAATATAAAATGAAAAACACACAAAAAAACAAATATATTTATTTGCATTTTTTTTCTATCTAAATGCTATGAAGACATTAGTCATATTTTTGTAAGTACTTTATAATTATGGAAAACAAGATTAATTTGTTCTTATACAACCATTTCTTCAGTTCTTCAGCCAAACTGTGAAAGCTGTATTCATTAACATTCTTATGCTGATTTATTGTAATTCTATTGTCTTATTCAATTGAAGTTATTTATGGGCCAGGTAAAAAAAAGAATCTTTTCAAGGAAAAAAAAAAAAAATTAAGATTAAAATGAATCTTGCAACTATTTTAAAACATTAAATTTAGGCAGAAAAAATATTAATGAAAAATTAATTTAGAGAAATGCATATCTGTATATCTGTGAAATGTTCAACTAACAGTTATGTATGACAACAATAGTGTATCAAGACCACTCTATTTGAATAAGGATGTAAAAATAATTCTGAAATTAAAGATTAAAAACACACACACCCACCCACACACATATGAATATATATATATCATCATAATAATTATCATCATCATCTTGTTTATTTTTCTATGTAGACATGGGTAATTTAGGCTGTTTTGCAAGGAAGTTTTAGAGTTATACTTAACATTTTATCATGGCACTAGCAATAGTGAGGTCATAGACACAGCTAGGGCTGGATTTAAACCTTAAGGCTGCCCCTCATACACACATTTATATATCAATGTAATTGAAATTGAAAAGTTATACAGGTATTAAATTCATAAAATCTAACCATCATCATTTTAAGGTCACTTTCCACACTGGCATGCTTTGGACAGGCTGTCACCATCCGGAACTTGACATAATCTTGCTCAAATCTTGCCAAAGTTGACTTTGTTTTACATCCTTAAGGGGTCAATAAAATAAAGTACCAGTAATGCACTCAGGTGTATTTAATTGACTTTCCCCTCCTTCAAATTGTTGTCCCCATGCCTAAATCAGAAACCATTATTTACATATAAATACATATGCACACAAATACAAAGCATGTATATATAAATGCATGCACACACACACTCACTCTCACACACATATATATATATATATGTGCGTGTGTGTATACATATATATATACATATATGTATATATATATATATATATATATATATATATATGAATATGTGAGTTTACGAGTATGTGTATGTGTATCTATACATATATGTACACACATACACACACACATATATATATATATATATATATATATATACACGCATACGTGTATGTGTTAAAGTATGTTTCAAGTATTGAGTTTTTTGTAAAGAAGAGAGAAAACTTGTGAAACGACTGTTATATAATATTTATCTATTTCTAATGCATCTTCACTGAATAAAATGGAAAATATTTCTTTGAGTGGTAAAATTGATGTTTTTTGCTTTTAACAAACGTACATCACTGTGTAGGACATGTAGAAGACTATTTTTTAAAGAAAACTTAAGTGAAAAATAAACAAGAAAAGTGATAGTTTATATATATATAGTAATTTTATATTTCTTTCCATATTAAAAAGAATGTTTTATAGGTGATCGAGATAGAAAATATGTCAGAATTATTGTACTTTATTGATATTATATGCATGCATATATATATATATATATATATATATATATATATATATATATATATATTTAAATACATATGTATGCTTGTATGTATGTGTATATGTATATTATGTGTGTGTATATACATCTGTGTGTGTGTGTGTGTGTGGAGGGGGTCTATATATACTCTTTTACTCTTTTCCCTGTTCCGGCTGTCCGGCTGAGGCCATGCTGGGGCACCGTATGTATATATATATATATATGTATATATATATATATATATGTATATGTATATATATATATATATATGTATATGTATATATGCACACACACATACATATATATGTGTATATGTATATGTATATATGCACACACACCCAC
>OZ024740.1:189133574-189146074 GCA_964016885.1 Eledone cirrhosa
TGGGATAATTGCTGATCTTGTGCCAAAAGTAGAAACAATTAATTATTATCCTTATGGGGTTGATACAGTAAAGTACCAGTCATACACTGGAGTTGATTTAATCGACCCCCCCCCCCCCCAAAAAAAAAAATATTATTGGCCTTGTGCCTAAATCAGAAACGATTGCCGAGGTTAACTTTGCCTTTCATCCTTACGGGGTCGATAAAATAAAGTACCAGTAATACACTGGATTATTGCTGGTCTTGTGCCTAACGTAGAAACAATTATTATTGTTATTGGCAGTATAGGTAGAGGGTCGGACGCCATGCTTTGACGTATAGAGTTACGGCCCTTGCCATTCTGAGTTCAAATCCCGCCGAGGTTAACTTTGCCTTTCATCCTTACGGGTTCGATAAAATAAAGTACCAGTAATGCACTGGTTAATTGCTGGCCTTGTGCCAAAAAGTAGAAACAATTATTATTGTTATTATTCAGTTGTCATACTTCGCGGCGTAGAGCAACGGCCCTTTACGCTCTGAGTTCAAATCCCACCGATGTTAACTTTGCCTTTCATCCTTACGAGGTCGATAAAATAAAGTACCAGTAATGTACTGGTATTTGCTGGCCTTGTGCCAAAAGTAGAAACAATTATTATTATTATTCAGTGCATTACTGGTGCTTTATTATTTCGAACTCTTAATGATGAAAATCAAAGCTAACCTCGGCGGGATTTGAAATCAGAATGTAAAGGGCCGTAACTCTGTTGTTACAGCTCCCAGAATCGATTGAGCACCAGCCAAAACTTACTGTTATTTAGTTACTTCCCTTTAGATTCTGAGTTCAAATTTTGCCAAGGATGACTTTGCTGGTTATCAATTACTGAGGTAAATTAAACTGACCAAATTATTTTCCCCAGAATACTTGACCTTTTATCTAAACTAGCAGCAGCAGCAGCAACAACAACTACTACTACATCATCATCATCACCATTATTATTATTATTATTATTGAAATGAAGATTTTATACGTTTTGTTTCTTTGAACTCTATTATGATCTCAAGAGATATAGCCGTATGTTTTCTTTTTAATATCGAAATATGAAGACAAGTCTAAGTGAATTGTCTAGAGCGAGCCATATTATATGTTTACCTGAGATTTATAGATTTTAACATTTGGGAATGTCTGAAGATTTAATATCTTCTTGTTGGTATGATGTTAAATATGTGAAGTCGATGTGACAGATATATTTGGTAATGACAAAAATATTTTCTGCGTGTAACAAGAAAAAATATTAAAAAAAAACAAGACTGTAGAAAGAAGTCGTTGTTATTGTTGTTTTGTCCTGAGTCATCTCTGATCAAACGGACTTATTTTTCAGATTTTATTTTTATTTTCATGACTACATTAACTAATTATTTTTAGTTTTATAAGACGATAAAATGTGAATTTAGTAAGATTTGGCTACTATTTTTAGCTGAGTGAATGGATCCTTTATTTGTTGTTTCTATTTTAGGCACAAGGCCAGCAATTTATCCAGTACATTACTGGTACTTTATTTTATCGACCCCGTAAGGACGAAAGGCAAAGTTAACCTCGGCTGGATTTGAACTCAGATCGTAAAGGGACGTAACAATGCTGGAAAGCATGTCCGACCCTCTACCGATACTGTCAATTCCCCTTGATAATTGTGATAGGATTGTGAAACCATATATAAGCGAAGCATTATGAAAGCCGCTTAAAGGGCCCACAAAAATGTCTGAACAACAATGAGTGGGATATGAGTCATTACATGTGATGATGTTGTTGTTCTTAATCTGTAAAGCAGTTTTGTTCGAGCAGGCATTTGATTAATGGCGTCTTAGCCGTGACAACCTCATCGTTTTTCTATCTCGGCTACTCCGTATAATGTGGTTCTTCATTTTTGTTTTTAGAGATAATAGTGTGTGATTTTAGGATGATTTGACACTCCCAGTTATATATTATGATATATTCAAGGGCAATAAGGTCACCTTTAATTACCTGACGAAGCTTTTAGGTTAGGTATTAATCAGCCTGGGCCAGAGGTAAAATTTAGGTCTCCGAAGCAGGTAAAAGAGCCAGGCCGGATGTGAAATATAAACCTCGACTTCAAATTGCGCAATGTAAGGGTTACAGGTTTATGCATGTATAAGAAATGTATGTAATTTGCTTACAAATACTAGAATAAAATAAACTAACTAGGACTTGAGGGGAGTACGACTTTCCCCTCACCCAAATTGCTGGCCTTGTGCCATTATATATATATATATATATATATATATATATATATATATAAACGATAAGTCCCTACACAGTTTTCGTGTTAAGCAGAAACTAGAGTAGAAGACATTCACACAAGATGCCACGCAGTGGGATCAAACCTGGAATCACCTGTTTGTGAAACAAACTTTTTAGCAACACAGCGAAGCCAAGAGCACAAAAAACACATCAAAAATAAACAACTGCAGTTAATATTATGTACTTTTGTAAGATATGTAGTACAGATCATAAGGTATGCAATTTAGACAAAACTATAAACTCGATTCATGCCACCGTCATTATTTCTGCTACTTAGAAACCCCACGTTTGTGAAAGTTACCTGAAGGCTGTCGTTTTTCCTTCATTCTCTCCACGTTTTCAAGTGGTATTAGAAGTTGATGATTATTGCATTGAAGAAAAAAAACCCAAAAAACCTATCGCTTTTTACTACTGTAGCCACTGTGTAGTAAAGATATAACATTAGAAAAAGGTAAACAAAAATTTAGTTGTGCGTTACGTTATCTGAATGTAAAAATAATATCGCAACGATATAGAAATGTGAAAAGAGATAAAAAAAAACAAAAACAATTATTATTCTTCAGCCTGAAGTGGCTCTTTGCAAGCAAGACATTTAGTCTATCGTATAGATCATATAAGTAATAATTTCAATATGAACGGCTCTGAGTAAATAAATAATAATAAAATAGTCGCAGTGTTCTGTCTTCTGTATCTTACTTCATAATAATCTATACACACGAGAAGAAAACATTCGCAATATTCGCTTGAATGTCATAAAAGATTTACCATAACATTCTTCTCAAATATATACATACATCTATATGTAGGTAATTTTACTAGAAGCACTGGATGGAAGTTTTGCAAAAGGTTGGATATATAGCCATAACTATATTCCATTATACTAGGGTTATTTATTTAATTAGATATCGAAGTGATGAAACTAAAATGTTGATTTAGGTAGCTGCTTTTCACGTGCATTTGATTTCATTCTCTGTAACATTAATTCCTTCATATTTCGTTCCGGCTATACTTATCAACATTCAATAAATCATTTTGTATATCTCTATTGATAGAATGAGTAATCTTCTCTTATTCTTCTCTTTTAAGGATAGATTAACATCTTCAAACGTCCTTCAATTGTCACCTTCATTTTTTCGTATATTGCAGGCGTCACTTCTTTCGTATTTTGCCCCCTTTATTCTTTTGTTTTTGTATAAGCTATTCACGAAGGACATGGCTTAAACATTACGCTGTTCAGTCCATTCTCGGTAGTGTATTTTATCCTTGAGCAGGACGCTTTATTTCATGTTACTTAAGTCCACTTAGCTGTCAAAATAACTTGTGCTTGTACTTCAAATAGCCAGCCAGCCTTGTCGGACGTTGTGTCTCAAGGAATAACATCGAAAACTTCGTTATGGGTGTATATGTCTGCGGAATGCTCAGTTAATTTCTCTGGTAAGCTGTTCTGTTTTTCGAACAACTAGAAGACACCTCCAGTAATAACAATGAAAGCTTTTAGAACTCTTCTATATATCAATCAAGGTGTCCATTCTTAATGTTATTAATATTTACATACATTATAGCTAGGGCCGCTTTAATGAATTAAGTCAGATTGTCCATTCAGCGATTTACAATTGAAAACACTCTTTACAATTTAACGCCCTCAATCTCTTTACCATATTTTTATGTCATCAGATAATCGCTGCCTCGTTAGGTATCATATATGGGTTTAGTAAATCTTATTCTTTTTTTCTTGTCTTATATATTTCTCACCAAGCTCATGGCTGACGCATTTATATATTCCATTTTTGTCATATTTAAATCACATATTTCTCTTTCAGATGATGCTTTTAAAAATTGTTTTTCCTGTTTCGTACCTCTTCATACAATGGATTATATTTAATTTGTCCGGTCTTCTGAAAGAGTGGGTACGGGCATACCACCGGGTCTTAAAATTATTGGAAGTCATGCCGATGTAAGTCTTTTTGTTGTTGCTATCATCGGTGCCTAAGATGACATCACATTTGTATACGATGTCATTTGTCAGGCATTTGTTTTCAAGTGGGCAGGCTTCCTGATTTAGGCAATTGCACAAGGCTTCAGTCCGGGGATTGTGTTCGGAGGTAGTTGGCTTATTGATTTTTTTAAATTGAGATTGGCTATATTCCTAGCTAGGTTAGGTGTAGTGGAGTAGGAGAGTCTTATTGTGTTCTTATTGAAGGCGGTGTAGTACCTATGTTGTATGGGGAAGTGTGTGTTCAGCAAAGTGAAGAAAGTCCTAGCTATATATATATATATATATATATTAAAATAACAGATTAAAATTTAAGCAAAGAATCGCTGCTTTCACCCTTAACGGGATCTTCTGAAACAAAAAAAATCAATCCGTGAACGCAGAAGTAAATATTTCGAAAAACGTTGCAACCGAAGGAAAACAGGAAGACGATACTTTGGTTCGTGAAGACGTTCCCTGGCAATGAACCGAAATAAGCAAAGATAATACGTCAGCAATAAGAACAATATTTGCTCTAGGGTTCTTATATATTTGATATATATTTATCCTTATTCACACACACACACACACACACACACACACACACACACACACACACACACACACACACACACACACACACACAGAGAGAGAGAGAGTTTCCATTTACTGAATTTGACTTACATTGGTCAATCTGAGTCTTTAGTAGAGAAACATGTACCCATCAGTGCGACTGACTGAACTCCAAACTATATAATTGTGAAGTGAATGCCTTAACCCTAGAGCCATGCCTGTATCTACTAATGTACAATTCTTGCAATCGTTTCTAGTTTTGTAAAAGGCACATAGGTAGTTGTAACACTTTCTATGACAGTTAAGAAGAAAAACCACCCGGAATGTTCTGCTATTTGATCTTTGAACACAATATAATACGATAGTATTCTGACTTAACAACCTTGAGTAGAATTACATCGGTGTGCTTGGCTCTCATTCTCAGTGTAACGCCAACAGCTTTATGATTGCCAAAACTGTGTATATCCTAATAAAGACGTCTTTATATTTATCCAAAGCCAAATGAGTATATAGATTAACAACCTGATGTAGCTACACTGTAATCACTATATATATATATATATATATAGGATTGGAATCCAGTAAATGGATGAACCCTTTTCATATGCGCACACACTTTTTATATGCCGTAAGTTTATTCGCATTTTCTACACATCATTCAATCTGTGTTTCTCTTTCGCTATATCTGCAAGAAATTGGTTGTAGCGAATAAGAGTATACGTTTATACACACCTACATACACAAAGAGATATGATAATGCATTTATGAACAGCACGAAAACGCGTATCGGTTGATAGATTCTGTGCTTCGTTGTTTGTATAGATTGCATTGCAATCTCCCCCACCCTTTTAGTTCTTGTAACAAATAAGGAAATTTCTTTTTTCTTTGTCTTCTTTCTTGTCTTCTTCTTCTTCTTCTTCTTCTTCATAAAATACAAGAAATAACAACCTTCTATTTTGAAATTAAGAAATCATAAGGATATAATAATCAAGACCCCCCCCCCCCCCCATTAGCATCAATTAATTGAAGTATTTTAAAATTTAAGGTGACAATTAAAAGCTATCTGTGCAATGCTAAATATATCAGTCAAATTCCTAATTTATGGGCGTATAAAATCTGGCAGAGATAACGTCATGCTAGCGATAATTAAACCCTCTTTAAGTGGCCAGGGAGGGGAGAAGATGGAGGGAAGAAGAAACTTAGTGTCAAATGTATTTATTTATATCAATCTTGTACTCTCTTTCTCTTAAGCTGTGCCCTTTTTTTATATTTCGCATATTTCCCTCTTTCAGCTCTTTCATTTTGGGTTTTTACCATCTTCTTTGAAGCGAAAGAACCGCCAATAAAAATTATGGCGGCTGGAGGGGAGGCTCTGAAAACTTGATGAGGAATAGTTGTTCTTATGTTGTTGTAATATGTGTCGTTGTTGTTTCTTTGTTACTGTAAATGGCTTTATAGAATGGAGTATTTGTCAGGTTAGTTCCCTACAGCTACATTAAATATAAGCTGATTTTGAATTTTATATATTTAATACTAAATATCAGTAAACAATATAAGTATGACTCGCTTATAACTAGAGCAACAAGAACAAATGTAAATGTTCAACACCTTTTGATTCATTCGGCACTATTTGCACCGAAGTAAATTCACTGAGGTATGATGTACTATTGCAGTGCCCACTACCCTTGGCGCCTTAAGTACGCACGTATTTTGCTTAATAGTTATTCCAGCCGTTTGTACTACTAAAAGTTTTGAGACAGCTAAAGTAAGAAGAAAATAGAATGAATCATGAAAATAAAGCTTTTATTTAGAGACAAACAAAATCTTCTAAAATTCTCTTCAATCTTAATAAATCTCAATAAACCAACCAAGCAACAAATAAACCAACATACAAAACAGTATATTGCCATTATTGATAAAACATGAAAAATACATTATTAGAATCTAGTAACTTCAGGGTGAATTGGCAATGTGTTTACTTTGTAATAAGGCGCAGCTTAGTTGTTTTATTTATTTATTTTAGTATTAGTTACGATAACATAAAATGATATGAAAAAAAAATCATATATTATATATTTGCTGTCTTTTTTGTCTCTTTCTCTCAACGATTCGCTGTTTTCAATTTAGCTATATATATATATATATATATATATATATATATATATATAATCCGCTCAATTGAAAATATATATAGAGAATCGGTTAGTGAAAGAGACAAAAAAAAGCATGAATAAATAAAAATCTATCAAGTTTCTTTTAAAGTTACTTGTGGTAAAACCGTAACAAAATTGAGATAATTGATATCTTGCATGTAGGTTCATATTATGTTGTAATTGACAATATACGTTCATTGTGAAGTATTTAAAAATATTTCCTATGTTTTGTAAAAGTTGTATTGTCATTTCTTGTTGAAGTTGGACTTGGTCAAACCACTTAAACATCAAACTACATTCTTTTTAAAGCGTGTTTCATTCAGTAATTCAATACTCTGAGATCAGGTCCTATAGAAGAAGCCAACTTTATAAAGAAGTTAATTAAGTTAAAGTCTATTCTAAGTTGAAGATTCATCTGGCCCGTGCTTATCTCTGGTTTCTTTGGAGCTAAGTGACTGAGTATAAGGGCAAGACGCCGGTCAAATCTGAAGTCTAACTCCCCAGCTACTGCTGGTACTCATCTCAGCTGGGTGCACTGGAGTAACGTGAAATAAAGTGTTTTGCTTAAGAACACAATGCAGCAGCCTCTCCAGGAATTGAACCGACAACATTATGATTACACGCCAAGAGTCAATATAATTAGTATTCCCAATATTTTGCATTCGATGCAGATGATTTTACTATCCTAACATTTGATTATATACTTATTCCTCAAACATTGAAATTGTACAGTGTTACCCCGACCTTGCATACACCAGGGAGCTGCAACTGCTTGCGGTATGTATTTACGTTTAGGAAGAATTTAGTCGGCGAAAGGTAAATGCTTTTTCCTTTGTTGACAGTATAACGCCAGTGTGAAGAAAGTGAATTACTAAAGTTTCGAATGGCAGAATAAGCTAACAACTTATCAACGAGCTCCAACGCACTACAGTCGATTACCACCCCCCCACCTTCCTATATATATATATATATATATATATATATATTTATTAAAATAACAGATTAAAGTTTAAGCAAAGAATCGCTGCTTTCACCCTTAACGGGATCTTCTGAATATATATATATATATTAAAATACAAATATTAACAAAATAGATGTTCTTTTGATCAATTAAATTTTATTATACATATTTCAGAGGTACAACAGTACGTCCTCATCAGACAAAATATGATACATGACATACCCTGAGATGTTAAATGGTTAAGATTTAATCAAGGTAGTATCTTGATTAAATCTTAACCATTTAACATCTCAGGGTATGTCATGTATCATTATATTTTGTCTGATGAGGACGTACTGTTGTACCTCTGGAATATGTATAATAACATTTAATTAATCAAAAGAACATCTATTTTATCGATATTTGTATTTTAATATTAATAACTCTTGAAAATTTTTTTTTTTTTTATACTGTAGAGTGCTTCCAATCTACTGTAAAACCCATTCTTTGATGTACTCATTGAATCTTGTTTAACTCTTTAATATATATATATATAAGTACACACACATACACGTGTGTGTGTAAGAAGTAATAAGACAGTGTTCATCACTTGGGTAAAAAAATATAAAACCTTGTTTATAATTTGAATCTAGAGCTTTCGAATTTTGGAAGATTTATCAATATATAAATGTAGTTGTTTTTTTTAAAGGATAGTGAAACCGGAAGTTCCCTACATGTGTTTGTGCGGCTGATTGGTGGTGAATTGGTCGTTTTCGTTTGTTTTTGCTTCCCCTTTTTGTGTATTATATTTGTGAGGTTCCTAGCCAAAATTAATTGTATTTTTTATATGTATTTATATTTTCATTCTGTAAGGATTTTTAATGATATTTATACAACTGTGAATTTGATAGAGCTGCTATGGTTTAGTTTCGTAATTTTCAAACTATAAACAACTTTAAAATATATTTTTGACTCAACGGCAGACACACACACACACGTGCGCACGCACGCATTCACGCACACGCACACATTCACGCACACGCACGCACACACACGCACACACACACACACACACACACGCATATATAGACAGACAGAAACATATACACTCACACACATATATAAATAATCTGAGTGAACCTGAATGAAAGAAGTTAGACATTTTGACGATTTAGTTATGGAGAGCATATACCTGTCACAAACACTAATTATTGTCTTCAGAGTTTGAAACTTTGAGGAAATAAGTAAGTAAATAGATATGAATTAAATTACATATTTGTCTCAGACATACTACAAAGGAGAAATTACTTGTTAGAGCAAAAGAGAAGACTCCTTGTAAAGATCGTAGGTCATTTCTGTTCCCGAAATAGAACGATAAATGAATAAGAAAATATCACCACACTCACACACAAGCATATAAACGAAGACAGAACTTTGAGTAAATATCAAACAAGACGACTTGAAAACGAAGATGAAACAACCACTGCTTTTACAGAATGTATTCTGCAGCTGCGCGGTTTTCATTAGTTTCTTTACAGTTCACATAACAATTGGACAAATGTAGCTTCCTGCTTTCATTCAGAAAATTCCGCCATCAAATTCAAAGTGCAAATTTCCTTTGAGTCAAACAAATGAAAAGCTGTTCGCACGTAAGTGAATCCTAACATTTGACCAAAGGCAATGACTGGCAGGCTTGCATGCTATTGGATATAGCAGGAAGTTTTAATCAAGTGTGAAAGATCAGATGATCTTCTTAATCAATTCCCCTTTCATACTAACCGTTTTAATGCAGCATTAACGATTCTGCATGTTGTCAAGAGCAAGCCAGACAGCCTCCTTCCCCATTCGACTCCACATTCAATAACCAATCATATCTACTCTCGCATCGAATTCCTGGAAATAATGTTATGTCTATTTCCACGCGACATAAGAGCGTTTGTTAAAAATCAACCTCTAGCTCCTTTGTCCCTCTTGTTCCTAATCTCGCCCTCTCATACACAATCATACATACAAACACACACACACACACACACACACACATATATATATATATATATATATATATATATATATATATGTATGTGTGTGTAAACAACCTTTTTCTCTCTCACAATATAGACAAGCTGACGTCGTGCAGACACAGACCGAGCCAAAACAACTATGTAATTAAGCACACCATAATCAATATCTCAACTAGTAAGACAATGTATCAAGCTCGCCAGCTATAGAAAGTAGTAGGGCACTTCTAATTCTTCACGTTTCGCTATGAAGCCTAAAACATTTGTCATTTCTCACACTATCTTCATAAATTTAGTCACGCAGTTTATTTAAATTATATCTATGACCAACTATTTGAATGGAATTTATGCAATAAATCTATACGTTTAAATATAATTCTATAAATATGATTAATCTATATAATATAATATATGTGCGAGTCTATAAATATACGTTAGACACGAATAGCTGTGTAAAATCGACAAAGGTTTCATTATCTTACTGCGCTAAGTTCCCCCTGTAAATCCAATGACTCGAACAGTAGCCACTCCAGTATTTAGCTCCTGACTAGAATTTCGTCAATCGTCTGAGCTATTATAATCAAATTCTGGTACTGATTATAGAGTTGTATGTGAGGGCTGGTTGTGTAACAATCCATTCCATGTGAAGGAATCAATCTATATGATAAAACAGAAACTGTTTCTCCCCCTTCACAACATATATGTAGGAGGGGGAAAGGAGAAGAGTGAAAAGTAGTTAGAGAGAGAGAATGTGTGTGTATGAAAGAGAAGTGGATCTTTAATGAGGTCTTTCTCTCCTCCTCTTTTACCGCTCCTACATATATGTGTAAAAAGGTCGTGGTGTCAAGTCAAGAGAGAAATGCAAGAAGAGAGAGAGAGAGAGAGAGAGAGAGAGAGAGAGAGAGAGAGATGCAAAAAGAAAGAAAGATAGATAGTTTAAAGCGTAATTCAACTACACGGTGACGTCATAATAGGAAGTTTACCTAGATCGTCATAATAGGAAGTTTACCTTATATCACTTCCAATCTTATCTTCGATCAGCGTTCCTTACGTTTCTTCCTTTCAGTTTGCTTAATACTATATTGCTCACCCAGTAGAAACTTATTAATTTTCAGTGAGAAAGTCAATCTAAACATTATTTGAACCATCTATGAAGGTACGTACCTGATTAACAAATATTTTTACCAGCAGCGTAGCAGCGGGTTTTTACTAGTAATATACAATTTGCCGAGATACACATTTCTAATTTTGTTTTATTTTTAATGGCAAAAATTATTTTATTTTACAAAGCTGTTTATACAAAAACAAAACAAAAAACGGGGGAAATGAAAAGAAGAAAAAGAATCAAGCAACGAATGAAAAGAAGGAAAGGGACATACATTACATACCAGTCTGAGCGGTGCCTCAGCCATGTCCCGCGAACAAAATGGTAAAGGGCGCAGCTCCCTCCTCAAGCGGGCCGTTGTATTTCCGATTTTACGGAGGAAATCAGCAGTGCAGGAAGCCAATACATCAGAGGTGTTGGCGGAGCCTGGTCCAAAGAGGAAGCGAACGGTCACGCTTCGGTATTTAACTATCTTCCTCTCATCTGCATTGCAGGCAGCAGAGCCCGGGTTTGAGGCCAAGGTGTCCATGCTTTATACATGTTCGTATTTTGTTTAAAATTTGGAGTATGTTATAATTTGGTTCAAAGGTTAAGAGTAACATCCGAACAAACGTAGTAACACGTAGAAAAATATAGATAGTGATTTTTTAAACATAGATACACAACCTATTTTCAACTCTGTTGCCCATCGATCTCTACATTAAATACTTCTATTAGTCCTATCAGGATCTTGTTGCTACTCTGCACAACTGTCAATGTCCAATAATAATAATAATAATGGTTTCTGATTTTGGCACAAGGCCAGCAATTTTAGGGGAGGGAAAAATCGATTAAATCGATCCCAGTGCGTTTATCGACCCGTAAGGATGAAAGGCAAAGCTAACCTTAGCGGGATTTGAACTCAGAATGTAAAGGGTCGTAACTCTATGCTGAAAAGCATGGTGTCCAACCCTCTATCGATACTGCCTGTCCACCGCCCTCAATGTCCAATAATAATAATGGTTTCTGATTTTGGAACAAGGCCAGCAATTTTAGGGGAAGGAAAATTGATTAAATCGACCCAGTGTATTACTTGGACTTTATTTTACCGACCCCGTAAGGATGAAAGACAAAGCTAACTTCTGCAGGATTTGAACTCAATGTAACGAGCAACAGTATCTGTTAGACACGCAGTGACTAACAACAGAATGTTTTAAGTCTGCGTGTCTGATCTGATCTGATCTTGTGATGATGACATGACTGTGACATACATGCGTAGCTTGTGAATAAAAAAATCAAGTGGTATCGCTGACCGTGGTGATGCCTCCCAAACATCTTTTGTAATGTCTCGTCTTATTGGCTAATTTCATCGTCTTATTGGTGCATCGTCTTATTGGCTAATCAACCAACGAGAGTAATTGTTGCTCAAAAGCATACCCCACTTTGTTTCCACGTTTATTTATCG
>OZ024740.1:189156074-189158574 GCA_964016885.1 Eledone cirrhosa
GAACATTGAATAGGATTTTCCAATTTCCCTGGGAGAGAGATTTATATCAGGCCGTATTCCATATCTCTCCTCCAGATCAATGGTTATCCTAATGGTATTATTTCTTTCATGCTCATAGACCTGGGCAAGATGGTTGCTGACCTTTTTCCTTTGCTGAAGATGTTGCTTCAGTGTTACTATCCAGGTCTCGTATGATGTTAATATGGATTTTAGACCCCGGCCACCTTCCTTGCCTGAGAAGTATAGCCTATCCACCCCACCATTGATGTTAAAGTTTCCAGTAATACTGAGAAGCTTGCGAGTTCTTACATCCATCTCACTTAGTTCTTGCAATGACCGGATTAAGCAGACCAAATGTGGCGTTAGGATTGACACACATAAGAATTGTGGGCTATGTATTTGTTGTACGCTGATAGTTATGATGACCATATATTCTTTACTCTCCTGGGATATTCAGTTCTGGTTCTCTCCTTATTTATGGGTCCATATCTGACATTCTCATCCTGTCCAAGATATCTGTAATTGTCCCCTGACTGTAGAGGTTGTATTGTCAAGCCGTTCATCTCTAGACTTCCAGAGGAGGGTACAACTCTTCCACGTTTTACTGTCAAATATGAACATTTGGACTCACCAAATTTTATTCTGATGTCTGCAGAAAATTGTGTAATGAGGTCTAATTTTCTTTATGTAGTTGATATTTAGCCCATAGAACTTCAGGTCATCAACAAAGAAAAGATGGGAGATACTTTTCGACTCACTTCCATGGCCACTTTGTTTTGTGAGGAGGTATGATAGTGGGTTTAGTGAGAGGACGAAGAACAGCACTGATAAGCTATCAGCCTGAATGATGCCTTTCTGGTAGTGTATTGTCTCAGTCTTAATTTTCTCTTTCTCACTCCTAAGGATCAAATTGGTGTACCAGTTCTTAGTCAGGCGTTCAACAGCATCTACTAGTGGTTGTGGGACTCTGGCTAACTGTAAAGCCTTAATAATCCACCCAAGAGGTACACTATCAAAAGCCTTCTGATAGTCCAGCCACACCACATCCCGTTCCTGCGATTCTTTGCAGTTTTTTCCTGTATCATTTTATTTGTTAGTAGGTGACATATGCAGCCCACGCCTCTTTCTTTCCACCAGCTCGCTCAGGTGTTATAATTTTGTTGGTGGCACAATCATTCTGTAAGACCAGATTAAGGCACCCACTGTATAATTCATACATGATGTTCTGATAGGCTATTGGGCGGTAATTTTTAGCAAGGGTAATCTGGCTATTTTCGGGGATGAGGAGAGTAGTAGCAGTTGATCATTGGGGCAGATCTTGTGTGCCTTTGATGGTTTCTCTAAATAGCCGATAGAATGTGAAATTCTTCAGCCAGTAACCTCTTATGAGGCCTTGGTCTGGGGATTTCCTATTCAACATTTTCTGCAGAGTTGTTTCCAGTATTGACTAATCTATATCATATTGTTTTGTCTGGACATGCTGGCAGTATTCCTTTTCCAGTTCTTTTAGCCATTTAGTTCGTTTCCCATACAGATTTCCAGTAGCTGTCATTTACAGAGATTGAGCTTTTCCCATTGAAGCTACTATGTATGTATGTATGTATGTATGTATGTATGTATGTATGTATGTATGTATGTATGTATGTATGTATGTATGTATGTATGTATGTATGTATGTATGGTCGGGTCGTTGGCGACTAAACTGGCAACCCCACTAAGGTTTCTTGGTGAGGAGGGTGACTTTGGACATCCTGCAGGACTAAAAACAAAACCTGTCAAAGGGCAAAGGAGCTCTTAAGAGTCAATGGCCATCCAAAATCACTGGGAGAGATGACCCCTTAGCCTTTGTCAAGGCAGAATTCTAGGAGAAGGAAAACTCTGATATAACACCTGCAACCCTGATGGTATCCAATGATGTTGACTTGTTCTTCTTTTTGGTAAATATCATCTTGGTTAAGAGAGTGGGACTGGCTTTGTGCAGTGCCTTTGCTCACTATAAAAGCTTCACGGCACAGGCATTGCTTTATATCTGGAGATCTCTCTGCACTTGCCGTCACATGGTACCATGGGCCCAGCACTATGTGTCAATAATTGTCACAAGTGTAGTGTTTGTACCAGAGTTTTCAAGTCGCTGACTGGACTAAAAAGTCACACTCGTTCAGCGCATCGGTAGGGGTTCTCCTACATGGATATAAAGTAGTGGCCGTACTCGAAAACGAGTTGGCAGCCACCATGTATGTATGTATGTATGTATGTGGGGTTGCCAGTTTAGTCGCCAACGACCCGACCTGTCCCATGGTCGGGTCGTGTGCGACTAAACTGGCAACCCCATCAAGGTTTCTTGGTGAGGAGGGTGACTTTGGACATCCTGCAGGACTAAAAACAAAACCTGTCAATGGGCAAAGGAGCTCTTAAGAGTCAATGGCCATCCAAAATCACTGGGAGAGATGACCCCTTAGCCTTTGTCAAGGCAGAATTCTAGGAGAAGGAAAACTCTGAT
>OZ024740.1:189163574-189168574 GCA_964016885.1 Eledone cirrhosa
CCGGAGTAAGGGCAGCCCCTAATACATTTTACTTTTTCAGCGACTCCGAGACTCGAAGTGAGAATTGAGGAAGTTACTATTAAACTAAAGAGCTTGCTTGAATGCTTACACCCGAGTAAGCCCTGCTAATGGCTGTATTAAACTGGACAATGCAATAAGTTTACCAAAGAAGTAAAAAGATGGAGCAGTATAACTATCCCAAAGCATACCGCCATTGGCTCTAACGATTCCGTCACTTCATCATCCTAGATCGACACTTTATTTATCGTCACCAAAAGTGCGCAAGGCAAAAGTTGGTCGTAGTGGGATATAAGCCGGAACACCGTATCTGCCAAATCACTGCAAATATATTTAGATATTCTTTCTTCTGGTTGAGGTTCCAGTGAAGAATAACCGTAGTAGACGGCTTTCCAATAGCTTAGTTTCTACAGTGTTGGGATTTTATCTTAAAACTCTAATCAATTGAATCAGCTCAGTGCAATATGTGAACATCCAATTTACGTGATGGAAACCTCATCTCAGAAAAATCTCTCTACATTTAAAAAAAAAAACAAGAAAGAAAAAGTGCCTATGTAGTTTCTTAGTGCATAATTCACGATGAGAAAAACGATAGGATTATGATAGCTGGAATGCCTTCGATAGTTTACTCGTTTAACGCTGAGCTAGGTAAAAATAATAAAGGGAACACATTTTGTCAAGAACACATTAAGTGTAAAGTTTACTAGACAAATTCTATCTTTAATCTTAATGTCTTAGTGCCCGGTCATATCATGTTAGACTGTGTTGGACTATCTTCCTGCACACGCAATTCTCTCCGTCTCTCTGTATCTCTCTCTCTTTCTATCGCTCCTTCTCTCTCACTCATCCACTAATTTATTTATCAGACGATCTACCTACAAACGATTTGAAGACACACACACCCACACACACACGTTTGTGTATACAAACAAAGGGAAAAGTACTTAATTGATGTTGTTGAATGTCTGTGTGTACAAACCACCGTTAATATGTATGTACGTATAAACTCACCCACACACACACACACACACACACATATATATATATATATGCACACACACATACACACATATATATATATATACATATATATACGTACAAGCACATGCATGTGCACTCACGCACAGACAAACATGCACACAAAGAAAGACATGAACTGTAACCTCAAATTTCCAGAACCTAATTGCATAATAACAAAACGTTATCCCATTATGCCCCCCCCCCAAAAAAAAAACCCATTGATAATAATAACAATAATAATAATGATATTAACAATGAATTTTCTTTCCTATCATGCTATTAGATTTTCCTCCCATGTCTGTTTGTTTGCTCAGCATATAAAAGTGCATTGAGGACATCTGTTAACAATAATGACTCGTATTTGTGAATATATATATATATATATATATATATATATATATATATATATATATATATATATATATATATATACACATATATATACACACACACATACACACACACACTTACCCACACACTGACTGCGCGGACGCAGGTACAGGCACACACACACATATATATGTGTATATATATATATATATATATTAGAAAGTGAGGGTTTTTTTTTTACAAAATGAAAAATAACCGAGGTGTCCTACACGAGTGAAAGTATAAAGAAAAAGAGATGAAATCGAAAATGCAACTGGAGTCTTATTTTTTTAAAAAAATATATATATTTATTTGGTTCCTTTACCGGTTTCGCAGTTCTTCTGCTTTTCAAAAGGTGAGTTGAAAAGCAGAAGAACTGCGAAACCGGTAAAGGAACCAAATAAATATATATATTTAAAAAAAAAAATAAGACTCCAGTTGCATTTTCGATTTCATCTCTTTTTCTTTATATATATATATATATATATATATATATATATATTTCCATATATTTCTCCGACGGCATTGGCAACAGTCAGCTTTCGGTGGTTGCAAGAGTCAGCCAGCACCACAAAACCACCTGAGCAACTCAGCTGCTCGTTTCTTTCTACGTCCAGTTGGAACAATGGTGCAGTTAATTCCTCTATGTTGTATGTACATTGAATTTGATTCACTAATGACATGATACAATATATAACAAACAATATACCGTAATATAATGGAAATAATATAATTGATTATATAGCTTTCCAAAAGCAGTGGAAAGAAAAATAGATGCATATATATATAAGAAAATTAATATAATAGTGGTTAACAAAAAGCAAACAAATATAGAAACTAGTCTTCTGGAAATCTACAACAGATAAATGATACGCTTACACACACACACACGCACACACACCACACACACACACACACACGCACACACACACACACACGCACACATACACACACACACGCAGACACATACACACACACACCAACTTTAAGAAATCTATTGAGGAACATTTTGGAGAACATGATAATGACTTTAACAACACACAAATATGTGTATGTGTGTGTATGTGTGTGTGAAAAGAAAGTTAACATAAATAATGGAGCAAATGACAAAGTACAATAAAGAAATGTTAGTTTAACGCTGGAAAAATATGGAAAAGAGTCATAACGTTTCGGACACTAGACCTTCATCATAAGATAGAATGAGAAATAAAAAATGAAATAGAAAGATAGAAAGTAAGAAGAGGAAAGAACATGTATTTATTTTATCGATCTCGTTTTTTGTTGAGTCTGACCAGGGCAGAGTCGTGTTATAGCAATATTTCCTGGGAGTACTAGCGCTTTGTTTCAGGTCAGCCTGTATTTTTCAATCGTTTGCTTCTTGCAGAAGTCTGGGAAACCAACGTTTCTTTCCCCACTTTCTTGTGTTGTTCTTTTTCACCTTCCTCTTTGACAGTAAAAAGATTCAGCCTTGCATTGATTTTAACAATATTGAAATGGTTTTGTAATGTATTAACGAGGACACCCAGGACTGGATTATACCGGCATGTGTATTCTGCCAAGATTAGCTGGCATGCTGCTTAAACGTGTTCCAATGATACGTAACCTTTTCACCAATGACCATCAGTGTCACTCCATCGTCACAGTTCGCTGGATGATGGGAGCACATCATACTCTGCTCTCAAGAGGAATTGCAACCTGGTCGACTCCGTTCCCCTCACCAGTTCTACAATACTCTCCTTTGTTTAACAGTCTCTCATGCTGTCTAAGTACATTCTCCGAAACCCTATTGTCTTGGTTGGTCGCGCTATGCTTTTCCTCAATGTGGCAAATTTCGATATTTGTGTGTGTGTGTGCATGTGCGTATACACACCCACACATATATGTGTATATAAAAATGTAATACACACACACACACACACACACACACACACACACACACACATATTATATATATATATATATATATATATATTACATGCACAGAAACACACGCACATCTACTGTACAGTGTGTCTGTGTGCGCGCCTATACGTTGACTGCTCGCTTCTATACGATGTCTTCAGTGTTAGCTGTAAAATCGAAAAATAACCAAGACAGTAATTTTATCTAAAGATCTTTTCGCCCACACGTTTACTGATGGTGTGCGGCAAATAAAGTTGCCAAAATTTGAACAGTCCAGTAGAGAGAGATATATACACACACACACTGTCTCATATATATACATACATATATATATATATATATATATATATATATATATATATATATATATATATATATATGCATGCATGTGTGTGTCTGTCCATGTATGTATGTATTATAACTTTTCAAGTCGATCTTTATTTTTATCGTCTTGCTAAATTACTGCACACGCACACGCACGCACACACGCCCCCCCCCCCCACACATATATATATATAATATAGAAATGGCTTCTACTGAATTAGAACTGTTTCATTCAAAAGAAATCATCAGGAAAGCCCACTGGCCTTGTAAAACGGTTGTATTTATGTTTTCTGGTGGTTGGGTGAAGGTGGTACACACACTTATATGTGAGTTCGTTTTATGAAATAATGGTTTCTTATGAAAAATTGTTTCTACTTTTGGCACAAGGCCAGTAATTATCCCAGTGTATTACTGGTTCTTTATTTTATCGACCCCGAATGGATGAAAGGCAAAGTTAACCTCGGCGGGATTTGAACTCAGATCATAAAGGGCCGTAACTCTATACTGCTAAGCATGGCGTCTGACTCTCGACCGATACTGCCCATGATAGAGATAACGTATACATTTTAATACACAGTATTAATAATACCCTAAACACACTGCTTGTCTCTTAGACAGACAGGTACACACGCAAGCCATCATTATCATGCATTATAGTAATGTCAATACGTTGTAGGATATCCTATAAGGATACCAATAACTATCCATTATCGATATCCTGACAAAAATATATTGAACATTTTGTTTGCTTTCCGAATTGACAAATTATATATGTATACTTGTATGTATATGCATGTGCCATATGCATATATAAGAATGTTTCTACTTTTCGCACAAGGCCAGCAATTACCCAGTGCGTCATTGGTTCTTTATTTCATCGACCGCGTACGGATGAAAGGCAAAGTTAACCTCGACGGGATTTGAAGTCAGACCGTAACTCTATGCGTCAAAGCATGGCGTCCGACCCTCTACCGATACTGCCAATAATATGTTTGTATATATATATATATATATATGTGTGTGTGTGTGTGTGTGTGTGTGTGTGTGTGCCATGTGCAGTGGTGGATTAATGGGTAGGCTGACTGTGCGGCAGCCAAATCCCCCTCCCTCAAAAATTAAAGGGCTCAACATTGTTTTTGCTACCATGAATAAGAAGTATGTAGCCCAGATGAATGTGCCAGTCAGGGGCTGCTTGTATGCCTAGTTCGCATCTGATAGTGTTTGTGTGTCCCCTTTATGTTGTTTGCTTGTGTATCTGTTATGTTGTTAGCTTGTCTGTCTGGGATGCAATTCTAAATTTCTCTCCTGGCCTTCATTCAATTCATACACCACATGCACAAACTTCGTAGATGTAGTTAAATAGTGTT
>OZ024740.1:189188574-189213574 GCA_964016885.1 Eledone cirrhosa
GAATATAAAAGAAAAACGAACACAGCTATATACATATATGTGTTCAAATCGTAAGGGACCGGATTCGCTAAGGGTGAAAAGAATACTAACTATAGACAATTGGGTTTGCTTGTCTCTTTCTTAGAGCTATTTTGTTGTAAGAGACTATTTTGAGTTCCTAACTCAATATATAACTTTGATATATATATATATATACATATATATATATATATATATATATATATATATATATATATATATATATATATATATATATATATATATATATATATATATATATATATAATGTAGGAGGTGAGTTTTATTGTAGCACAATAAAGCAATGCAAATATCGGATAAGTAGCACTCAACAGTTTATAGGACTGGAGTATAAATAATATAAAATCAAAAGATGGTTAAAAGAATTCCATGTATTTTATTATGCGCATTTCAAAAACAAATATCATCATGGGATGATATTTACGTTCTCATCAGATAAAATAGTTCTCATCAGATAAAATAGGGAGACTTAAAAAACACTTGCGAGCAGTGAAGTGTTAAATCAATATATGTTGATTTAACACTTCACTGCTCGCAAGAGTGTTTTTTAAGCTTCATATCATGTCTCCCTATTTTATCTGATGAGAACGCAAATATCACCCTATAATGATATTTGTTTTTGAAATGCGCATAATAAAATACATGGAACTCTTTTAACCATCTTTTGATTTTATATTATATTGTATATATATATATATATAATATATATATATACACACAGGCACACACGTGGGCTACTGACCATCTTCTTACTTTAATTTTTGACTTCTCTTTTCGTTATTTCTTCCCCCTCCCTCTACATATTTTAACCGAGAAAGCATCTTGGCTGAAACGTCACTTTTCTGAGCATCAGATTCAAAAGTCTGATTTTCGTCCCATTTTTCTTTATGGCATATGATTGAGGTACATTCTTCTCGTGTGTTGAATTTGACGTCAAGTTAATGTAGCGACTACTTATGGAGGGGCAGTGCGTCTACAACAACAACAACTACTACTACTACCACTACCAAAACTACTATTCATACACACGAAGGGCTTTGGCATAGTTTACCGCTCATAAATCATCTTTCAATCTGAGGCTATAGTAAAGACACGTCGTGCGAAACGAACTTCTTAACCACAAAACGATGAGCGTTTGTGTTGCTATTCCGTCGGTTTCGACGACGAGTGTTCCAGTTGTTTGATCAAGAAAATAACCTCATTGTGATATTTTAATTGCAAGTAGCTGAGCATTCCACCAACACGAGTTAGCCTATCGCAGTTCTCAGGCAGATTCAGCGTGCCACTGTGTATAGCTCGGCTGGTTAATTGAATTTTAAGGATATCTTATTTGTTGCCAACTGAGTGGTTTGGAGCAATGTGAAATAAAGTAACTTGCTCAAAGACACAACGTGCCACTAGTATTTGAACTCACAACCTAAGATTATGAGCCAAACATCCGAAACATTAAACCACGTACCGTCACACTTCTGGCGTACACTTCTATGAATATCTAATAATCGCTTATGAAGGTTCGTGGGAATTTCCGACAATCCAATTGTATTTTACTGTATGAACTGATTGAAATTGAAAAAGTTAACACCCCCACCAATATAACTGTATCATCTCTCCCTTTTTCTTCTATCCCTCTCGTTCTCTCACACTTCGGCGCTCACATCTCTCTCTCTCTCTCTCTCTCTCTCTATCTATCTATATATATATATATATATATATATATATATATATTAGTAAAAGGAAAAGAAAATTGCTGACAAATTTTTCCCAGTGAAAAATAGTTTAATTAGGAATAAGTATACATTAGTAATAAGTATTGGTTAGTATTCAGTTTTAGTTTGCGCATTTCTAATGCTTTGAGAAGCATTAGACCAATACTTATTACTAATTTATACTTATTCCTAATTAAACTATTTTTCACTGGGAAAAATTTGTCAGCATTTTCTTTTCCTTTTACTAATATATCACAACTCGTGTGTTACACCTCTATTTTTTTAAATATATATATATATATATATATATATATATATATATATATATATATATATATATATATATATATATATATTTATATATATATATATATATTTATATATATATATATATATATATATATATATATATATATATATATATATATATATTTATATATATATATATATATATATATATTTATATATATATATATATATATTTATATATATATATATATATATATATATATTTATATATATATATATATATATTTATATATATATATATATGTGTGTGTGTGTATTTGTATATGTGTCAGTGTGTGTGTACATACGTCTTCACATGCACACCAAACATTCAGTATGTGAATAAAATGAATATAGCTCTCTGTGAATTACAGATGTATATAAGTACGTGTGTGCATGCGTGTATATATATATTTACACACGCGCTCGCGTTCCTACATGTGTACGCATGCATGCGCTCTTGTATAAATTCTATGACAGTAGGTTATTGACAGTTTTTCTCTGCATATATATTGGTGGCACCACAGATGAATAGCTAGCCTCTGCGGATAACTGACTCTGCTTGATAAATTTATTGCAATTCCCTTTTTCTATCTCCAGCACTGTCTTACACACATTACATGGATTTACATACATACACATACATATGCATACATATAGACACACACATACATAGCTACCTATTTTAAGTTGTGGATTGTAGTCAAATCCATTGTTTCAGTACATTACTGGTACTTAGTTTATTAATATGTGTGTGGAGTGTACATTATATACATATATATATATCGGTGTGTATATATATATATATATATGTGTGTATATGTGTATGTATATATATTTATATATGTTATACACACTACACGCATGCATACATACAGAATATCAAGGAAACAAGCATTACATGTTATGTCTTCATCTGATTCTGTGACTGTGTGTTTGCTTGCGTGCGTATTCATGTATGTGTGACTGTTTGTATATATATATATATATATATATAAATATATAAGTGTGTGTGTGTGTGTGTGTGTGTGTGTGTGTATGTATGTGTGTGTGTGTTTGTGTGTGTGTGTGTGTGTGTGTGTGTGTGTGTGTGTGTGTGTGTGTGTGTGTCCCCGCATATGAACGCATCCATGCTGATAATGTTTACACATATGTGTATGGCAAATTAATGTAAATGTCAATATGAAAATATTTATATATTTGAATATCTAGATAAATCAGTGTCAGTCGATCTATTTTCTTGCCCACCTGCTCTCTTCCTTACAATACAATTTGAGAGGCTGCAAAGATCAATAAACTGTTACTCCCATGACGTTTTCACGGCTGGAATTAATTTGTTGTTCTTGCATCAATTTTATTTAAAAAAAAAAAGTTAAGGATAGTGAGGCGGTTTTTTAAAGGAAATTTGGCTGATATTATTAGCAAGTTGAGTGACTGCATAGAGGCTTCCTTGTCTTATTGATATTTAGTATTCGTTATGTGTTCCGAACAAGGCGGCGAATTGGCAGAGTCGTTAGAACGTAAGATAGAATGCTTTGCGGCATTCGTTTCGGCTCTCTATAGTCTGAGTTCAAATCCCGCCGAGGTCAACTTTGCCTTTCATCAATTCGAGATTGTTAAAAGAAAGTACCAGTCAAGTACTGCGGTCGATTTTTCTATATCTCTTTCACATTTCCATTCTCTCACTTTCTATTCTTCTCTGGAAGAAATCTGTTGTGAGGAGATGGTTTTTCCTCGGGTTTGGAAATGCACTAGAAATGTATGTTAATACAGTGCCCCTCTATTCCCCAGGAGTTACGTGAGCAGAGATAGGTGTGTTCTGAGCAGTAGCTAGCGAGCGAAGGTCTGGAACCTATCAACCACTCAACATCGGTGATCTTTAAGACATATAAAAAATATATTGCATCTTTCACTGTGATACAGTGATATCCTGAAACTGCTAACGAACTTGTGATCTGTGAGCTAGCTGCTTGTCCAATCAATCATCACAACGTGATTGATTATCTCATCATTTAGCTTCTCAATTTTTATTTAATTGTTTATTTATTTACTTGTTGCTAGCTTTAACTCACTCCCGCACACACATTCTCACACACTCTCATACAGTGTTTCTTTCTCATATTCTCTCTGTTTCACTCTCTTTTCGACTTCTCTTGTATTTTATAGTATGGTATGTTAGAGAAAATAGATACTAGAATTAGTAATATGACATGATACGACACATTCTTATATTGTTTGTGATGAGGGTGTTAACAATTGAGGTTATGTGGCCATCTATGGATAGGAGAAACCAGAATCTCGACTAAAAGAAAAGAAACAAAACAAGCAATCGTGAAAGTATTTTAAACAAAATTGAAACAGCACAAACACACACATACACATATCGATTAGGGTGGTATTTTGAGTTAATAGAATTTTAATAGAATTTTAGACTAACTGAATTAACGATCACCTTCAACCCCGTCTCCTTCTCTCTTCTAACCACTCCTGACTTGATAAACCGTGTCTATGAAACACGGTATTTTATTCCTTAAAGTATTCTTTCTCATCATTACATAAGTGAATGACAAAACAAATGTTAGGGAAAACAGTACTCTTTCCGCCACTACAACCATTAATTACTACAACACAAATCTTAAGCTTAATGCAGTAGCTACCAGATATTTTGGGTAACGGTCGCTTAGTACACAGGCGTGTGATAGAGAGAGGAAGAACGAGAGAGAGAATTGTGGACATGGATGCATGTATGCTGTGGTGTTAGTGAAGATACACAGTGTACACTCAATATGAGTGTAATTTCGAAATGGCTATATATATATATATATATATATATATATATATATATATATATATATATATATATATATATATAGTTGGCGGATGGAAAAAAGAATACTCAATACTGAGGAAGTGTTTAAAAATTAATTTTATTTAGGCTATATTGTGAAGTTTCACCAGCTTTCTTACAGGGTCAGCCGACAAGAATATATATATATGTGTGTGTGTGTGTGTGTGTGTGCATGTGCGCGCGCGCGTGTGTGTGTGCGTGTGCGTTAGCGTGTTTATCAAGACCTGTGTGTAATTGTATATATATGACTGTGCTAAGTGAGGAAGGATGTTGTCTTTAATAGATGCCATAGTTTGCTAATGTTTCTGAATATATAAAACACAGGTAGGTATTTAGACCGATTGACACATACGCACACATTGATAATTAGTTTAAATAATACATAGACATAGAGAGATAGAGAGAGAGAGAGGTGTGAGGACAACGGCGTATGTATATTTGACATACGAGAATATTTTGTGTATGGAATATTCAATGAATACATACACATGTATTTGTCCCACAAGCCAGAAGTTCTTACACTTCTTACATTATCACACACCAACGTGCGTGCATACTTATATATATATATATATATAGAGAGAGAGAGAGAGAGCGAGAGAGATAGATATGCACACATGCGCATGCATGGACATATCGCGGGAAATATACATCAGCCAAATCTAATTAGTGCTTGATAAAAGCTCGTGAGTCTTGGCCGTTTTCGAAAACGAACTTTTGGAAGATCGTGTGGCACCTTGACAAACACTGCTACTGCAACACTTTTACTGCGATGTCTGTGTATGTGTGTACATAGATACGTATGTATGTGCATGTATCTATGTAGGTGTGCATATATATATATATATATATAAAGTATTCACACTCATAGGTCAACTAGATAATCTCAACATGGCCTTTCCAGCTGCTAGAAGTAGCCGACAACACTTTTCAAATCACGCCCTTCCGACATTAGATAAGAGAAGGATGTATTCGGTAATGAAATTGTAGATAAGCTAAATCTTATATAAAAGTTTGCATAAGACAACGTAGAAAGTGATATAAGAGATAGGTGAACGATCTAGGCTGGTAGGGTTTCATCAAAGTTCTACTCAGAAGCTGGTTTGGGGATAAACAACCAAATGTGTTCCAGCTGACTAGCAAAACCTACATCTCAAACATGACGCTGACAAAAGATTAGCTTTAAGATACCTTGTTGACACTAGTTGTTTTCCATTTCGGTTTATTTTTCCTTGCTGTAAGATTATCTGCTCGAGCTGGCCAATGGCTGGTTGGACTATATATATATATATAAATATACACAGGTGTGTATGATTGTGTATAGATGATTATATTAATAAAAGGAATTCCAACTTTGTCTGATTTACTCGTTTTATTTACAATCCTTTAAAATTATAAAGGTATTAGAATGAAATAGTATGGTAGAATATTGAATGTTAAGTGTTAATTGAATAAGTACTTCATGCTTTCGCAATCTTCAGGTTCATATTCTGTGGTGACAGTCAAGTTTGCAATGTTCAACTGTTGAACACAGTACTTAACATTTAATATTCTACCATACTATTTCATTCTAATACCATTATAATGTTAAATGATTGTAAATAAAACGAGTAAATCAGACAAAGTTGGAATTCCTTTTATTAATATATATATATATATATATATATATATATATATATATATATATATATATATATATATACTGTGTTGGTGGAACTGGGGGCATGCCCCCCGAAAAAGAAAAAAAAAATGTTTTTCTCCACATATTACTATTTGTTAATTGCAAATATGTGTATTTAGAGACAGATTTCAGAGGACATTTTTCTATAATCATTTTATAATTATTGTAAGCTGCTTTTTTGCATTTTCTGACTGATATATATATATATATATATATATATATATGTATATACGAAAATAAGACCTTTATTGGTCGAATCAGTCTATTCACCCTCAGCAAATACCCTAAACTGAATGCCAACCTGTATCATGACTCCTGCCAAACATGTCCCTATGTATACATATATATATATATATATATATATATATATGTGTGTGTGTGTGAGAGAGAGAGAGGGTAAAGAGAGAGAATATTTGTATGTTCTGTTGTAATGAAAACGGAGTTGTCGCTATTTGGTAAACACGTGCAAAGTGCAATAGACACATACACTCACACACACACATACAGCTGTAAGTGGTAAGACAATGTGGTATCAAATTTATCAATATTCCATTTAGATTCTTTCCAAGTGTTCTTAAAATCTTTAAATTGTTAAAACCAACAACTCATGTTAAAATACATGACTGGAGGGAAAAGACGAAATCTTCTTACACATATATATATATATATATATATATATATATATATATATATGCATATATATATATATGCATATATATATATGCATATATATATATATATATATCCATATATATATATGCATATATATATATGCATATATATATATATATGCATATATATATATGCATATATATTTGTGTATAGTGGTAGCTATGGTGCTTCCGTAGGCGGTATGCCAAAATTAGCACTCGATATTCATCAGAGTAGAGTGTAGGTATTATCAAGAAAGCGAAAAATCAGTGATGCATCTGGACTTAGTTTATTTTGTGTTACAAATGTTTCGCCGGCATGTAGCTCGAGTCATGGTCCTTGCATGGATCTGGCTGATTCTACTTCTGCGGGTTCTTTCAGACACGGGTGTTATGTCCGGAGCAAATGTTATCACTGTTATATATATATATATGCATATATATATATATGCATATATATATATGCATATATATATATATATATATATATATATATATATATATATATGTATATATATATATATATATATATATCACTGTTATATAAATATGCATATATATATATATATGCTTATATGCATATATATATATATATATATATATATATATATATATATATATATATACTTATCTATCTGTCCTTCATATTCCTCACTTTTCATCATTCTCTATATTGCTAAGCAAACTTCAGTTCTATTGGATAATAACTGTCTACGACAGTGTTGTTCTCAATATCGTCTTCGTCGCCATTATCATCACCAACACTGTTATCTTAGAATTAAGTTCACACACATTATAATTACAGTATCGAATTAGCTCTGTCTGCATACTTACACACACACAAAGACAAACACACACACACATACTATATATATATATATATGTGCTCTATGATTTTTAATCTTCACATTTATTATTATTATTATTATATATATATATATGTGTGTTTTTATACATCTACATACCTACTTATATTCATTGGTCACATTTATGTATTCTCAGTCTAGGTAGAAGACAACATAGTATATATATATATATATATATATATATATATATATATATATATATATATATAAGTGGTTACACAACAGTTAGTTCACCATACCGAGAACAATTGTTCTCGGTATGGTGAACTAACTGTTGTCTAACCACTTCTACCTAACTCGTCCCATGGACTGAGTGCTCTACCACTACGGATATTACCTTCCAGTGTCCTACCACTATATATATATATATATATATATATATATATATATATATATATATATTTATGAACAAGATCTCAACACAAATACATGCTACGTAAGGTTTCAAACTTTAACCAGTATAGGGTATAGATATTCAATGTCTGTTGGTTTACATATCCATAACTAAACTACAGTCATAGATTGTCTATCTCCTATGGTGGTTGGTTTGAAACCTGAGATAGCATGCATTTGTGTTGGGATCTTATTCATATAATGCATTTTGGCTCTGTACATTACATAGAGTGCTTTTCTTCCTTGATCTATTTTTTCGGAAATTATTGGCATTATACGCACCAAATTTGAAGGAGATGGCGAAAACAATTCAGTCGTTTATTTGGGAAACACTCTCATATTAGGCTTATGTAATTACTTATGTAGTTAACATACACACACATATACATAATTATATATATATATATATATATATAACGAAGGAAATGTGGTAAGGAACCAGGTGGACCATAACGCACCAAAGTACTCAATACTTAGGGTAGTAGAGTGGGTAATATGAACAAGTAAGACCCCGACGGCTGAGCTCAAGCCGTTTCGACACGGCTTGAGCTCAGCCGTCGGGGTATTACTTGTTCCTATATATATATATATATATATATATATATATATATACGTGTGTGTGTGTGTTTATAGTACGGATTAAAGTTTAAGCAAATAATTTCTGCTTTCACCCTATTTTGTTCTTCGTAATTATTATTACTATATATATATATATATGCTTATATGTAAATGGCTTATCCTCTGTCCTTGTTCACGCTCACACACACATATAGTTATTGTGTATCAAAGTCTTAAAAAACAACAAAATATCCTTTGTACTTGATTGTATTCTAGCTGTGATCTTTGAAGAAAGTGGTTACCTCTGTACAATGGTGCTTCATTGCTATATTAATGGAAAGTGGACCATACGTGCATACCTAAAAGTTAGGGAATGCTAACATGATCACTATATAGCAGAATAAAGGAAAGGGCGATAAGTTTTCCATAATTATAGAAGTTCGTTGTTGGATAAAGTTATGTCTAAGGTCGTGCTAAAAAGCCTGGTCTAACCAATATCAGTAAACTTACACCTGCATCACTGTGTGGCTTCTGTAGGAACCAAGGTACAAGCGTAATGATTTTCGTTACAAGGCATTTTCAGAAGAATTATAAGAAGCATCTCTAAGAAGGATCTGTTCATTGCATTTGTCGATCTGTCACTTACTTGAGTTGTTTCCATTCTCCTGTAGGTGTGAGACATCGTCTACTTACAACCGATGGTACAATATGATTGGAGGGTGATGTAGCTGCTGTAAGTCAAGCAACCACACAGAGAGTTCCTCGGTTGTTGTTATCCCTTATTTCCAAACCAGTCTTTATTTTCAGACGTGGTATATCTAATATCATATTCCCCAATATAAAACATGGTTTTTTCTAAGATGGCAGGCTGTGATTTAAAAGAAATTTAGCAGCTATTCGTAGCTAATCGAGCTAAAAGTATTTTAGTAAATACGTCTGTGTGTGTGTGTGTGTGTGTGTGTGTGTGTGTGTGTGTGTGTGTGTGTGTGTGTGTGTGTGTGTGTGTGTGTGTGTGTGTGTGTGTGTGTGTACTGATGTCTCGCTAGAGGCAAATATAAATGATGTTTCGTTTCTATAATCCAATTTATATTTGGTACTAATTTGACAACTATTAAAAGATTCTATTTATTTTAACGATGAAAAACGAGTGTATTGGAATATATTACTGATGTTTTCCCGTACTCACGGAAAGATTATAATGCAGAAATGTAATATATATATATATATATATATATATATATATATATATATAGATATACAAGGACGAATGGTTACTCCTTCATTACGTCTATTGGTTGGTGACGCGCGTTTCGCTACTGATCAGCTCAAGATTCGAACTTTTGATTCCAGAATCGGGCTAGATCGATACAGATCGAAATGTGAGCTGATCATTAGCGAAACGCGCATCACCAACCAATTAACGTAATGAAGGATTAACCATTTGTCCTTGTATTATTATACTACACTCTGTCTAGCTGTACACCTCGATACTGACGTGAAGCTAAACATTGAGAGCTCACCTGGGTGAACTTACAGTAACTTCGCGTTTCACTCACTGGATATATATATATATATACAAGTCCCGGGTTCAATCGAGGGTAACCATAGTTAGTAAGGTACTCAATACATTAGTAGAGTGTAAACACCATGTTTAATATAGAGATGGCTTCTACATGAATAGAATTGCTTTATTTAAAAGCTTTTCTTTTCTTCTTAGTGTTAAATGAATAAAAAAAAAACAGTATTAAATTAAAAAGTTAATCTATGTTGTTTAGATTATTTGTATGTGCGTCCACACTTGAATTAAAAAAAAAAAAATGTTAACGTAATATCTATGCAGATGAAACATTCATTATGAAATTTCGAATAGTCCATATCTGTTTCAACCGAGCAAACTTGATGAGACATAACACTTTCGTGTCGGAGTATATTTAGAAACAGAAATAGCAGCTAAATCTCCCTCAAATAACACTCTACCCTCTAAGGTAATTGGACACATTGAATAATGTAGTCACAGATATGATTTAAAAGGTAGAGTGTCATTGATGATAGGTTGATCGAAATAATTTTGATCTGAGAGGTGCAGACAACAAGATTCTATCAATGGAAACCTCACTATTCAGAAAAGGAGCTGAGAGGGCAACGTTATTGATCTCAGATTCCATGTGATGATCTCTGTTCTCATTTAAAGAGACATAATGTGACCGTGATATCGTGTAAGAGAACATATAAGGATCAAATGAACCACAGTATCAATTAGATGTTAATCCACAGAATACACGCTACTTTGATGTGAATCATATAATTCATTTATGAAATATTGGAGCTTGACTTGATCTGAGACCGTGTATTGGCGCTGAAGTTATTACGTTGTGCGGAGAACTACTAATGAAAAAGGGAATGTAAAAGATATACATATATATATATACATATACGTGTGTGTGTGTGTGTGTGTGTGTGAATAGCTCTTCTACGATGTAATTGCATTTATAAATATACTATCATTAAAGCTCGGCGATGGTCGGGGTCATTAAGTTACCAAAGTTAGGTTGCACCACCCATTTTATGGCAGCACTTTTTTGTCTGCCAGGCATTGGGTGAATGAATTGCAGACCTGGAAGCAGGAGCTGCGCCAGCAGTGACAATTGTAGTTTCGCCTATGGATATTACTCTGTGCAAAAAAGTGTTGAAATTTATTGTTTCACAGTACTTGCGCAACACCCGCGTAGACGATGCCAGCCGAACAACAGAGCTGCGATGGAGTTGTTCTGCATGGTTGTCTGTGTGTTTTCTAAATTTAAGACAGTAGGGAGTGGTGTGATATGGAGGAGAGTTAGCTGCTGTTTCTAGCAGGTTTAGTGACCTCATAGAAGATATGTTTTCTAAATTTAAGACAGTAGGGATGGGTGTGATGTGGGGGAGAGTTAGTTGCTGTTTCTAGCAGGTTTAGTAACCTCATAGAGGATATGTGTTTCCTAAATTTAAGACAGTAGGTAGTGGTGTGATATGGGGGAGAGTTAGCTGCTGTTTCTAGCAGGTTTAGTGACTTCATAGAAGATATGTTTTCTAAATTTAAGACAGTAGGGAGGGGTGTGGTATGGGGGAGAGTTAGCTGCTGTTTCTAGCAGGTTTAGTGACTTCATAGAAGATATGTTTTCTAAATTTAAGACAGTAGGGAGGGGTGTGATATGGGGGAGAGTTAGCTGCTGTTTCTAGCAGGTTTAGTGACCTCATAGAGGATATTATTGTTTATCATTATCTATAAAAGGCAGATTGTTGTTGTTGTTGTTGAAGTGAGTGTGTGTTTGTATGCGTTTGGAAAAGAGGTTTTAAAAAAGATTTATCGCTTGTTGTTGAATAAATGTATCTGTTGCTTTTGAATAATTGTCGTTTCGTATGAAATGTAATAATTTGAAGTATAAAAGAGAAAGTAGCAAAATGTGTGGGTTGTAGATAGAGGTAAGCACATGATATGAGAGAGTAAAACGGACAGTATCACCATCAAGCTTGGAAAGAGAAAGTAGCAGAAAGTATGAAGTTGTATAGATTTTGAATGGTAGTGGAAAGAGTTTAGCAGTTTAAATGACAGAGAAAAATCGTAAAATATTGAGTTTTATCTATTTTTGGCGTAATTATGGGTGAAATTGAAAAAATGAGATGTGCCAAGACGCAATCGAAACTATTTCGAATACTGAATTGTAAATTTCAATTGAAGAAATTCTATATCGTAGATTTCTATAAGAAAGGAGCATGACCACACACTGAGCTTTATAGATTATGATATACAATATATAAAGGTAAAATCGGCAACAATGGATCTATATGGAAGGAGGTGGAAGATTTCAATAAGTCCATTTATTGTTAGTAATGGAAGAGGAGTAGTGAGGAGGACTAAATCACGTATCAAGACGGAAGTCAAGAGATGATGATGCTCGTAGCTGAAATTGGATATACGGAGATAGTTTGAAAGCTCTCAACCCTGTCGGATAGACTGTACTTGTAATTCAAAGCGTCAAGTTCGCGTGTCAAAGGTTGAATTTTGTTGAGGATTACAGGTGCAATAGTCTGTACAATACCTAACCGTTATTTATTTATTTATCGATTTATATTGCTTTTGCACCCGTAACTCCTAGTAGGGCACCGTAGTGATATGCGGCGTTTCTTAGGCATTCTTAAATCTGGCGGAGTGCATCTCTTCTCCAGGTCTAAATACAGTCATTTTCTCCCAGAGAAGAAGGGAGAGAGGGGGTGAACAAACGACCCCAGTACTAGACTGGTACGTTTTTTATTGACCTCAGGTTTGAACTCAGAGCGCAGAGAGCCGGAACGAGTACCGCAAATCGTTCTTTCCGACGTTCTAACGACTACCAATTCGCTGTAAAATTTATTGTGTGTCGTTTTGTTGATTGAAAAAATGGAACACTCCACGTCTCACCGCCATAATCATATTTGGCTGTAGGAAATAAATAACCCATATTGTTATTATTGCTTAATTCCATACAAGGCATGATCGAGTCTTTGGTAAAATCCATTCAAGACATGACAATGTCTTATTTTCAGGAATAGTGAAACTCTCCTACCCATAACGGACTATATTAACCAATGTCGGCATTTTTGTAAGATGATAACATGTGACATAAAGAATATTTTGACTGCTTTTTTTAGCAGGTCGAGTGACTACATAAAGACACCTTCATTAGCTCTCATTGGTTGTAGTCGTAGTGGTAATGATAGTTGGTGAGAAGTGGTGTTAGTGATAATGGGAAGGAGGTGGTGTTAGTTCTGCGCTGATAATCCATTTGCTTTTATCGACAAACGAATGTATTCAGAATCTTTTAATCATACCTCTGCCAGTCATTTTTTTTCTTTTGATTTGTTTACTTCATGATCATTCATCACCATCATCATCGTCACATCACCACCACCATTATCACAATCATCATCCTATTCATTACCATCATCAGTAGCAGCATCATATTTATTCATCTTCCTTATCATCATAATCATCATCATCGTCGTTTCGTGCGCTCATGTCTTTTGATTTCTGCCAAAGTGCTGCTGTATATATATATATATATTTTTTTTTTTAAATAAATTTTATTGTTGTTGTTATATGATATCAAACAAGTGATATAAATGATATTCGATAACCGCATGGTGCAAGTTATATCAGTTGGCGAGGAGTGCTGTACTGTCTCTTATTGTCTTTAATTAATTCATTCGGTATCATTTATTTATTAATTTATCTATTTTTATTAGGTTGTTCTTACAAAATTTCACGCCTCCTTTTTCTAGTTCTTTTCACTTCTCTCTCTCTCTCTCTCTCTCTCTCTCTCTCTCTCTCTCTCTCTCTCTCTCTCTCTCTCTCTCTCTCTCGCCTAATAAATGAGTCAGTCGAAGGTGTATCTAAATGGTCGCTCGATCTACTAGAAGAAACTGCCAAATCACCCTCAAATCATACTATACCATTTTAAAAAACAAACAAAGGATGTGCTAGATAATGTGGTTCTGACTTCCCTCCTCATAGGAAAGAAGACGAGATGGTCACGGTTGAAATACCTTTCATCATCGTATTTCTGTTTAATTGGAGCTGTTCTCAGACTAAACTGCAGCTTCTAATGATCCATTATGATGTCACTGATCATATTCATTATAATCGTTGTCATCATCATCATCATCATCATCATTAGTATCACGATCCTCATCATCGTTGTCACCGTCATCATTTGCCTCACTGTCTCTTCACCTTTCAACATCAGCCCCTACTACTTACTCTCCATCTCCCCGCCTATCTCTACTTCATCCCGAGAACGTGATGTCAACAGCTCCACTTTCATATATTCTCCAGTTCCTTAATTATAACATTCTATCATCGTCTATCTCTGCTTTACTCTCTTACAACAACGACAATGAGCCGCACCTTACAGATTATTGTTGTTGTTGGTGATTTTAATGGAGTTGTTGTTCCTGATGCTAATGACGGTTATGATGGTATGGAACATGTTTAACGTAACCTTCCGTTTCCACCAGCCATCCCCTCAACTTTCTTGCAGGTATCTCATTAATGTGTGTCATCGCTTGCCTTATAACTCCTCGTTTCCTTAGTACAACCTATATTTCTCTACCTCCTTTTCCTCCCACTATTTCTCTCTCTCTCTTCCCCTCTCTCTCACACACATACATACATGCATCTTAAAACCAACTAAGAATACCTTACGTCCAATTTCTCACTGAAGTAATAAGATATAGTGAAAGTAGCGACAAAGATGATAATGATGATGATCAGTATAATGAATATGATAGTTAATTAGGGTATTATACTCACCATCAAAATATTTATAAAGTTATTGGAAACTGATAGCTGGTGTGTGTTGGTGGTGGTGGTGGAGATGGACGGCCTTGTTGTGGTGATGGTTGTCAGAGGTGAGTATAAATGATGTCGGTGGGGTGGTAATTGTAGGAAGGAATACCATGCCGTCACTATTAATTGTGACGGTGGGATGGTAGCTGTAGGAAGGAACACCACGCCCGCCACTATGAATTGTGTCGGCGGGGTGGTAGTTGTAGGAAGGAACACCACGTCGTCACAATTCACATCCACCTCTTACCACCACCACCACCGCCTCCACTACCACCTCCTTCACCATCAACCCACACCAGCTATTGTTTAAGGTAGAAGTAGCAGCGATAATAATTGTGACATTCGATCTTTTTCGACATGTGATCTTCGCTGAATTAAAAACCCTTCACTCAATACCCAGTCACTGTTTTCTACGTGCTGAATTTTTAAAACGCGTTTGATAGCTAACCGTCTCAGGCACCAAGATTGAAAACTGTTTTAAAGTGTCTATACTTATATCCGCCACCCCATCCCAATTTAATGCAAGAATATTTGTTAAATTGTTTTTTAGGAGAAAAATAATAACCAAGTTAGTTTTATTACTAATTCCATCCATATTCTTGATTATTTTCAAAATTATTTGAAAACCACAGACAATATTCATTAGAAATATAGTAACCAAAGGATTTTAACAGTCTGAGTTACTGTTTCAATTGATTCTTTTACTGATTTCAGTCTTTTGACAACAGTCAAGCTAGGGCATGGCATTGTAATGATTTAGTCGATCATATCGAACCCAGTATTTATTGATTTTTTCAAAAGTCTGGTTTTGTCGAATTGCTATGCTCATTATAGGACATAAACAACACACATAAATATATATAATTTTAATTCCAACAGAACAACCATAGAGTGAAAGTAACTAAGTATTCCATTGACACATATGCCTTAACGTACCTCTCGGGAAGATTCAGGCTGATACAGTGTGACGAGACTAGCCTTTCGAATTACAGGTACAACTCATTTTTGTCAGCTGGAACAATGTAAAATATATCTCTCCCAAGGACGCAATGTGCCGCTCGAAATGGAACTCACGATCAAATGATTTTGAGCGGAATACTCTAACCAGAAAGCGATGCGAGTTAATACCCCTCGAGTAGTGACCATATTCACGGTTATATATATATATATATATATATATATATATATATATATATGTATATATATATATATATATATGCATATATATATATATATATATATATATATATATATATGCATATATATATATATATATATATATATATATGCATATATATATATATATATATATGCATATATATATATATATATATATATATATATGCATATATATATATATATATATATATATATATATATGCATATATATATATATATATATATATATATATATATGCATATATATATATATATATATATATATATATATATATGCATATATATATATATATATATATATATGCATATATATATATATATATATATATATATGCATATATATATATATATATGCATATATATATATATATATATATATATATGCATATATATATATATATATATATATATATATATATATGCATATATATATATATATATATATATATATATATATATATATATATATATATGCATATATATATATATATATATATGCATATATATATATATATATATATGCATATATGCATATATATATATATATATATATATATATATATATATGCATATATGCATATATATACATATAGAAACATATGTATATATTGATGCACAGTGGGTTGACATCCATTATAATATTATAGCATGGCAATTTACATTCAAAGATTAATGTCATATTAAAGAACAAAATTAAAGTTAAAATACAACATTGGCAGTTTACGAAGGTAAAGCAAGAGGATAGTTTGAAGTAGTTAGTGTATGCAATAGTTACACGTGGGGCATGCACGTGTGTATTATTTATATAAGATTATAGTGCGGCAGGGTGTCACATGTAATACAAGCAGTTTAAGCGGGCAATCAAGAGTATTATGGAGTATAATAGACCATAATACTCTTGATTGCCCGCTTAAACTGCTTGTATTACATATAACACCCTGCCGCACTATAATCTTATATAAATAAGACACACGTGCATGCCCCACGTGTAACTATTGCATACACTAACTACTTCAAACTATCCTCTTGCTTTACCTTCGTAAACTGCCAATGTTGTATTTTAACTTTAATTTTGTTCTTTAATATGACATTAATCTTTGAATGTAAATTGCCATGCTATAATATTATAATGGATGTCAACCCACTGTGCATCAATATATACATATGTTTCTATATGTCTCTTGTGTTGGAAAGGAGGTCATGTATGTAAAAAATCATTGAAAAATTGCTCCGAAGACTCCAAACCTCGGTTTGGAAGAAACAATTGTAAGCGAATAAATGGTTTAAACAGAACTTTGGTTCATGTAATTTCCATATAACTGCTCTGTAGAACAACTGATGTTGTTACATTGAGCTATTTATCTTACTGGTAATAAGGTAGTAATAAATTACTGTCTTTCACTATTTAGGGTTTAAAATATACATAACTATAAAAGGTTTTAGTATATACATAACCATAAATATTATCCTTAATACTATATATATATATATATATATATATATATATATATATATATATATATATATATATATATATATATATATATGCATATATATATGCATATATGCGCGTGTAAAATCAGTGATTGTTTTCGAGACTTTGTGATGACTAAATTTCTAATTTTCCGAAAATACCTTACGGAAAAAAAAAAACTTGCAAAAATCGATATGAAAAAAGATGGAAATAGATCAATTGGTCGCGGTTTTCTTTTTTCTTTTCTTTTTGTTTTACAAATTTATTGACTTGCATCTGCATATGGAAAAAAATTAAATGTCTTTGTTATTTTTTGGTTAATATTCTGAAAAGACTGTTTCGATTTTTTTTGTCTTCTCTGTGCATGACCCCAGAACAGCCGAGTACATTTTCTACTTTTCTTCTGACTTACGTCTCTTGCTATCTCTCACTGCCTTCCTGTCTATCACTCTTCCTCCCTATCTCATGTGCTTTTAAAAATAGTGCATTAATTGAGAATTCTTCTCTTTGTGTTTCGGCTTCATCTGTTCCATTTTGATCTCCCTCGTCAGATACACGTAACTACTCACAATTAAAAGAAAAAAGTTGACGTCGTTGAGCTAAATATCATGCAAGTCAAACAATTATTTAAAACTTCCGCCGTCTATTCTAGATGTTTCGTGGTGCAAACAAAAATGAGTGATATATACCTCTACCCATAATTTTTGTGTGGGGTGGGGGCTCTTTTTCTTTTCGGTAGGAGAGGAGCGAGCTTTCCCCCCCGCTATGTTCATATATAGATTATATACGGTACATATATAAAATGGAAACATTCGATAAGATTCGGTAATGGGTCACTACCAAAGGTTTCGTGTTAATCTTGTGTGTCAGCCGAATGGAACCAGTTCTTCTTCAAGTTATTGACTTAATGTCGGAGCTTCTGATAGTATGAGAAATAAAGAGGAATAGCTCAACTCTGTATCGAAATTCATTGAATCAGTTTTTGCGAACTAAACCCATGACTCCCATTTACATCGGACATTATTGAGCCTGTTTCTAGGAATTTACCCTCCCCACATTTTATATTATTAAATCACACTCTCTCGCATGGAAACGCTGTCTTTACAGAAATGATCAAAGCATAAAAACTTCAGTAGAGCAGAGAATACTAATATTTCATGTCTTGTAAAGAGAAATATTGTAACAGCTGTGACTGTAACACTTTTATCCAAAATAGCTTAGCCACATCTAAGCTAAACAGTGCTCTCTATATAGATATAAGCTGCGATCTTTTCTTTATTTCTTTAGAAGAACGAGTTTAAGCGAAACTTAACGATGACTAATGACACGAAACTGGTGGCTCGGATAAATTATGCTCTTTTGCGGAAAATATTGGGCATATACTGCCTAGATTCATCTCACAATAAGGCTATATGCTTCACACACACGCACGCACACACACACACACATATATATATGTATAGAGGAGAGAGAGAATGAGGGAGAGAGCGAGAGATTTAAGGGACTATGGCTGCTCTTATATATATATAAAGAATAACCATAATCCCTTGAAGCAATTATCAACGCAAGTGTATATGTTGAAGCATGAAATGAATCTACGTTTTGGACGTTATTCTTCAGGACAGGAGATTGCTTTTCACTTCGCTCTGTGGGAGTAAGTTATTCGTTTGATATCGTTGTGGATGTTGTTGATAACAAACCTACAAAGAGAAGGAGGATATTTACGGACCGCTGATTAGAGCTTTACACTAGTATGCAAAGCAGACATTTAACTTGCTTCTCAATAATTATCAGAACCACTGGTTATGTGTACCCTCTCGCCTAGAACAAAGTATTACTCTTATTCTGTTCATGGCAACAAGAGTGCATGACTCTGTAATTCCCCAACTTCAAACAAATTTCACAGCTAGAACAGTAACAAATCTGCAAAACATTCATGAGGTTTAAAGATTGGAATGGTGACGGAATAGCATGCAGGAATGCACAAACTGTTTGTTATAAGTTTCACTTCTTTTGGTCTTCATTTCTTTCATTATTTTTGCCTTCGTTTCTTTGTTCATTCTCTAATTTCTTTTGCCTTGCTATGAGACAGTTGGCCGGTGAAAAGAGCCGTTATATATATAATAAAGTGGGTAGACAACACTGAAACTCTTTGCCCACGTGTGTGTGTGTGCGTCTAAATAAATATATAGATCAGACAGGGATTATATTTTTGTTGTTGATATATTTCTAAGTGCATTGAATTAAACGAATTTTTGGTAAGGAGGAAAAGGATGTGTGTACTGTATGTCCGTGTGTTTGTATAACGCTATTCTATCCGTGACTCTGTATATATTATCTACTTGTTTATGTGATTCGAGAAAAAATAATAAACCAGCTAGTAAGTTAGAGAAGAAATGCTACGATTACATAACATCCAGATGTCGGACTTGAAGTCTCCAAACTCAAACAAGTATGTTTCTCTAGGTTCTAAGGAGACATGATTCTGTCTGAAAGTGATCCGATAAAAATTCAGAGAGCAATCAACTTGAGGAATAAACACTAGGTTATAAGGAAGAAATGAAAAAAATTGAAAAGAAAGTATAAATATTAGCTAGTTAATTAGTTAGTTCATCCAACGAATGTTTGCGCATCAGGCGGCAGTTCGTTTCTAGTATTCTCAATCGTTTGTTTGTTCTGTTTTCTCAGTGTCTGTTGACTGACTTTAGATCCTCTTGAAACATTCGACGCCATGTGGTCCGTTGTTCTAACCGTCTTCTCCATCTATGATACTGTTTTTGCATACCGATGATCTGAGTACCCACGATGGGAGAGAATAAAAACAATCTTTCACCTACACTCGTCTTTCGTATAACAATCTATACACAAGTGCGCTTGCACACACATACGTATAGAGTTACACATGTTTTAACATACATGTATGTATCTGGTGCGTACATGTGTGGATGGGCTGTGTGAGTGTGTATACACACACACACACACACACACACACACACACAATAGATTTTGTAAATCACTGTTTTTACGTCTGCCGCTTTGAGGTTTGGTTATATATTTATACATTTGTTTAACTTTGCTTCTCTTTGTCGTTATGGTTAGTTGTTACTGTTCTCTCTATTTATTTGTTTACATACATAGGTATGTACGAAACAACATAACCTAGTTTACCGCAGCCACAATACAAACAGCCATGTTTATTGGAGTATCGAGCTATGAATACCAGTCAGCCAGTCAAGAGCAATAATAGCTGTTTGACTGGCAGTTTGACTGAAACTTCGGAAAGCTTTATTACGTAAGGAGTGTTGGGAAATCTTTCGATTTCCTTTCTTTATGTCCATCATACGTTTTTTTCTTTCTTCCTCATCTCCTTGATTCATAATGGGAGAAGCCATGTTTTTAAAAGTTGCTTGGCTTGATGAAGCATTCACCTTTCTCTCTCTCAACACACACACACACACACACACACACATATATGTATACAGTCGTGGCGCTACACAGAAAAATCATTACAGGTGTTCAATACGCAAGTCCACCAAAATGTATATGTATATATGTTTTAACAGATTTAATGACTATATATTTACATCTATACCATGATTTTACGTTTCTATACAATTATGTGTGATATAGATAGTATTAGATACGTATAAATGTGACTTTTATCGATAATATTAGATACGTATAAATGTGTCTTTTATAAAAGAGGCAGGTACATACCCCAAGAATATAACAAACCCCGAAGACGAGGCTGTGACAGACTAAACCTGTTGATGTGGTCTTTCAGAATATTGTTGTTCCTAAGGAATTGCAAGCTACTCATATGAAAATATGAAAAGTAATTTAAGAAATACCCAAATATTGTTGTGTTTTTAATACTAGTATAAAATATATATGATACATACATACACAACAGTCATGCACACAAAATGCAGAAGTATACACACGTTTCTTAACCCTTTATCATTTAAACCGGCCGCATCCGGTTAGAATTCTCTCACCTTTTTCGGTTCAAACCGGTTGTAACCGGATACTCATACTGATGCTAAGATGTTGTTCTAAAAATAAATATCAAAATCTCATAAAGTCGATAATATGTGAGATAAAGCCTTTACCATGAACATATTATAGTATATATAGAGTAATGCTAAAGGATTAAATCAGCCATGTATTGTTGAAGCCATTATATATGAAGTACAAGTCACCTCCTTCAAAATCCAACCTTAAACTACAATTATATAGAACGTAAACAACATAAACATGTTGTGGGAGTCAAATTTAAACTACGCCATTTCAATCACACTTCCGTTTTCTGACATAGGCAAAAAGACTATAAGGTTAGCAAATTACATCAAGAATTTGAAAGAACTTGGTAATGATTTTGAGAACAAGTGGAACATCCTTCATTATGCACACCATATAGAAACGGCATGAAAAGGTGCTGTTTCTGTATATTTGTAAAGAATGCCATACTGGAAAATCCTGATCATTTCAGCAAATAAACTATAAATATAAGACCAGTGATACATACTCTATGTCGCTACATAAGTATTTGTTCAAATACACACGCTATCCTATAATCACACACACGCTATTCTATAATCGCATACATTCTATTATATATAGCTAATTTTATACATTAATTGACATTCCCAAATGCAATATAACCTTTGCAGCACTCACATATTTCCTGACAAGTTCCCAAGTTATTTCTTTATATGATATATATATTTCAGTCTACACATGTATAAAGTACACTATTTGTTCATGCACGTTCGTACATCATACAATATATATCGCATATAACAATAAGCACATATACATACATACACACACAGACCTCCCTCTCTCTCTCTCTATATATATATACACACACAATATGTGTGTGAGAGAGAGGGAAAGTGGGCTAGGGCGAATATAAACGTCACTATAGTTAATATATGCATGCCAAAGAGTGCAGTAAGCTTTTGTTGTGGAGGACGTTGTTTCCTGAAGCCAAGCAGTATTTGCAAAGAAAACAATTGTCAAATAGTGTATGGTAAGTGCCACAGTTTGGCTTCTCCAGCAAGCTAGAAACTAAAACCCACAGCTTACTTTGTAAACAATCGAAGGAAGTGCAGGTTTTGACATGTTTTCGAATTCTCTGTGTATATATAACGATATGTATGTGTGTATGTATGTATGTGTGTATGTATATATATATATATAAACACATCAACGTTTGGTTTATTGTATGTCAGACTATTTTATATATATATATATATATATATATATATATATATATATAATGTGTGTGTGCGAGTGTACCTTTATGCGTATACCTGTGCGTGTATATATATATGTGTGTATGTATGTCTATATATATGCCTGTATATATATACATATATATATGTCTGTATATGTATGTACGTATATATAGATATATATGTATGTGTATATAAATATATGTGTATGTATATATGTATATATTTATATATGTTTTTATATGTATTTAGTTTTCTCTGTTTATGTATATACATTTGTATGTGTGCATAGGTATGTTTATGAATACATATGTATGTGTGAATACATGTATAAACGTCTGTGTTTTGTGGTTGTTATATCAGCATTTAATTTGAAGCATTCGACTTGAAGAAAACCCGAACTATTTTCAGGAAAAAGTTTCTGTACTAATAAAATAGAATCCGGCTTTTTATGATAATCGTGGGTTTTATTTGATATTTCTTAATAAATAAATAAATTCATATACATAGAACCGACACCTCTTGTTATAATCAATACTGATGGAATTCTATATATATATAAATCGAATTTTGTTTAGCTATCTTATATGTACATGCATACATACGTATAAATAAAACATGGTTTTGCAAACTGATTGTGAGTTATAGTGTGTATGTATGTGTGAGTATGTGCGAACGCATACGCGCCTGTGTATATACACACAGGCGCGTATGCATTCGCACACACTCACACATACACACACATTATAACTCACAATCAGTTTGCAATACCATATTTTATTTTATGTAGTAGCTCTTACTTCACCTGTTGTGTAACTGTTTGTCTACGGCGAAGTAGTTATGAGATGGTTATCAAGTACATTTTGTTTTCTTGCTCGTACCAATGTACAGCTAAAATATCTGATGTCAAATCATGGAAAAAAACGACCATTTATTTATTTATTTATTTTATGGTTTTCTTGTAAATTCGTGTACATATTAAGTACACATGATGGCTCTCGCATAACATTTGAAGAATGAGAGTTCTGCTGCTTTCTCACTATTTCTGTATGCGTTGAATGTTTGTGGGGATTAATCAGAAGGGGAAACGCTGCGCCCATATGTGATATTTGTTACAGATTACTATGATCTGAGTTCAAATCCTGCCTAAGTCAACTCTACAATACTAGTCCAGAGTGATGGATTGGTTTGAATCGATAAAGCGTCAGACGAGATGTTTTGCGTTATTTGTTACAGCTTCCTGCTATCTATTCGTGTTCCTTACGTTCTGAGTTATAATCATGTTATGGATTACTTTTGTGATACACATAATCCATCACTTGTTTTAACACAACAACGACTTAGCTCCTGTGCGTCATTAGCAGAGCCCACTGTATTGTAAAAATTCCGGCTAGGCCGCCGATTTGAGGATGATTTTCCTCTTTCCATTCAGCGGAATCATAGGCCCTTAGAAGGGTCAAATGTATTGCTCTTCTCCTAAAAACTAATCAGTAAAAAATGTCAATGTAAATGGAATAGCAAAAAGAAACATCTTTGAATTGTTCCAAATAATAGCAACAGAAATGGTGTTAAACAATGAGTCAGATTAATTCTACTTCTGAAAAGCATGAAGTGCACTCCATCGGCTTGACTTTCAAAATTGTTTCCTAGCTAAGAAGATGTCATTTATGCAAAGTCTTGACCTACAAGAAGTACAGCCAATAATCTCACAAATCTA
>OZ024740.1:189233574-189323574 GCA_964016885.1 Eledone cirrhosa
GTATGTATGTATGTATGTATATATATATATATATATATATATATATATATATATATAATATATGTGTGTGTATGTATATATTATGTATCTTACAAACTTTAATTCATTAGGATTGCTAGAAGAATTTTCATTTTCTTCTAGAATTTGCTGTTATCATGACTATTTCAAAATGAATATATATCTGTATATATTATATATACGAAATTTAGTCATTAAGTATCTGCAATGCACTTATAATATCTTTGCTCCCTTCCTCCTCCAGTTCATGAGAAAATTAGTTGCACGTGCATCACCAGCTGTGCACTTCCAGTAGATAATAATCTGCAATTCGACAAATCAATTAAATTGTGATTGTTATTATATTAAACATACTCCCATCCTCTTTTTTGTTTGCTCCAAGGAAGAGTAGCATTCACTGATCAGGTTTCTTATCATTGAATTTGTATCAGGTCAAAATGCACCTTATGCTTTCATCGCTGTATGGAAGCATTTGTTCTTGATTTGGACTATCTATAAATGGATTGAAAATCCTTTAAATAGTCACACATGTAACATGCATTAACAAAGAGCCAGAGGCTATATCATCTCCTGTGCTATTGAAAACATTGAACAAGTCCATTATATGGTTCTGTTGATCAGGCAATGACAAGTAATATGCAAATTAGTTATTGTACAGCTTATTACTTCATATACCGCTACACACATACACAGAGTGCATATGTGTGTTCTGTTAATGAATGGAAGGCAACGACAATTAAAGTAAGGTACTGAATAAGGAGAGGTGTCCTTTACAGGACTCGTTCTTTTCAATTGTCAGCTATATATAACTGAGAGCTGACCGTTACAAGATTAGGTCACCTCTCGACTCTTATATAGCTGTTGGAAGGTAGGTGGCTGAATTAAGTGCAAGAATTGCAGGAGCTGGTGCAGTATTGTACCAACTTCAGCATTCAGTAATCAGAAAAAGGGAGGTAGATGTAAAAGTTAAACGCACTAATCTTCAATTCAGTATTCATGCCAACCCTTACATATAGTCATGAATCATGCGTAATGACTGAAAGAATATGACCGCAAATAAAAGTGGCCAAAATGGGGTTCTTTGAAGGGACTTTGGAGTAACATTACTCAATACAGAGACGCAGGCAAGACACAGTTTCATACAATGATGCACATCGTTTTACATGGGCATCATGCAAATATCAGTGCATGAATTTCGTATTTAGTTTAACAGTTAGATGTACATAGGTAACATGTATTTTGATGATGTTCTTCTATTAATATTATATACACTCAATAGAGTGTATAGCTTGGAGATCAGAGAATAAGTGGGTGAAGAAGAAGTAAGATCAAAGTCATTATTGCATCATATATATAATCTTTATTGGCATATTACAATTGCTTCAATATTGAGTGCTTCAATTGGCACACTGCTTGTAACTCTAGTTATATATATATGGATGTGTGTCCGTGAAAGATACAGAGAGAGCATGTTCTAGGTATTGGATTCATACCTAGAACATGCTCAACTTTCACACCAATGTGATTAGTGTGTTATGAATTTCAAATCACTACAAAGTAACTGTGTGTGAGTGTATATACACACGCACACACACACATATATACATATGTATATACACACACATGTTCATTGTGTATTTGTGTATAATGTAGCATACAATATAAGATATTTGTTAGCTGCGAAATTGATGGCTGTTGCTTTTTCATTCTATTAATGCCCTTGAGAAATAAATGCCCATAAACCCTGCATTCACGTTCTTTCACTACCAAATGACTATATGACTAATCCCTCCATAATGGAGATCTCTGATCAATAAAGCCAAACAAATACCGGTCTTTCTCGTATTTTTTCTCTCTCTCTCTCTCTCTCTCTCTCTCTCTCTCTCTCTCTCTCTCTCTCTCCCTCTCTCTCTCTCTCTCTCTCTCGCTCTCTCTCTCATTTCTCTCTCCATGTGAGCATTAAAATTTAAAGTAAAAATGCAATAACTTCAGAAGCGTATTTAATCACGTATCTTCCGCTGACCGTTCAACAGTGCCACTGTTGTCATTGCCTACAGGAAGACTAAATTAGAAAGCTGATATCAGTATTCTGTTATGTTTGCACGTCTACTTGGTCAGCAAAGAATCAAGAAAGAAGGAAAGAAAAATCTTTATTTCTGCAAGATTGAAAGTGTAATTACATCATGGAATGCAGACGATCCCAATAGCCTAAGGCTGTTCAGCAGTGATCTTATACACCACTTGAATTTTCTTGCAAAAACCTTACAGCTTAGTTATATTCAAACACACATATATATATTTATATATGTATATGTACACATACACATGCACATGCATAAATTTGAATACGTGTGTGTGTGTATAAAAACATTTACACACGCAACACTCATACATAGACAGGCATAAGGATATAGGGACATATTTAAATGTATTTAAACATAATTATATTGTTGTAGTTGGCAGACATAAAGACATATTAGCTTATACTCATGTGTATGGTTGAGAGAGAGAAAGTGTATGTGTGTGTGTGTCTCTGTGTGTGTGTGCATGATCAGAATAGTAGACACTGATAAAATACAGAGACGCAGGCAAGACACAGTTTCATACAATGATGCACATCGTTTTACATGGGCATCATGCAAATATCAGTGCATGAATTTCGTATTTAGTTTAACAGTTAGATGTACATAGGTAACATGTATTTTGATGATGTTCTTCTATTAATATTATTAGTACGTAAATATAATGGTAGATATTTTTGTGATGTTTGTTTTGCAATCATTATTTGCAAGTTCAAATCTTGTTAGATTTGTCTTGTATCTTCCTTGGAACACCAACATGAATACTTGTAATTGCCCTTGCACTTAGTCTTGAAATAAACATATTCAAAACCTTGTACTTAATAATGGTTTCTACTTTTGGCACAAGGCCAGCAATTATCCCAGTACACTACTGGTACTTTATTTTATCGACCCCGTAAGGATGAAAGGCAAAGTTAACCTCAGCGGGAATTGAACTCAGACTGTAAAGGGACGTAATTATGCTGGAAAGCATTGCGTCCGACTTTCTACTGATACTTGTACATAATAATAATGGCATGTTTATTATGAGTAAAATTCAAAGTGCCATTTCATAGTTAGTGATTACAAATAACTTATAACAATTAACCTGTAATGTTTTTGTTTTTGTTTTGATTATTTGCTTCTAATTATCATAAACTAGTAGCTGTACTCATTCTTGCTGGGATTATTAATACCTAAAAGAGATGTATTCATATGAATTTAGTATATTCTGGATGAATTGCTGTAGGCACATGGCCTAGAAGTGTGTGGACTTACGATCATTATGTTGTGTGTCCGATTCCTGAACTGTGTTGTGTTCTTGAGCAAAACACTTCATTTCACATTGCTCCAGTATACTCAGTAGAAAATGAGTACCAGCAATAGCTGGAGGGTTACCCTTGCAATGGACTGGAGTGCTGTCCAAGGAGGAGTCTTGTACTCTCAGTTGTTTCACATCATGGATAAGCGCTGGCCTGGTGAACCACTGGGTTTGAGACAGACTTTAGACTGGATAAATTGCTTTAAGAACATGTTGATAATCTTATGATAGTCTAAGAACATTAAGTTTCTAAGATTTGCTGCATCCAAGTCCACCAGAAGATGGTTCAATTCAAACTTTTTAAAAATGCATAAGAATATTAATAAATATAGTCCCTAAAATAACATTTTACTGTATTTTTCTCCTATTATCCGGAAAAACATCTTTTCTTAAAATACTGTACAGTTTACATAATTACTCTAAATGAATTATTTCTAAAATCAATATTTTTTAATGAATACTGCAATACTTAGTGGTATTAAATATTCTTAGTTTTTCTAAGAATATAGGCAGTATGAGATAATGTAACAAGGTTTCTGGCCTTTTTCTTAAAAGGATGTGCACCTATGTAAACATTCAGCTACCTAGTTGAGAAACTGTTGCCTACAACCTCAGATATATATACATACATGCATTTTTCATACTAAATACAACTATGACAGTCTCTCACATGAGTTGAATGGCTGAGATTATTCAAGTAATTATTAGACAAAACTTTCATCTAGGAGTGCTTAACATTGAAAAACAACAAGTGAAGGAGTTAATTCCAATAAGATCAGTTGCGTGAAATGTATGGACAATATATACAATGCGGACTCAAGTAGATCTGGTTTTTAAAACCAGCTGTTAAAAGCATCAGATTTGAAAGTTGCTTTCTCTAGTTTGCAGAACTTCTTGAAGTATTTCCTTCAGTTATATGTCTGTGTATGAAGAGTTGAAGAGACAGGGGTTACATACTTAAGAGAATTCAATTACATACTTAATATCATCCAGATAAGTTGCTTAAAAAAAAAGGAAAGAAAAAAATGATGTGCAAGGTAATAATTGTTTCCACTTTTAGGCACAAGGCCAGCAATTTGAAGGGTTGGGGAAAGATGATGAAATCGACCCCAGTGTGTTACTGGTGCTTTATTTTATCAACCCTGTAGGGATGAAAGGCAAAGCTAACCTCGGCAAGATTTGAACTCAGAACATAAAAGGCCATAACTCTATGCTGCAAAGCATGTTGTCTGACGCTCTACTGCTTCTAATTTAGGCAGAAGGCCAGCAATTTTTTTTGGCGAAGGGGAAGAGGGGTGAGGCAACATTGATATATCGGCCTCAGTATTTGACTGGTACTTTATTTTTATCAACCTTAGAAGAATGAAAAGCAAAATTGAACTCAGACTGAAAAGTATTACAAATAATAATACAAAGCATTTTTCTCCACAATACTAATCATTTTGTCAAACCATCACTCAGGTCTGTAAGCTAATAATGGTAAATATTTGAAAGTGTTAGCTTCAGTAAATTCTGAAGCACCAGCTCTAACACTCAAGCAATAAAACATGATTAAAAAGAGAGTGGCTGCTAATTTTTTGTATTTAGATATGTTGAATGGTGGTGGTAGGGATAGTGATGGCATAAGGTTATGGTAGTGGTCTACAATATGGCAAGTGTAATAAAATTTGATATGTTGTAGTTGTAGCTTGAAGTCAAAGATTATTTCTTTAGTGTAATAATAGTTCACATACCATATTAGACTGTAGCAACTTGAAATGAAGTGTTTACTAATGATGGCTAAAACAAACTAAAGAAGTGAATTGATATTCTCTTTTTTAGTTTGTTTTAGCCATCAAAGTTAAGGATATGCTGGAATGCCACCTTCATTTATATTAATTTACATTAGAATTTCAACTGTTCTCATTGTATAGTTTAATGTAGCAAGTACTTTAAAGTGTGCAGAACTGAGTAAATTATCAGCTGAAGGCATTTCCCTTCAATTAAGTTAACACTACTCACGAGAAAGGCATAGCTATCAGTTTTCCTATCAGTTAAGATCTTGTGTCTAGTGAAAAAACATTCATGTTATATAACAGTTATATAACTGAATTTAACACTTCCATAGTTTTTGTGTGCATATATGTATATATGGAGGTATATATATATATGTGTGTGTGTATAGGTAATATATATATGTATGTATGTATGTACATATGTGTGTGTGTGGGTGTGTATTTAATATATATATATATATATATATGTATGTATGTATGTACATACATATGTATGTATGTATATATATACATTTGTATGTGTATACGTATGTATATATGTATGTGTGTGTATCAACTAATCAATGAATAGATGCGTGTGATTGACATTAAGTGAAAAAAAATATGAAACAATAATTTCTTTGCATACATTCTTTTGTGCATGCATACACACATACAACTGTAGACAATGAGATAACAATGATGATAGTAACTACTGCTGCTAAGGATGATGATTATTAGTAGTGGTGAACTGGCTGTTGGAGGTATTTCGTGACATTGGTGAAGCAGTCTCTAGATATGCTAGTTGTAGACATCATTTATGGAGTTGATCCAAATATCACATTATTGTTCGTGATATTTGCTAAAAGACTTTTCTATATCATGAACTCTAATTTAATTTTTGGAAGACCTCCATCTACAAACTCTATTGACATGCAAGAGCAGTAGTACTAGTGGAGGTGGCAGTTGTGCTTGTAGTAGCAGTGATGGTGGTGGTGATATTGGTGGTAATTTATGAACAGTGAAAATTGCTTTGGACTATATGACTTATTATAAAGCATATTGTAGAACTACTGCAGAATTGACATGCAAGCTACACCAACACTGGCTTTAGGTATGCTAGCTGGCATTTATACATTTATATCATTGGCCCACACCATCTGAAGATAAAATTACTACTACTATTTCTACTAATACAACTACTACTACTATTACTACTACTGATGATGACAACAATCATGTTTTCTGATTTGGGCACAAATCAAGCAATTTGTTGTGGAAAGGAAAGTCGATTATATTGATCCCAGGGCTTAACTGGTACTTTATTTTATTGACTTCAGAAGGGGTGTGAAGCACACTTTGACCTCAGCATGTTTGAATATATAACACAAATGGATGGAACCTATGGCCTCAAGAGCCTAAATTATTGGTGAGGTAGGGGTGGAGTACAAATGAAAAATAGAAAAGACTGTTGCAATTTGAAGGGAAGAGAAAAGTTGATTAAATCGACGGCAGTATGTTACTGGTATTTTATTTTATCCAGCTTGTAAGGATGAAAGGCAAACATAACTTTGGTGGGATTAGAACTCAAAACGGAAATTAATTGCCGCAAAGCATTTTGTCCACAACTGTAACAATTCTACCAACCCACCACCCTAATATTGTTTCTACTTTTGGCACAAGGGCAGCAATTATCCTAGTGTATTACTGGTACTCTATTTTATCGACCCTGTAAGGATGAAAGGCAAAGATAACCGCGGTGGGATTTGAACACATAACATAAAGGGCCGTAACTCTTTGCTGCAAAGCATGGCATCTGACCCTCTACCGATACTGCCAATCCACCCTAATAATAGTAACTATGATGTATGTATGTGTACATGTATATATATATTTATGTAACTATGTATCTATGCATGCACATATATATATTCCATGCATAAATAAATATATACATGTGTGTGCGTCTGTTTGTGTGTCTGTGTTTGTGTCTGTGCAATGCAAGTTTGCATTTGAAGGCAAGAGAGAAATGTATTCAATAACAAGCTAGAATGTAATTATTTATTCTAATACCAATATTTCTCTTGGTTGCTACTTTGAGTTTTTCTATTCCACATTATACATATATATATAATATAACAAGTCATTTATCAAACAGTATTGGATCAAATTGGTTTCAATGACAGCAGGTAGAGATCAATAATTGAAACTAGACAGCAAAATTATTCTATATTTAAAGTTCCTAAAGATTTCTTGAATGAGATATGCTATGTTCATTAATCAAATACAAATGTATCAGTACATAGGAGAAACTCTTGAGTAACAAGACTCAAGCTTGGCCTTATTAAAGAATTTATATATATATATATGTGAAGGCGCATGCATGGCTTAGTGGTTAGAGCATTGGCCTTGCAATCGAAAGGTTGGGAGTTCAATTCTCAGACCGGGTGATGTGTTGCTTCATTGAGTGAGACACTTTATTTCACATTGATCCAGTTTACTCAGCTGTAGAAATGAGATAATAGGGACTGGGGTCCCTATCATTTCACTGCAAAGTGGACGTATAGGCGCCACATATATATATATATATATATTTTTTTTTTTTTATAAGGAATTTATATCTAGTAACATTTATATACACACAGATGCATATCAATGCTAGCAAATATATAGGTTTTGTCTTATTAACAATGTGGTTCAATGCATGGGGTTGCAGAACAATAATATGAGAGACGTAAAATAAGAAAATTATAAAATTAATTTACTTACTAAAAAATCACTTCCAACTAATTAGTTTCTGGAATGGAGTAAATATATTTTCCGAAGAAACATATATAAAATCATTCCGTCATCAGGAAAGTCTTTTCCCGTATAGGTCTCCAGGCATAGCGAGGACACTGGAAACTTATTAAAAAAATAATTCAGTGGAATGGAAATAGCGAAGCGTGGACTGGATTCCAAGCCATTGAGAAAATCGCTGCCTCTACATCTGTGGCAAATTCAAAAAGAATCAATCACGTGACATCGAGGTCAATCAGTGGAAAGCGAGTAGTTATTAAGACAGCGGCCAACTTACTACCATAGTAGCAGTCATGGCCAAATATTGCTCGACAAATGAATTGGAGATAATTATAATAACTGAAAATATATATATATATATATATATATATATATATATATATTTTCAGTTATTAGGAGTATTCCAAAGCTTGGTAGAACAAGTTGTGAGGAAAGTTCTCAACATACGTTAAGGTGACTCCACAGGTTGGTAGGGATTCTGTAGTGGAAACACGAACAAATGAGGAGTGTAATCAATTCTTTTGTAACTGTTTGCCTTCGTCCTATTTCTCTTCTATATATATATATATATATATATATATATATATATATATATATATATATATATATATATATATATATATACATATTTAGGGATGGAGAGAGAGAGTCCATCTTCTGTCACAACTGACCATGGGCTTTACACCTAGAAAGTTCCCCACTCAGGAACAAAGTCTGGACGATTATTTTCTGGAAGATCAACAGTCACACATTGATACCAGTCTCCCTCTCCAAATCACCAATGTTGTCCAAGGGAAAGTCAAAGGTCAATGCAGATTGCAACTCATTTCTACAGCTGAGTGAACTGGAGCAATATAAAATAAAGTATCTTGTTCAAGGACATAACTCACTGCCTAGTCCATGAATTGAGCTCACAACCTGACGATTGTAAGCCCAGTGCACTAATCTCTAACCCATGTGCCATCTCATATATATATATAATAGGAAACGAAAAATCAGTGATGCATCTGAACTCAATTTATTGTGTTACAATTGATTCGCCGGCGGACAGCTCGAGATGTGATCATTGTGTGGATCTCTCTGATTCTGGACCTGCAGGTTTGACGGATACGTCTAATGATTTTGGAGCATATTCTCTCACTTGAGAGAATATGCCCGAAATCATTAGACGTATCCAGAATCAGACAGATCCACACAATGATCGTGTCTCGAGCTGTCCGCCGGCGAAACAATTGTAACACAATAAATTGAGTTCAGATGCATCACTGACTTTTTGTTATCTATTATATCATACTCTGCTCTGTAAGAGCATAGAGTGCTCAACCGCCTATAGAAGCATCATCTTAGCTACCATAAGACACACACACACACATATATATATATATATATATATATATATATATATATATATATATATATATATATATATATTGTCATTGCTGTTTGTTTATAAAAATAGCTTTCTTATTTTAGCTGAGGTTTTAGCTGAGGTGTCCCTTGAGATAGTACAATTCTCACAAAGTAAAGCAATCTATGAATAGATGTTCAGTGATTGAAGTATTAAACATGGAACCAGATAAGTAAGCTGCATTGTAGTCACAGGTGTATTGTGTGTGAAGAAATGATAGTGTTGAAGAATTAAAAGACACTAGTTCAAGGCTGAATATTCTTATTTGGGCATCAGAAAGCAAGTGTTTCAGGTCTGAGTGTGTTTATGATGGAATGAAAGGAAAAGAGGAAAAGAGAAAAGTGTGTGAGTGTGTGGATGAGATGGGTATTTTCTGTATAATGGAATCAAAGCGAGTAAGTGGTTGGTAACAGATGAGATTGTGTATATAAAGAAACATGTATATGAATTGTGTGTGATATATTGTAAATAAAATACAGTGTGATTTATGGGAATTGATGAAGTATGTGTGTCTTAAACTATAGAAGATAGATGAATAGATAGGTAGATAGCTGTAAAGAGAATAAGCTGGGTGTGTGAAATGATGAGAGTGAGTAAGTTAGAATCTATGAGCTATTGATTATTTACTGTAAATGATACAACAGCATGTAGAAGCTGCATTAAGTTACAATAATTTCTTTTGTGTTGCACAGAACCAAGAATCGCGATTAGCTTGGCCAACATTCACATTTTTGTCAATAGAAGAATTACAATAATCCTCACTCAACATAGTTCCATGGATAAACAAATGGTTCTTTTTATCGGTTGGATTCTAATTAGCAATCTACTGAAGAACTAATTACTAGCAGATAAAGACAGGCTAGAAGAATCAACAAAACCATGGATGATTGTTTTGGACAAGTTGAAAGACACCCATACTACATCCATGTGTGAATGTGTGAATGTTTGATAGCTTGAAAGGCAGAGAACTTGCTTTCCACCTACCTACATACAAGCTTACAAACATAGATATGAACATATACACATGCATACATATATATATATATACATACATATATATATACATACCTACAAAAGTAAAACTTATATCCACATGTATCAGAATAGCATCCATACTGGCAGACATAGATACATGTTCATATGCATACATACACTCATACATAATGCATACACATATGCCAACAGTAAATATAAATGCATACAGTTACAACCATACATATATACATACATTCATACATACATAAAAACATGCATAATGCATGCATACACAGACCCCAAAATACATATATAGATGTGTACAGATACCAACATATATACAAACATACATAACGTATGCATACACAGATAACAACATACATACACTCATAGAAACATAAATACATACATACACAATTCCTACTTACATACTTACATATATATATATATATATATATATATATATATATAATACATACAACACAGATATCAACATGCATACTCTCTAACAAACATACATACATATGTACATAAAAGTAAATGAATTTCTGATGGTTTTGGCACTGCCTGTGCCAGTTGTTAAATCAACTGAACTATATACACATTGAATTAATAAGTATGCAGCTGAGTATTCCACAGGCGTGTGTAGACTTCATATGATTTTCAGTAGGAATTAACATGATGAAGTTACCATCTTCCTAAGTTCCCTCACTGGTTTGGTTTCACACAAGGCTATCTATTGTAACAGATATTTACCCATGATGCCACATGGAGTTGAACTCAGAACTTTGTGATTGTAAAGCAAACATCTTAACTAACCAATACATGCCTATATGCAAACTTGTACCCCGACCATTTGTTGTGTGCCTACAAACCTGAACTTGCATATCTGATGAGACTTTGTTGCGGATTTGGGCCCCAATCATTTTAATCGAGCCCTGAGCTGATCGATATTGAAACCTGTGCACTTAAAGGATCACCAAACAATTGAATATTTAAACTCTCCTTCAGTATTGACTTCTCATCCTCACGTCCATCAACAATAAATAGATATAACTAGCAGAATGGCCTGGGATTTGCTCTAGGGTTCTTATATACTTGATATATATTTATCCTTATCAAGTCTCATGAAATAAATACGTTTGTTTATATTTTATTGTGAATGCAAAAATATATGTACATGAATATATAATTATATATATATATATATATATATATCGGTGTTCTGGAGCAATAAGTAGCAGCAAGTGCCCACAAAATACTAGCTCTTTCAATTGCGCAGAGGGTTCTATAGAAATAGTGGACAGCTTCCGTTACCTGGGCGATAAAATCAGCAGTGGGGGAGGGTGCTCTGAAAGTACTGTAGCTAGAGTCAGAACTGGTTGGAAAAAGTTCAGAGAGCTTATACCACTATTAGCTGCTAAAGGGTTCTCCCTAAAAATGAGAGGCAGGTTGTACGATGCCTGCATACGAACAGCAATGCTGCATGGCAGTGAGACCTGGGCATTGTGTGCAGAGGATATACGCAGACTAGAGAGGAACGAAGCTTGCATGCTCCGCTGGATGTGTAACAGTAATATACGTGAACGGCAAAGCATAAACGAACTAAGGAAAAAATTAGAGATAAGAGGGATCAGATGTTGTTTACTCGAGAGAAGGCTACGTTGGTATGGACACGTGATGCGCATGAAAGTCGATAGCTGTATAACAAAGTGCAGGGCAATAAAGATAGACGGTAGTCACGGAATAGGCAGACCTAGAAAAACCTGGGACGAGCTGATAAACTCCGACATCACACACTTACACCTCTCCAAGACAATGTCACTGGACCGAGACCTTTGGCGGTACTCAGTAACAGAGAAGACCCGCCTTACCTAAATATATAGTAAAACCTACTCCAGCCAGTAGGCATCTCTAACAAAATACACCCCGTCCCACCACCACCACCCCCACCCCATCCACACCACCCCGTTCTATGTAAAGTTATGTTGGTGCCGCGCCATCGAGGCCGAAACAAATGAGATCGTGTAGGTGTCACGACAAAAAAAACACAGTCCACGCTGTAATGTGGCCGTGTAGGCAACACGGTAAAAACCTCCCAGACCCACACTGTAAATGTGGTTGGTGTTAGGAAGGGCATCCAACTGTAGAAAACCTGCCAGATAGTCCTATGCGAGCAAGACAATCACTCTTGCCTCAAGTGGGACTACCCCCGTCCAAACCCATGCAAGCGTGGAACACGGACGTTAAACGTTGATGATGATGATGATGATATATATATATATATATATATATATATATATATCATCATCATCATCGTTTAACGTCCATGTTCCACGCTTGCATGGGAATTTCTTCTCTAGCTCGGCCATTGATTCAGCTATGAGCGTTAGATCATCTGCGCATAGGAGTTCCCATGGGCAGCCGGTCTTGAACTCCACTGTTATAGCCTGAAGGGCAATAATAAATAGTAGGGGGCTAAGAACAGAGCCCTGATGAACACCAACTTTGACGCTAAACTCTTCACTATATTCGTTGTTAATTCTAACCATGTTGACTGTTTCTTTATACATGGCTTGTATAGCTCTCACAAGCCATTCATCAACACCTAGTTTTCTAAGAGCCCACCAGATAATGGAACAGGGGACTCTGTCGAAGGCTTTCTCCAAGTCGACGAAAGCTAAGTATAGGGGTTTACTTTTAGCTAGGTACTTCTCCTGTAGTTGTTGTACAATGAAAAGAGCGTCTGTGGTACTTTTGCCTGACACAAACCCGAACTGCATTTCATCTAGATCAATTCTCTCTCTGATTAGTTGCGCTATTACTTTTTCCGTGACCTTCATGACCTGGTCGATTAATTTAATGCCTCTATAGTTACTCCTATCTAGGGTGTCTCCTTTACCCTTGTAACAGTTAATGATGATGCTGCTACGCCAGTCCTTCGGAACAACCCATTCTGTATGACTTGGTTGACTATCCGGGTGACCAAGGTGTGTCCCACCGTTCCAGAGGCTTTCAGCATCTCAGCAACTATTTTCGAAGCCCCAGCCGCCTTACCCGTCTTCATATCTTTGATTGCCTTACTTATTATACTACCTTCGACTAACACTGCTGGTCCCTCTATTGGGTCGATGTGAGGGAGACTGTCTTTCTCCCATTTATTCTCCTCATTTAGTAGCCTTTCGTAGTGACACTTCCAAGCTACCTTCTTATCAGCGTCAGTGATGGCAAGTACGCCATCATCATTAAGTACACACTTCTCCCCGACAATATCATGGTTTTCCTTGACACATTGCCTAGCAATCCTGAACACCTCACGTTTTTGGTCCTCGCGTTGTAGAACATGCTTGAACTTTCTTTCCTCTGCTTCCCTTCTTGCGAAGTACACTTGTCTCCTAGCTTCCCTCCTGGCCACTTGATAGTCTTCTCTACTTCACCCATCCCGCCATGCTTTCCAAGCCTGCTTTTTGGCCTTGATTGACCCCTCCACCTTACTGTTCCACCACCATGTTACTCTCCTCCTGCCTACAGGCCTGCTGCAGCCACAGACTTCGTCTGCCGCCATCAGCAGGTTTGCTGTCAGGAATTCCCACTGTTCCTCTATATTGTACTATATATATATATATATATATATATATATATATTATTAAAATGAAAGATTAAAGTTTAAGCAAAGAATCGCTGCTTTCACCTTTAATGGGATCTTCTGAAACTAAAAAGATCAATCTGTGAATGCAGAAGTAAATATTTCGGGAAACGTTACCCACTATATATATATATATATATATATATATATATATATATATATATATATATATATATATATATATATATATACACACACACTATATATACATATATATACACACATTATATATACCTATATACACACACACACAGATAGCGATGTCATAATGTTGTAATGGAGACAGCCAGACATACAGACAGATATTATAAGGATGCAACGTTATATCTATGTATCTATCTAAAAAGAAAAACTAAGAATTAGAGTGGAGAGATTGCTAAATCGCCTAGGGCATTGAATATTGAAATATTTTTGCTCAAAACACTCACAGGACCATAAGTATTACATGTGTAAAGTTTGAAAACAATCGGTTGGGTGGTTCTCGAGTTTTAGGTAGTCAGACAGACAGACAGACAGAGAGATAGACATTCTCTGTTTTAGATATATAGATGATACATGGATAATACTGTAAATAACAAGAGTTTTATTAGCTTTATTATAAAGAAAGAATGTAATATGACAGCTGGAGCTTGATAATGTCTATCCTCCTTTCTTGGAGGTTTTGCTGGTTGCTGACTTTGGTATGATGGACGATCCATGTTTGGTTTGCCAAATTTGAAGGGTGGGATACAGATTAGTTTAGCAGGACTCATCAGTGCAGGTTGACTTTCAGTTAGGGGTGTTTGCTCAATGGTTTGTGAACAAATTGAAGCAATATTCATCTTATTTACACACTCACACACACACACACACACATATATATATATATATATATATATATATATATATATATGACTCATGCTAGCGTGGAAGATGGACGTTAAACGAAGATGATGATGATGATGATGATGATTATGATAAAAAGAGAAACCCCAGTTGCTGGGATCTGTGGAAGAGATACACCTTTGAAGACATAGGATGAGGTTGTGATGGTTGACCTTAAGAAACTAAACCACAGAACCCAATCTGCAGAATCCAACTCCTGTGAGCAGGGAAGGTAGGTGTTAAAAATTACGATGCTGATAATGATATATACACACATACATACTTGATATAGAAATATAGAGTATTTTACCCACCTAACCACCAATTTGAAGATCAATAAAGAAAAACAAATCCTCTAATACATCTCAACACATATCTATTGTTTGCTTAGGCAGCTGTGTTACCAATTACATCACCTTCACAATATCTGTGATATAGCAGATATACATTTATATTGCTAATTTAATATAGAAGAGATGCACAAACACAGTGTTGTGCAATTGTTAATACAATTGTCTGGAGACAGATTTTAGTCAAATTAGTGGAGTTTATATATATATATATATATATATATATGTGTGTGTGTGTGTGTGTGTGTGTGTGTGTGTGTGTGTGTGTGTGTGTGTGTGTGTGTCTGTGTCTGTGTGTGTGCGTGTGTGTGTATGTATGTATGTATATATATATATATATATATATATATTTACATATATATATAAATTATATCTCAGATCAGTATTTAGATTAGAAAAATGTTTATTATATAGTATTTTATGATGTCATGCAAATTATCTTCTGCCACCTTCAAATTAATAAAGTAGTTCACTATTGTTTTTCTCATTTTGAAGTGTTGGTGGTGGGATAGTAGTAAATATTTAAGGTGCAATGTAAGGCAAAAGTTGATAGTTTACATCCAGTTAGAGTTTGATATTCTTTATTGTATTCCATATGTGTGTGTGAGGGCATATGGGTGTGTAGATATATGCAGATATCATCATCATCATCATCGTTTAACGTCCATCTTCCACGCTAGCATGGGTTTGGATGGGAATTGTCCCACTTGAGGCAAGATTGGTTGTCTTGCTCGTATAGGACTGTCTGGCAGGTTTATAACGGCTGGATGCCCTTCCTAACACCAACCACGTTTACAGTGTGGATTGGAAGGTTTTTACCGTGTTACCTACACAGCCACATTACAGCGTGGACTGTGTTTTTTTGTAGTGACACCTGTTTCAATAAGAGATAGATCGATCATGTAGTCATGATCGATTATCACTGATTCCGTCAGGTGAAAATGAATTGTCTTCAAATCCTTGATATGAGGGAGAAAATTAACGATGTTCCCTCACAGAGCTTAGTCCCTCATATTAAGATCAAAATACGGCGACTGCTATCGTCCTCAGTTAGGGTCATAAAACTATCAAGTCTCTAACCAATAATACACCTTACTATATAACGACTATATATATATATATAATATAAGATGTTAAAAGAGTTCCATGTATTTTATTATGCGCATTTCAAAAACAAATATCATCATGGGATGATATTTGCGTTCTCATCAGATAAAATAGGGAGACATGATATGAATTTTAAAAAACACTTGCGAGCAGTGAAGAGTTAAATCAATATATGTTGATTTAACACTTCACTGCTCGCAAGTGTTTTTTAAGCTTCATATCATGTCTCCCTATTTTATCTGATGAGAACGCAAATATCATCCCATGATGATATTTGTTTTTGAAATGTGCATAATAAAATACATAGAATTCTTTCAACCATCTTTTGATCTTATGTTATACTCCAGTCCTATAAACTATTTGCATTGCTTTGTTGTGCTACAATAAAACTCACCTCCTACATTATATATATATATATATATATATATATATATATATATATATATATATATATATATATACATATATATTATGTATATATATATATATATATTACTTCAAAATATTAATAAATATAGACATTCATGTGATCAAATATATTTTATTATACATATTTCAGATATATTTTATTATACATATTTCAAATATATTTTATTATACATATATATATATATATATATATATATATACAGAGAGAGAGAGAGAGAGAGAGAGAGAGAGAGAGAGAGTCAGTGATGTTGAGACTGAAGAGGTACTCAATGCATGGGGAGTTGCAGAGTTGGTATAGTAATACCTATAATCCCGACCGCTTGGCGTCGCAGTCTCTATATATATACATGTACAATGCCTGGAATTTCAAGTGCATGGCATGCAATATATTATCTCACAAGTGGATAGCTGGTTTTTGGTATTGATTGACATGCTATCAAGAAGATGAATAGCATTTACAAGAAAAAGATGAAGTCTATCAGTGTTCTGGTTCATGGTTTATTCGCACTATTTTGAATGGCTCTAATGAAATCAATGTGTAGGTTGTCTAAGGTTGTCTAATGGTTCCATTAGTACATCAAGATAATTAATTTTTTGCAAGCATTTGGGAGTTGGCTGGGTCCTTATGTGTGGATGGATGGACAAGAGAGTCCATTATACTTGAATACTTATAGCTAGATGTGCATAAATGTGTGTATATATATATTTGTATATTTATATGTGTGTGCATATATCTATATTCTCTTATCATTTTCGTTTTCATTTTTTTTTTTTTTTATTTCCTTCCTTAACCTTCCCTTACTACTCCTCAGAGTTTCTGTTCTCCCTCTATCCAAATTTCCTGATGAAGGACTTCTGTCCAAAACGTTGAAATCTCCATTTCCACCAAGTGTGAATCTAATATAACTGTAAAATTGCCTCCTGTGTTTTATTAATGTAACGAATACCTTACTAACTGTGGTTACTCGCCTCTCGTCATTGAACCTGACATGTATATATATATATATATATATATATATATATATATATATATATATTGGTAAACGGAATAGAAAATGCTGACAAATTGTTCACAGTTGAAAACTGGTTTAATTAGGAATAAAAGAGTATTAGTGATTGTATGGGTTAGTATTCAGTTGTGGTTTAAAGTTTTTAAGTTTTTACCGGTTGCGCATTTCTAAATGCTTTTCAAAAATAATTTTGAGATAGAGTGTCCGATATATGTATATATATTTATATATATATATTTATATATATATATATATATATATATATATATATATATATATATATATATATATATATATATATATATATATATATATATATATATATATATATATATATATATAGACACACACATGTATCAAATACGTGCATTACTTTTTATTTGTCTTTCTTTATAGTCAATACATCTGACCTTTTCATCTGGGATTGATTAAATATATTGCCAGTCAAGTAGTGGGGTTGATATAACCAACTTCCCCTTCCCCAAATATTGCTGTAAAAGTTTGAAACCATTATTATTGTTAGTGATACACCCACACAAACACATTCATACACAGGCGCACACACACATACAGATATATATGTGTGTGTGTGTATACACACAGAGAGAAAATTATGTATATTTGTATATATATATATATAAGTATGTATACGTACATACATATATGTATACAGACGTACAGTAGTATGTATATATATATATATATATATATATATATATATATATATGTATGTACGGATTCACCGAAAATTTATTATAATTATCGGTGTGTTTGTAAACAAACATCCTGAATTAAGCCGTACAGTGTCTAGCAACCATCGTTGCTCATTTGTTCAACACTGACAAAGGAACCCTGTACTAGTTTCAAGCTTATTAGCTATCGTCAGCAACGTATACCTTCCTGCCAGATTGAACGTCTGAAAGCATATACTTTCCTTATGCATATTAACGGCTGAGCAGCCTAATTTGCATATCGAGTGAGTTAATCGGCCGGGGTACCGAAAACGATAAACGGAAAAAATGAAACGAAATTTCATTTCTCACTCTTAGTACGGCTGTTACTTAAATATAAGTATGTATACGTACATACATATATGGATACAGACGTACAATAGTATGTATATATATATATATATATATATATATATATACATACATGCACACATATATATATATATACGTATGGATTCACCGAACATTTATTATAATGCTCGATATGCAAATTAGGTTGCTCAGCCGTTAATATGCATAAGGAAAGTATATACTTTCAGACGTTCAACAATCTGGCAGGTAGGTATACGTTGCTGACGATAGCTAATAAGCTTGAAACTAGTACAGGGTTCTTTTGTCAGTGTTGAACAAATGAGCAACGATGGTTGTTAGATACTGTACGGCTTAATTCGGGATGTTTGTTTACAAACACACCGAGCATTATAATACATGTTTGGTGAATCCATACGTACATATATGTATGTGTGCATGTATGTATATATATATATATATATATATATATATATAAACATACTACTGTACGTCTGTATGCATATATGTATGTACGTATACATACTTATATTTAAGTAACAGCCGTACTAAGAGTGAGAAATGAAATTTCGATTCTTTTTTCCGTTTATCGTTTTCGGTGCACCCGGCCGATTAACTCACTCGATATGCAAATTAGGCTGCTCAGCCGTTAACATGCATAAGGAAAGTATATACTTTCAGACGTTCAACAATCTGGCAGGAAGGTATACGTTGCTGACGATAGCTAATAAACTTGAAACTAGTACATGGTTCCTTTGTCAGTGTTGATCAAATGAGCAACGATGTTTGCTAGATACTGTACGGCTTAATTCAGGATGTTTGTTTACAAACACACCGAGCATTATAATAAATATTAGGTGAATCCATACGTACATATATGTGTGCATGTATGTATATATATATATATATATATATACATACTACTGTACGTCTGTATACATATATGTATGTATACATATATGTTATTTAAGTAACAGCCGTACTAAGAGTGAGAAATGAAATTTCGTTTCATTTTTTCCGTTTATATATATATATAATAGTGTTAAAAGAACATAACACTTTCTGTTCAGTATCAAATCAGTTAAAAGTCAATGCAAGTCATATAAAGAACTTATACAAGAAGCAACAATATAGTGTTAATACATGCCAGTAGTCCCAAGCAGTCATTCAACTGTTCAACATTTCTCTGGCTTTCTCAAAACTGTCATCTGTCAGTTTTACTTTACTTTTCTATAAACATTTATATAAATTAGAAACAGAAAAAGTGAGAGAGTGAAGTTGAATCTAGACAGATGTAATTAAGGCATCAAACAATTGCAAAGCACCAAAAGACTTTCAGCCTCTGTTGAAGCCATGGACATGATTTGTAAAGAACTACAATTCAAAATTGGCAGTGGCATTTTGGATAATATCAAATCATAGATTTAGTCCTTACAATAATTTATTCATTTACTTTATTTTATGACTGGAGTGTATATATGCATATATATATATATGCAAGCAGGGAAAAGCAGACGTAAAATGATGATAATGATGATATATATATATATATATATATATATATATATATATATATGCCAGGGAGAGTTCTGTACGAGTGAGACACGGTCTCCTGACCAATCCCGCATCGAGTGGAACAGAACCGTCGAACCCATGCTAGTGTGGAAGATGGACATTAAATGATGATAATATATATATATATATATTTATTTCATTTCATTTATATATATATATATATATATATATATGTAGGGGGTGAGTTTTATTGTATGTTGATTTAAAACTTCACTATTCACAAGTATTTTTTAAGCTTCATATCATGTATCCCTATTTTATCTGATGAAAACGCAGATATCATCCCATGATGATATTTGTTTTTGAGATGCGCATAACAAAATTCTTGGAACTCTTTTAACCATCTTTTGATCTTATATTATATATATATATATATATATATATATATATATATATATACGTATGCATGGTGTGTGTGTGTATCATAATCTCATTATAGTAAAACATATACTAGCTTATGCAAACATTATTTGATACAGGGCTGTATACATAGGTTACAATGAGATAATATATTTCATATCAAAATGTGGCAGCTATATGCAGTACAGGTTTCACCTAGTGCCTGATCATAACTGAAGAATCCCTATTTGATCATTACACTGCAAGTAATAACTACCATCTTTTGATATAAGGTAAATTATATACATGAAGGCACGTGTCTGAGTGGTTATAGAATTGGATTCACAACCGTGAGTGTTGAGTTCGATTCAGGGACCAGGCAATGCATTATGTCCTTGAGCATGACACTTTATTTCACGTTGCTCCTTTTACCTGGAGTTGCAACTGATAGATAGTACTAGCAATTGGAAAGACCAATGGAAACATTGTTTCCTCATTCCGATTTTACGAAAGTCAATCAAATATCGATATACATGTATGTATGGGTGTATTTATCTATTTATATATATATATATATATATATATACACACATATATATAGTGAGCAAAGAGACAGAAAAAGAGAAAAATGAAAACAAGATGGATACAGTAAATTTGAGAATACTAGTTTAATACGCAGAAGTGAAAGTCAGAGGAAATCATTCCATAATATTTCTCTCTACACCATTCATTAGATTATAAAGGATAAAACCTTCCCCCAACAAAACCCGGAACTCAGAAAACCTGGTGATTCTCTTAAACCAAATGATTATCATGCTTAGTTGAAGTCAACAATGCTAAACACCAATATATGGGTATACAAGTTTACATTAAATTGTCAAAAGCAAAGTTATTGATTTGACTTACCAAATTTCATGTGAATGGCAATTGTTTGTGTATGTGTATTTGTATACATGTGTTATATGTGTGTGTGTATGTATGTATACATGCCTGTATATATGTGTGTTTATGTGTGTATATATATATATATATATATATATATATATATATATATATATATATATATATATATGTCTCTCTCTCTCTCTCTCTCTCTCACTCTCTCTCTCTCTCTCTCTCTCTCTCTCTCTCTCTCTCTCTCTCTATATATATATATATATATATATATATATATACATATATATATATATATATATATATATATATATATATATATATATATATATACATATATATATATATATATATATATATATATATATACATATATATATATATATATATATATATATATATATACATATATATATATATATATATATATATATATACATATATATGTATATATATATATATATATATACATATATATGTATATATATATATATATATATACATATATATGTATATATATATATATATATATACATATATATGTATATATATATATATATATATACATATATATGTATATATATATATACATATATATGTATATATATATATACATATATATGTATATATATATGTATATATATACATATATATATATATACATATATTTATATATATGTATATATATATACATATATATACATACATATATCTATCTATCTATATCCCATGCAAGCATGGAACACGGACGTTAAACGATGATGATGATGATGATGATGATATATATATATATATTTATATGTATATATATACATATATATACATATTTATATATATGTATATATATATATATATATATATATATTTATATATATGTATATATATACATATATATACATACATATATCTATCTATCTCTCTCTCTCTATATATATATATAGAGAGAGAGAGAGAGGAGGGAAGGAGAAAGAGAGATGCCCACAAACACAAGTTTGCAATGGTGATGATGATTTATTTGTGTATGTATATCTGAACATAAGAAAGGTGGAATATAGTGATATAGTGGAATATTGAATAACATATGTATAATATTCCAACTTATTACTTTTGCTCCTGTAAGTTCAGATGTTATAAATAACAAATTGTTATGAAAATAAAATACACATGAATACGTATGTTTTGAAAATAAGTAAATAAATATCTTTAAAAATCTATAATAATGAATGATAATTCTGAAAATGAATAGTAAAAAAGCAAAACAAAGTCAACCAAACAACACATAGAAATAAAACAGTGAATCTCTTTGATATAGTTTTCTAGAATTACATAAAAAAGGCCAAAACGAAAGAAAAATCATAATTCCATTTATTGTGTGTGTATGTATTTTTATTCTTCGTGTGTCAATATGTTTGTGCATGCTTTCATACATATGTGTGTGTGTAAGCCTGCTTGTGTATGTGGGTGAGTATGAATGTTTATGATTGTATGATTGAAATTTATTTTTCTCTTCTAAATCAAGTTGTAAATATCATCGGTGATATATATATATATATATATATATACTATATATATATATATATATATATATATATATATATACATATACAGTGATATATATATATATATATATATATATATATATATATATATATATATCACTGTTGATATTTACACATGCCTACATGTATCATACACTATACATATATATGTGTCTGTGTCTGTGTCATTAACAACAGCAACAAAAATAATAAAAACAGCTTTGACTTCTTTTTTCTTATTTCATTTTGTAAATCATCATCATCATCATTACATCTCTATATTCCATATTTGTATGGTTTAGATGGGTTGTCATATATTAAGGTTAGACAGGTCAGATAATCACATCTAGGTCATATGTTCTATTTTTGCATGCTGTCTATGGTTGTATGCCCTTTGTAGTGCCAACCACTTCACAGTGTGTACTGGAAACATTTTATCATGTTACTAGCACTACCAGATTATAGGGTGAACTGGGTGCATTTTATCTTGGCTCCAGCACTACCACCTTACAGAATAGACTGATAGCACGTTATGGGTGACCCTGAGCCAATCCTCTGCAAAATGCGCATAACAGGTTGATACATAAAAAAAGAATTAAATACATGTAAACGAAACTTCATTCTTCTTAATATATACACTGCCTGTGCATTGAGCACTCGTTTTGGTACTACCACCAGTAATTCAATGAATCCCATACCCTATATCTATCTATCCAACTCTCTCTCTCTCTCTCTCTCTCTCTCTCTCCCTCTCTCTCTCTCTCTCTCTATATATATATATATATATATATATATATATATATATGAAAGGTAGAGTTAATATATATACATATATACATATATACATATATATATATATATATGTAAAAGGTAAACTGAAACAACAACACAATCGGTACAGTATATGGAAGGGATATATTAGGTTAATGTTTGATATAGAAGGAAGAGGGTCTTAACATTTCGGACGCCAGTCCTTCATCAGAAGAAAGAATGAGAAATAAGATAGATTGAGGGGATGGGCAGGTTGGAATTGGAAAAAATGTCTTTAGATAAAAATAACAGGTCCATTCATGTAGATATATATATATTATATATATATATATATATATATATATATATATATATATATATATATATATATATATATATATATAAACTGTGATGTCAATTTTCATTTGCTAGCAAGGGTTAGACAGGTCACCCCAAACCATGTTAGAACACAAGTGGAGGAGGGAAAAGAGACGTTAAATGATGAAGATGAAAATTATTTTCTTGTAGAAAATGATACTATATATCAGAGTAAACAGAAGCATAACTAAGTCATATTTATCATTCATTCTGGTTTCCCGTGTCAATCATATAAAATACATTAATTATAAAAAAAAACCGGAAAGGTTTGTCTCAATTTGCACATCATGTTAGTTTGTTAATGCTGCTACTGCTACTGCTGTTGCTGTTGTTGTTGTTCTTCTTCTTCTTTTTGTTGTTGCTCTTGTTGTTGTTGTTGTTCTTCTTCTTCTTCTTCTTCTTCTTCTTCTTCTTCTTCTTGCCCCTCTCCTCCTCCCCCTACTACTACTACTACTACTACTACTACTACTACTACTACTACTACTACTACTACTACTAATAATAATAATAATAATAATAATATTTATAATAATAATACAATCATGGTTTTTATTAGCATGAACATCATTATCATCATATGCAAAAGCAAGAAGTCCATTTATATGAATGAGGTTAGTGCAATGCACAAAACTGAAAACCACTGAGAATGAGAAGGAGCGGGGCTAAGAGGGATAAAAAGAGAGAAAGATAAAGAGTGACAGAGTCAGTGAAGGTGATTTCTAGTATTTAGATTGCTGTTGCATAAACTACATTCAGAAATATCTTTTTAAACTATGTATAATATATATATATATAATGAAACAAATTAAAGTTTTTAAATATAATTTAAAAAAATATAAGAAGTAGCAAGGATGACTTTAAAATGACTTCAATGAAGGATTTCTCCCATTTACAGATGGTTAAAAATAAATAAGCAGGTATTGTCAATTATATTAACCCAGTATTTAATTGGTATTTCTTTTATTGACCCTTTCACCAAAGTGCATAGAAGATGAAGTTAACTTAGCAAGATTTGGACTCAAAATGCAAAGCAACTTCAATGGTATTATTAACAACAACGGTTTCTGATTTAAGCACAAGGCCAACAATTTTTGGGGTGAGGGAAAGTCGATTAAATGAATGATAGTAGTAATAGTTCCTTAGTTAATGTGTAACATAAAACTGGAAGCTACAGTATTCAGCATTTCAAACACGTTTTTCTTTTTAAAAAATGAGTTAGAATTGTTTAAATCATTTTAGAAAGCCAGTATAATGTTAGTTGAATAAAGGAGTAAAACTAGCAAAATTTACACTTTTAACTAATATTTAATATTCTGTGATTAAAATCTCTTCTATCAAGAGGAAAGAGAAGATAGTAATGAGCTGATATATTTTGCATACTGATGAGCTTGTCCCTTTTGCAAATAGCTGTGTAAAAGTTATCCACACATCATCATCATCCATTTTCTCTTGATAAGGGACTTTCAATCCAAAAATAAAATGTAAACAATTGTTTTGTTTTATAATACTTTTATTTTTACTTTTTATTATTTCTAACTTGCAGTGCACTGGCTTCTAAAACAATCTAGACAATTTGAACTCAACTCACAATTATTCTTTTAAACTGCTATATTCTAACGAGTTAGTAAAATATGAACAACCTTTTCAACAAACAAATGCCTATTAAAACCAGACCTACCATTATTTTTATCTTATACCTTATCCTACCAGCACACTACTATTATATTCCACATTACCTTTAATAAAAATTATACTAGTTTGAACATGCCATCATATTAAATCTAATCTTTTCTTTAAGTTAGTTACTAATATCATTTACATTGCACACTCTATTACTTCTGTTTTTAAGATCAAATTCAATATTGTTATTGATATCTTTTTTATCTTTCTTCCCTTTTCGTTCTACTTTTTTTCTCATTTCTTATCAATCATTATATTATTATTTTTCATTTTTCATTTTTGTTTCTTTTATTTCACATTTTCAGATTTCAGAATTTGATTTTTAAGCATATTTTTCTTATTTTTAGATTGTTTCTTTTTTTTCCAACTACAAATAGTTAAACATCATTTTATACTTCATTGAAGACAATTTGAAGTCATCCTTGTTATTTCTTATATATTTTTAAAATTATGTATAATAACTTTAATTTTTTTTCATGGTATATATATATCTATATATATTATAAATAGTGAAAAACGTTATTTCTGAAAGAAGTTTATGCAATATTAATCTAAATATTATAAACCGCCCTCACTGACTCTCTCACTTTTCATCTTACTCTCTTTTTATCCTTCTTAGCCCTGCTCCTTCTCATTCTCAGTGCTTTTCAATTTCATACATTGCACTAACCTCATTCAAATAAATGAACTACTTGCTTTTTCATATTAAGATGATGATGATGATGATGACGATACATCGACCAATAAAATATTATTTTTTTATTATTATTATTATTATTATTATTATTATTATTATTATTATTATTATTCTTTGAGTCTCAGTCATTGATGTTAGTTAACTGGAAAGTTTGTTGAAATGAATATCAAGCCACTACCTGCAGCCTCAGATATTCAGGACGTATCGGAGGGTTGTTGCTGTTCCCAGCAAGCATGCCTTTTGAAGCGTTCCAAAAAGCGTGAAGGGGCCAATTTTCTTTAACCATCCCTGGAAACTTTTTGAGATAATCCCTAGTGCGCCTATGACAATTGGGACCACTTTGACTTCATGGCAGTTCCAAATCCTTTTTACCTCCCACTTTAAGTCCTGGTATCGGATAATTTTCTCCCTCTCCTTCTCTTGCACTCTCGTGTCGAATAGGCAGGCCACATCCACAATCAGGCACGATCTTTTTTCTTTGTCCACAACCACCAGGTCAGGTCTATTGTGTTCCAGTTTCTTGTCCGTCTGTATCCTAAAATCCCACAGCACCTTCACCTGATCGTTTTCTATCACCGACTCTGGCTTATGCTCATACCACTTCTCAGAATGCGATTATTATTATTATTATTATTATTATTATTATTATTATTATTATTATTATTAGTAGTAGTAGTAGTATAGTAGTAGAAGTAGTAGTAGTAGTTGTAGTCGTAGTAGTAGTAGCAGTAGTACTAAGAAATAAAATATAAATTGAGAAATAATGCTGATAACTTTTGAACTTGTAAAATTGTATTCCTGCTTGTGTGTGTTTGCGTGTGTATATGTGTGTATATGTATGTGCATGCATATATATATATATATATATATTTTATATATATATATATATATATATATATTTTATATATATATATATTTTATATATATATATATATATATATATTTTACACATTTCACAATGCTTCAAGCAAACTTTAACACCCTCATATATATATATATATATTTATATATATACACACACAAAATTGCGTGCATTTACTCACTCATCTGTAGAGAAATGTATACATAATTGAAAATAAAATAGCTGTCTGCTGAAAAATATTTATTGGTTTATTTCTTCCGAGGTGGGGTGTTGCGTGCGTGTGTGTGTTCGTGAACTTAGAAATACATTTTTGTAAGAATAAACTCCCAGCATGGTGTAGTAAACTATTAATTTTTTTTGCTAATGGTGTAGTTGTTGAACTTTGCAGCTGTGTGATATTTCTGAAAACTTATATAGTCTCACTAATATCTGGGTCTCTGCAAAATTGACAACACAGCAATAGCTCTCTTCAAATATCACTATATGACTACTATATCTATGTATGAATATTCTGGATATATATACAGAGTGTTTCCTCCCAAAATGTATACGCACTTCAACAGCGTTCTAATAAATATTGCCTGTACTGGTAATGAAAGTGTGTACACATTTTTTGGGGGACACCCTATATATATATATATAAATACATATATAAAGAGAGAGAGTGTATGAGTGAGAAAGAGAACAAGAAATCTAAAGTTCTGAATATGTGAAACCAAGGATAAGAGGACATAATGTGAAACTGTTGCATAAATATATATATATGTATATATCAAAGGATAAAAATATGTAATATAGTAAGTTGATGATGCTTGGCTTACTGAGATTATCTTTGTAATTAGTAGACAAAACTACCACTATGTGTATTTAACATATAAAAACATTGCACAAGGAAGATAATTCTAATAATGTCAGGCTCATTTTAGGAAAATATAGATGATGCAATGGGACTGACTTAAAGGCAAGATAAATTCATCATCAAGACCAACAATACTACCATCTTCACCATCATTGCTATCATAATTATTACCATTATTATTATCATTATTAATAAGGGTGGCAGTATCGGTAGAGGGTTGGACGCCATGTTTTCTAGCATAGTTACGTCCCTTTACAGTCTGAGTTCAAATCCCGCTGAGGTTAACTTTGCCTTTCATCCTTATGGGGTCGATAAAATAAAGTACCAGTAATGTACTGGGTAATTGCTGGCCTTGTGCCTAAAGTAGAAACAATTATTAATAAGGGTGGTGGATTGGTAGCATTTGTAGAAGGCCGGACTTCATGTTTTGGAACATAGAGTTACGGCCCTTTACGGTCTGAGTTCAAATCTCGCCGATGTTTACTTTCATCCCTACAGGGTCAATAAAATAAAGTACCAGGAATGCACTGAGGTAATTGCTGGCCTTGTGCCAAAAGTAGAAACAATCATTAATGATATCAGTTTTATAACTATCATGCTCTTAGTTTTGAAAATGATCTTAAGATCATGTCTTAAAAGGTTACTTCATAAATTATACAAGTAGATTCTACTTCACTTGATTGTACATCTATAAATTCTACATTTGCCTCCACACTGGTACAGCCGTGCTTCAGCCAAACAAACTGTCTCAAACATTTCGATCATACTGGTTATCTATTTCATTCATTATTTGCCTTACATCCTTACGGGGTCGATAAAATAAAGTACCAGTAATGCACTGGGTAATTGCTGGCCTTGTGCCAAAATGTAGAAACAATTATTTCTTCAAAATTACAATTATTTCTTTCCACTAGGTGTAGATTTATTTGGAAGACCTATCTTGTTTTTGGTTTATACCTGTGTACATTATATTTCCCATTCTATCATTGTGAAAGAAAAACAAAGTCAAAATTGTAATTCTTGTTTCTGTTTTCTATCTTTCCCTTTGGTTTCATGCTTCTTGTTTATTCCCATATTCCAAACGAAGTTTATTAGTTCATAAATGAAACTTCAAAATCAGATAACTAAGTTAGATTCTAACATGGTAAGTTTAAGAGATTTAAGCACTTTTCTTTCCTTTAACTGTTATTTTAATTCTTCACTTGTTTGTTTTCTTTGCCAAAAGAAATAAAAATCAAAATAATCGATGCCATATAGTTGAAAAATGGCAATTACAAAATAAATTTAATTGTATGTTGTAAAGATTTTATTTTCATGTCCTATAAATAAAATTTAATAAATTCCTAAATTAAATTAGGCAATGTAATTTCCTGTAAAGATAATTCTTGTATTCAAGAATTCAGTGCCATTGCAAGATATTTACTATTTATAAGATTTATTCAGTGTAATTAATTTTCCATTAATGGATTTTCCTCTTCTCTTTGTTAAAATTATTTTCTTTATGTCTTTTATGTCTCTGTTGCTCTGTCTTTCTGTTTCATTCTATTACTCTCAATTTTTCTCTCTCCCTCTCCCTCTCTCTTGTGAAAAGAATTAAAATAGTAATAGTTTATTAAGTTTCATTTTGGGTTTAAAAATATAGAAAATGAAATAAATATTTTCTTTGCTTACTTTTATTGAAATTAGGCTAAATGATAAAATCCACTTATTACCAAAAGTATGTTAAAAATGTAATGGTTCTTGGTGTTTTGTTGTGTATGCTGTTTTATTCTTGAATGCTTGACCAACCATACATGCTTAAGGTTATAAATATTGTACTAATCATGACACATTCTCGAAAATTCTGTAATATAATAACAATCCACTTAATAAGAAACATGTCAATTACCCTCCATTGCATGACCTGTTTTCATATTGCATCTCTCTCTTCAAAATATCTATTTATATAATAATATTCCATTCAAGATCGGTCTTAACATTGATTAGAATCAGTCACACTGTCCTCCATTCACTGTAATGAAAGAAAAATCTCTATTTTTATTGAACTTAATATTATGGTTTCCTTCTTCATACTTCTCACTTTTATATATCTTCTAGCTAGAAAAATTAGTATTTCATTTGTTACAAAAGCACATATTTAAAAGTATATCTTCTTAGCTGAATAGTTTTGTTTCTTCACTCTTGAAATTATATTCTCTCAAGACAAACTCAGATCCTAAGACTTCAATTGAACTACTGCATTCAATGCAAACCTGAAAGTTGCAATCTTTAGGAAAACAAATGTTACAGGTGTCAAAGTTATATTATGCTTTCCCATAGGCTAGATATGCATATGTAGTGAAGACGCATTGCAGTGTATTACTTAATAGATCATAATATTATATGAAGATTTTACAAACTCACTTAATATGCTACTTCTAGAAATAAAAGTAATATGTATAGATGTTATACCCTAACAGACAATACACTCAACACACATACAGCTCATGTTTGTACTTTTATTTGAATATGCTTTGTCGATTGCCAGAAATGGTAGAGTGGCAGATGGAAATGCTTTGCAGTATTAAGTTTCACCTCTTTTAGTTCACAACCTGCTGGGTTCATTCTTCTTTGGTGATAGAATAAAGGACCAGTGAACAACTATACTTCCTAGCATGTGTGTTCTTCAGCTTTTGTTAGAAATTATTTATTATATTCAACCAATCACCACATTTCTTAAAATGCCACTAACAGTCTTAGGTTATGAATATTTAGAGCATCAGATAAGGAGCCTTAAGATACTTGCTCTGGCTTATATTGAAACTCTACCCAATGTGGTCTAAGTATTCATATTAGGTCCCCAGTTTGAGGATATCATCCTCTCTTCTACCAAGAGCAATAGTACTGTTTTTCTAATGTAGTAAATAAAGAAGTAAATAAATAAATAACCAATAGAATATATATATATATATATTACTCTATTATGTTTTACAGCCGACAGGCTGAGTAAATGCTGGGGGAACCACCATATATATATATAGAGAGAGAGAGAAATAGTAATGGAGAGGTGGGGGTGAGTGTGTTTAGCTAGTAATCAAAAGGCTTTGATATTTCATTTATTTGGTGCTTGAATTGTTGACATTTCAAGCAGAATGTGACTATAAGTTATTCTCAGAGAAGTTAATTGAATTGCGAGTGGAGAGATACTTCTGAGAGAAACATTTTACCATAACGCACTGTTATTCTCAAGTGTATTTTCTTCATATCAAAACTAATTAAATTGAATATCTTAGAGACCAAAAACGATATTTCTGTTTTGCTTTCCATTCAATATTACTAAAAAGAAAATGACAACTAAACTCTGAGATCATATTTAGATCATTGTTAGATTAATTTCTTATAAAACCTCAAGCTAATGATCTAGTATGTTATATATATAAATGGATATTTTGTACATATACAAACAAAATAACAACAAAAAAGGAATAACTAACTCTTAAGAACAAATATAATAAAGTAATAATGATTCTAAATTGGGTAAAAGGTCAACAACTAAAGGGGAGGGCAAATCAATTATATCAATCCGAGAACTTGCCTGGTACTTTTTTTGTTGACAATGGACATGTGAAAGGCAAGTTTGAACAAGGCAGGATTTGAACCCTTAATAAATACTACAAAATATATCGTTTAATAAAGGTGTGCTAATAATTTTTCTAATCCACGATAAAAATTGTCATAATAATAATAATTTTCCTTGGTATGGTTTGCTGAGCAATCGGTTGATAGGAGATGCATTAATTGGCCTCAGATCAGTCCCTGATCTCAGAGGCCCAATATATCATACAGATTTCTGGCTGTTCTAATGATGATGATGATGATGGTAGTGGTGGCAGTGGTGGTGTTGCTGTTGTTGGTGGTGATGGTTTCTAAATTGAATGAGGCAAGCAATTTGGAGTGAGGCGTAAGTCATTGAAATTGACACAAGTACATGAATGTTACCCTATTTTATCAACCACAGAAGGATGAAAGGCAATGTTGACCTCAGCAGCATTTAAACTGAAAATATAAAGACTGAAACAATGCTGCAAAGCATTCTGTCCAATACTCTAACATAATAATAATAATAATAATAATAATAATATGGCATTTAACTTTGGAATCTACATCAGATGCTAGATATAAATGTAATTGGTATTTAATAAAGCTTATTCTTTTTACCACAAGTAATTGTATTTGATTTCCATTTGCATTAAGATTAGAATCATAGATTAGAAATTGGCAAAAAAAAAAGACAAAACAAAAAAACAACAAAAACAAAACATGTTTGTATGCATGAAAACAAAATGTGTGAAATGTGTAAAATAGTAAACAACATAAACAGATGTAAAAAAGAAAAAGAGATATGAGTTGTGACTGAAATCATGAATTATGCTGGTTGAACGAAAGGGAGATTGGGGGGGGGGGGGTATGAGAAACAGTGAGAGAGAGGGGGAGAGAGAATTATTTAAACAAGTGTTGCTAAAAAAAGCAACTGTACAAATAAAATTTGATATAGTCATAATAATAGTATTAGCAACAAAATACCAACATTAATATAGACAAGTTGGATAATGAATTGATATTTTAAACACTTTTTATTATTTTTATTAATATTATAATATCTAGCATTTGTTATTATTTCAAGAATATCAATGATATTTGAATAATGAAATAGAAAGAAATAGGAAAAGAAAAAGGAAATAAGAACAGCTTCTGGCATACACCCATACATTGTATTAAATATAACACTCATACATATATAGGCATCATATACATACAAACATACACATAAACAACATACACATGCACTATATACACATGCACTACATACATCAAGCAGAAATCTAACTAGAAAAAGCTTACATGACTTTTACAAAAATTATATAATGTTCTTACTGTTTGTCAAACTATACAATCACTTAGAAAATGTATTCATTCACATGGTTTTATGACAGCTTCTATATTCAATTTTTTGTTTGTTTAGCCCTAAACAATTGATGCTGTGTATGTGTTTGTATAAATATGATTTGTCTGCGTATTTATGTTTTGTGTATTTGGGTACGTGTGGCAAATTTTACTTCTCATCCTTCTGTGGATTAATCAAATAAAGTACTAATTTATGGCAGTGGATTTTAAGATTTGATAGCATATTGGACAAAATGCCTTGTGATATGTTTCAGTCAATTATGTCAATAGTATCCAAGGAGATGTGAAGAATTTAACTGTAACCATCTGACATTATGATATAATGCAAAAAAGAAACAAAACAAAAAGAAACAAAAAATCAATCAAATACCATAAAGAAACTACATTTGTATTCTTCCATAACATTTCCACGACTTCCTCATAACTCCCATCATAGACATTACTATGTCTAATTTGTCAATTTGAGGGTATAAAAATAAAGTGTGTGATTGAATCTGTATACCTATGCTATTAATTTCTGTAAGATTTACAAATAATTGAATTGGGCACCAGGGGGCCAAAGAAATGTTGGAATGTAGATTAATCCTGAATTGTTGAGCTGATTATCACAACTATATTAATCTTAGAAATTTCAAAGTTATCTTTGTATATGTACATAACATATGATCATGGATTCAAACATTGATGTGGTTTAACTCCGATCAAGCAGATCTATAAACAAAAGAGTTTCATCCATGTCCACCCCATTTATTTTGCAGTGAATCTTACTATTATTTATTACAGTAGCTCATAATTTGGAGACATTTGTCAGCTATTTTTAGCAGGGAAAATAAGTGGTAATGTGTCAGTTGCAAGAAACTCCCATGAGAGCTGAAGAACAGCAAGTATTCAGAGAAGAAACCCCACCCAAGCAAATGTTTCAGGTTTTAACCCCTTACACACTAAAGAAGGCTGGACCACATCCAGGTCATGACTTCTGGGTGCCCTTCTGACATTTATCCATTTTGGTATCAGAAACTTGCTGTGTATTTAAACTGTATGGAGATTTTGTTGACAAGATCTAGCTGGAACTTCTCTCCATTGCCTCTGCTTTCAAACTTATATTTAAATGCCTACTTGAGTTTAATAATATTGGTAGTTGTGGCAGCAGTGAGACGTCAAATGGTGTCACCACTATAGCCATGACTCACTCATAGTGAATTCCTTAGCTTACATTAAAATACAAACATAATGTACTCAAATGGTATGGAGGCCATTTTTGTAACTCTCCGATCAGCTCCAGCTGGAACTCCTTTCTGCTGCCTCAGATATTACCTCTATAGAGGCTTTTTTGTTGGCTTCAAACATTGATACACCAATGTTTGTCCCTCTCAAAAAGGGATTATTTTGCTGCTTGTCTCTCTCTTTAGTGTGTCTGTCTGACAGTCAGTGATTTACAATTCTAGCTTTATTGTTATATTGATAGTGGTAGGATGGGAAATCAATTTGGAACTCGATAACTTGATCCAACAGTATGCAAATGGAGAATACTACTCACTCATGATAACACAACAAAATAAATGTAAAAAAAGTATAAATAGGTCTTTCCCTTTCTTGGTTTCTCTCTCTCTTACCCTCATCCTCTAATCCTCTTCCCTTATAACTCTCAATAAGTATATTATATATGTACACACACACACACACACGTATATATATATACATTTATATATATATATATATATATATATATATATATATATATATATATATATATCATCATCATCATCATCATATATTGATATATACATATATGTATATATAATATATATATATGCATTTATATAGAGAGGCAATGAAATAGTATTGCATATATAAACATAAATTCATATATGTGTGTGTGTTTGCATGCGCGCACGCGCACACACACAAACACATATATCTTCTTCTAGATATTTTTTCATGTCTGTTTATGTACAGGAAAGTGTATCACCTTCCATTTGTTTATTTCCACTTGGCTAACATTGATAGAGTTATCTATCAGTATTGATTGCTAATTTGTAAATATTTCCAATTATTTATGTCTGGAAGCTAATCAGTATTAACATTTCTGTGAGAGAGAGAGTATATATATATATATATATATATATATATATATATATATCGTTTTCGGTACGCCTGACCGACTGAACTCACTCGATATGCAAATTAGGCTGCTCAGCCGTTAATTTTCATAAGGAAAGTATATACTTTCGAACGTTCAACTATCTGGCAGAAGGGTATACGGTGCTGATGATAGCTAAGAAACTAGTACATCGTTCCTGTGTCAGTGTTGAACAAAAAGGTGACGTGGTTGCCTTAACACCGTACGGCATAAATCAGGCTGTCTGTTTGTTTACAAACGGACAAAGCGGGCGTTATAATAAACGTCCGCTAAACTGATACGTACATCTATGTATGTGTACCTGTATGTATATATATATATATATATATATATATATATATGCATGCTACTGTACGTCTGTATACATATATGTATGTACGTATACATACATACTTACATTTAAGTAAGTGCCGTACTAAGAGTGAGAAATGAAATTTCGTTTCATTATATTACAACTTATATATATATATATAATGTTTACATCTATACTCTACATGTGTGAGACTCTGAGTAACGATAGAGTGAATCGGCAATTTGTACTTATAAGTATAAATTTTACATTATCTATTGAGGGGTTGTTACTTATATTTGTACATATGAACATAATATTTATATGTACACATGCAAGTGTAGGCAAAACCACTGCATATATATGACATATATATGTGTGTATGCATGCATGTATGTGTGTATATATTTATATATGCATGTAAAAAGTAAACAGAAATAACAAAGCAAATGACAGTAAAATAAAGAAATATATTAGTTTAATACTTGATATAGTAAGAAAAGATTCTTAACGTTTCGGACACAAGTCCTTTATCAGAAGATAGAATAAGAAATAAAATATGAAATTAGAAAGATAAAAAGTGGGAAAAAGAATGAATGAAAAAAAATTATTTTTGGTGAAATGTATGTATTCAGTTAACCATTTTGTATATATATATATATATATATATATAAAAGAGTCGGGGGTTCCTGACTCTTTTCCTATTACACGCTCTACTACCCTAAGTATCGAGTACTCTGGTGCGTTATGGTTCACCTGGTTTCTTACCATACTGTCTTTGTTATATATATATATATACATACATACATATATATACGTATATATATATATATATATATATATATATATATATATATATATATATATATATATATATATATATATACATACACACATATATATATGTATATATATACATATATTTATACATATTCAAATATACACACATATATATATGTACATTCTATTTTGTTGTGAATTATATGCAATATAAAGGGTAGCACCATGCCACAATCGATAGTATAATAGATTATAGTTTGCTTGTCTCTGCCACACAAGTAAATAATCAATTCTCTCTCTCTCTGTCTCCCTCCCCCTCTGTCTGACTTCTCTTGTCAAGAAATCAAATTGTTATTTTTCCTCTGTTACTCTTGTGGGAAAACCAAATTATTCTTTCATTCCATTTCTCCCTTACAGGAAAATTAAATCAATTGTTTTGTCCAGCTCTCTCTCCCCTACCTGAATGTCCATTAATTATCCTACCTGATGTCTTTCTCTATTTTGCTCTGTCTCAGTACCTCTTTCTCTCTGTATGTGTTTGTTTATATACTTATATATTTCTCCTACCCGCTCACTATTTCTATTTTCTTTTCTTCATTTCTCATGTTTCTATATGCATCTATTTATATCTGTATTTCCTCCATTTAAAAAAATGAAAATCCTGCACCCCTTTTGCTCACTTTCATCACATGCCTTTGCATGTGCATATGCAGGCACATACATACACACACATTTACCATCAAATATAAAATTATATATAGTTATTTCTTTGGCAAATTTCTGCCGGTCAATTACTAATAAATTTACATTTCCACATACCTTTGATCAAAGACGATCTAACTATGACTGTCATATCTTTTTGTATATCAGAGTTTATATCATCTGTGTGAGTTGATGTAGATTTGGCTGTTGTTTCTAGCATGTCTTGTCACCTCACAGAGACTACCTTAGTGGCTTGGCTTATTTTTATGGTCATCATCATCGTTTTTACATCTGATTTTCCATGCTTGCATGGGTTGGTCATGTAGTTAGATATATGATGGACACTTAATAGTTGAAATAATTGCTCAAGGCAATGTGTAATTGTGCAAGGTGGCAAAAAACATTTTAATAGAGAGAAATGAATATACGAAAAAGGAACATTAGAAGCAGATGAAAGAATAAATAATCTTTAGTGACAGACAGTGATAGAATATATTATTTTATACTATAGTATCATGTATAAATTTTATATATGTTTGGTATCTCCAGAGATATTCTAAGCAACTAAATGTCTCTGCCCATTAAAGAAAGCATTAAAAAAAAAGTAAAAGTTAATAAAAGTAAGAATCATGATTTTATAAAGTAAATCAGATTTAACTGGACTGTTTCATGTTTTTAACTGTTTTTTGAGGAAGTGGTTATTCAGGTATTTGTCTGATTTATTAAAATATTGCAGTCACATATATATATATCATCATTATCATCGCTGTTTTACGTCCATTCTTCCATGCTAGCATGGGTTAGATGGGTTGTCCGGTTGGCTAGCCTTGTCTTGCTTATACGGGAACTGATTCTGGCTTGATTTCTACAGCTGGATGCCCTTCTTAACACCAACCTCATTTACAGTAAGTGCTGGGTGCTTTTTTGCCATGGCACCTCCACGACCACTTTGCAGTGGGAAGGGGTGAGGCATATTGTCTATATGCTTCAGCTTGTACACCTTGGGAGGTCAGGTCTTCTGTATTACTGCGTGATACCAGAGGTCACGGTCCTGTGTAAAAAAAATATATATAAATATATATATATATGTGTATGTATATATATGTGTGTGTATACATATTTTACTGAAACCAACCGAACAACTAAGAAACATCTTGAAATATTTCACACAAACTCAGGAAGGAGCATTATGAGGTGGGGTGGCTGTTGCTGAGTGTGTTCCTGGCCATTGTCTGTGGAAATGCCTTTCCAGTCTTGTCCACGAGGTGCAGCCCCAACACTGCGGCACCCTAGGCCTAGAGCCCATCACCATCCCTTTCCCCCCTCTCATACTTCTGTGACCCTAGAGCCTTTGCCTTTCCCTTCATTTTCCGTTTTTTAAATATCTGTAGTGTTGTTGTTACTTGCCATTACTCAGAAATATTTTAAAAGCATTGTATCAAATAAAGTTTTTGGTATATTTGATACTTTTTGAAATATTGATGCTGATACATAAATCAAGAACAACTCATATGCAATTCAAGACAAAGAAAATAGTTGTAATCATGTATCATTGTTTGTTTGATGGGAAATATGGGGGTGGAGGGGGTCAAAAGTTCAATATTCTACAGTGACTAACCTGGTGTCATTTATCATCATCATCATCATCATCAACATCAACATCATCATCATCATCTCATCGTCACCATGTTCGTTTATAGCATTGTTGTTGATGTTGTTGCTGTTAGTAGTAGTAGTAGTAGTATTACAAAAGGAAATATTTCTATATTTCACAGTTGTAAAACATGAGGTATAATATTTCAAAATTTTAAAGTTCTCAATATGTTTCCTTTCCTTTAGTTTCCCCATTAGATGTTATTGCACTTTGATTCCTCCTCATCCTCCCCCTCTCTCTGTCTTATCAATAGTTAGTTTCTTCAATTACAGTAGTAAAAGAAAAAATATAAAATACGAAAAAAGATGATGATAATTGTATAAATGAGATTCAGTTTCCTGCTTGATCAATTTGAGAGATTGCTACAGTTTCCTTATCATATTATGGATCCATGTCAAAACTTTGAATTTAAACTTCAACTTCTCTCTCTCTCTCTCTCTCTCTCTCTCTCTCTCTCTCTCTCTCTCTCTCTCTCTCTCTTTCTCTCTCTCTTTGACCCTCTCTCTCTCTCTCTCTCTCTCTCTCTCTCAGAGCATATTTCTTTTCTTTTGGTGGTCCACTAGGGTTTCATTGTTTACTAGGTTCTATTGAGGGATATCGAGAAGTCTATAATGAACTTCATGTGTTCAATCATACAAATAAAACGAAAAAGGGAAAACATACTATATATATATATATACACACAGGGTGCGGACGATATTTGTTCGCAAGATTACTGTCTAGGAAAAATTAAGACAGTAGTTTTATTTTTTAAGATATATTTATCAAACTTGGGTCAGTTTGTTTTCATGACTTGTTCTTTCGATCTCACTCGATAAACCCGGCATTGGCTTTGATGACGGCCTCAAGGCAGCCTCGGAACCGGCTACAGGCCTTCGTCACTGTCCCCCGACTTAGACCCCTAAAGGCACTTGTGATCCTGGCTTTCAGATCGTCTTTCGTATTGCAGCTAGATCTGTTGGTGTCTCGTTCCACTGCGCCCCACACAAAGAAGTCAAGGGGGTTGCAGTCAGGCGAGCTGGGAGGCCAGGTGTCAGGTGAAGTGTGGTCGACGAAGTTCTCTGACAGCGAGGCTTGGGTCTTTTGGCTGGTATGGCAGGGCGCTGAGTCTTGCTGCCACAAGTACGGCCTACCTGCAGCTACCTGGTCGATCCAGGGCTTTACTACCTCGTTCAGAACGCGGATGTAGCCATCGGTGTTCAGCTTGAGGCCCTCATGGAAGAAGTGAGGTGGAATGACGTCACCTTGACTGCTGACGACACCTAAGACCAATATTGTCGCTGGAAACTTTGTCTGCATGACTCTGGGCACGTCTTTGGATGAGACAGCGAGCCACCTGTTGTTCTGGGAGTTGATCTTCTGGTCTTGGCAGAAGTTTTTCTTGTCGGAGAAAAACCACAGCATGTCTGGCCCCAGTGGGTGTTTCAACTTGTTGATCAGCTTCTTTGCGTGCTTCAGTCGCTTTTCTTGCATCGCCTTTGACAGAAATTATCCTTTCCTCATCTTGTATGAAACATAGCGAATGTCTTCATGTACCACCAGCCTAATGAGCTTTTCATCCATGCCTTTCTCCCTTGAAATGGCACGCATCGACTTGCTAAGTTCATTGTTGATGATATCCTGAACTTCAGTGACGAACTCTGGCGTTCTGACCTTTCTGACCTTTTCCACCATTCTCCTGCTGATGCTAAGAAAGTCTGAAATTTCCTTATTTGTCCTCCCGGTGCGGATTCCAAGAAGAACTCCGTGTCTCTTCCACAAATTTGGAGGTTATCAATTATTCTGAAAATAAATAATGGAAATATAGTCACAGTTTTTGTGAAGACAAGAGTGACAACGGAAGTAAAAAAAAATTGCATAAATATCGTCCAAACCCTGTACATACACATGCTTTTTCGTTAGCATTAAACTAATATATATCATCACTGTTTCTATTGTTCATCCATGTTCTTTTTCCTTGTTTATTTATCTCATATATATACACACACACATATATATATATATATATATATATATATATATATATATATATATATATATATCCATCATTTTTTTTATTATTTACTCAGCTGACATTTCCTGTTGTGGAATTACTACAATATATGATTCTAAAAAGTTACAGATATATTTGATATATTGATCTGTTTCTAGTTTTATATTGTCACATCATTAATTTTTCACATATTCTATATTTAACACCATTTTAAAAACTCATCAAATAATTGCATTAACTTTAACTTTCTTACATCTTTGTTAAGTTTATAAATACAGCTATTTACATTTTGAATTCAAATCCAACCAAGTTCAACTTTGACTTTCATCATTCTGACGTTAACAACATACAGAACCAGCCAAGAACTAGAGTTGGTTTAATCAGCTCGGCCCCTTTCTTTCAAAATATTTGGCCATGTATCTATGTTGGGAACAATTATTAAAGGGCAGTGAATAGGCAGAATTGTTATATTGTCAGACAAAATGCCTTGCAGTACTGCTGGGATCAATTTTTCCTTTTATCATTTTATGGTAAATAAAATAAGGCATCAGTTAACTTCTGGATTTGTTATATTAGACTATCTCTCCAAATCTGAAGCCTCGTTCCCGTGGAAGAAATAACATTGATTTCTTTTATTGACCACATGGGTTAAATGACATTGAGGTCCATACAAGGAGGAAAAACAACATAAACAGAAAGTAAAATCAACAAGAAACTTGGGATAAATAATAAAAATAATAATGATAAAATAAAGTACCAGTAATGAACTGGGGTTAATTTAATTAACTTTCACCTCACCGAAAATTGTTGGCCTAAATCAGAAACCAATATTATTATTATTAGCATTTCCCTCTATTTATTCCCATTAAGATTTATATAGACTCATGATTGAATTAGGAATTTGTTTTGTTTCAAAGTCAATTTTCAAAGGTAGTCTTCAATGTTGTCACCTTTCATTAACGTAGATTAATCAGATTCACACCACTGGTTTTATTTGTTTAAGTTTCATAAGCCTTCCCCTACTTTTTCACTCCATAATTATATATATATATATATATATATATATATATATATATATATACATACATAAAAAGTCTAAGTATAAGTGCAAATATATGCATACATTTTTCATGAATGTATATGACATACATAAACATAAAAATATGTATACACATACACGTATATGCACACACACACATATAATCACATACACATACACACACACATATATAAATACATACAGATAGATAGATAGATATAGAACAAATATTGGAATATTTGTAATACAATAATATCTATGGGAAAATGAAAGCACATTTCCGAATGAATGAATTGGTTCATTTCTTTTCCTTTGTATCCATTTTTTGGACAATGTATTGCAATATTGCAGTGTCTGAAAAATGATTATCCCTGTCTCTTGTGATTTGATTTGAACACTTTGAAATATATATATATTCCTTTCGTCCCCTTTTGTTCTCCCCCTCTCCTCTTCCACCATCTCATCATCATTATCATCATCATCATCACCTTAATGATTCTGAACTTTAATGCAAATGACCACAATCATCATCAATGCTGTCATTATCTTCATTATGTATGTGAATCATCATCATTGTGTATCAAGGTAAATCATCAAGGCAATCATTAAATTCATTATCTATGAAAAATCGTCAAAAGTTATTCTTGTGCTTCGACCACCCATTCCCCCCTTTCCTTTTTATTGTCATCATCATTTATTGTTTTGATTAGTCTTCTGAATGGACTTTGAATTATCATTATCATCATCTATGTTGTCATTATTTATATATCTGAAGTTAGATAATTCAATAAGATATATATATTTCAAATGAAAACATTTCATTCCATGACATTAGGTGGTATATACATATATATCATCATCATCATCATCGTTTAACGTCCATCTTCCACGCTTGCATGGGTTTGGATGGGAGTTTTCCCACTTGAGGCAAGATTTGTTGTCCTGCTCGTATAGGACTGTCTGGCGGGTTTTCTACGGCTGGATGCCCTTCCTAACACCAACCACGTTTACAGTGTGGACTGGGAGGTTTTTACCGTGTTACCTACACGGCCACATTACAGCGTGGACTGTGTGTTTTTTTTGTCGTGACACCTACACGACCTCATTTGTTTCGGACTGGATATTGTGGTACCAACATAACTTTACATTTAAGAGGGTGGTGTGGATGGGGTGGGGGTAGTGGGACGGGGTGTATTTTGTTAGAGGTGCCTACTGACTGTAGGTTTCGCTTTGTACTTAGGCAAGGCGGGTCTTCTGTATGACTGTGTAGCGCCAAAGATCTCGGTCCAGCGACATTGTCTTGGAGAGGTGTAAGTGTGTGAGGTCGGAATTTATCAAGTTGTCCCAGGTTTTTCTGGGTCTGCCTACTCCGTAGCTACTGTCTATTTTTATATATATATATATACATGTATATATATATACATGTATATATATATATATAATCATCATAATCGTTAAATGTCCATTTCCCACGCTAGCATGGGTAGGACATGCTGTCCCGTTGTGAGAGATCGAGGTTGTAGGACCGTGCTTTGCTCACACAGAATGGATTTTGACTTGGTTTCTATTGTGACACCTTCATGATCACCTTACAGTGTGGGCATAAATATATATATATATAGAAGTATATACGTGTTTGTGTATTAGTAAAACTACTTTCAAATCACATCATACCATCTGAGAAAATAAAGAACATATTCAACAATCCTAATATCCAGAAGGAGAGAATGGTATTACTGAAGTGACTTTGATTATAAACCTAATTGGATTGGGGCTGACCCGGGATTAAACAATAGCTACAAATGGATGACGAGGCTTTTCTTTTGGCTTGTTATCATACATCTCGTGAACCTTGGTGTTTGCTTATTTTATTGCCTGTTAAAATGTAAAATTTCCATATATCTAAGTTTAGTTTGAAATCAGATTGCTCTGGAATGCTCATTTATATATATATATCATTCCATAACAAGATGAGAAAGATGGGTTTGTAAATTTTTGCTTGTTGTTGTTGGTGTTTTTGGTTTATGATGTATGGCTTTGTTATTAGGATGCCGACCTATTGCTGAAGGATCATTAATTTGTATTGCATCATCTATGCTGTGATAAAAAGAATTAACTCATGCCAGGTCAAACCACTTATGTAGTGCTAAATGAAACCTGTGTTGTGATGTAGCACACTGATCCAGGCTGATTGAACCCTGAAGCCATGAACTATGATGATCCTGTCCATAGGGATTATGCATTGCAAAATGAAATGTCAGAATATTACACATTGAATATTGGGATACAAATATAAAGAGGAAACATAAGCTTCAAAATGTGTATATGGTGTTCATTTTCATATAAATAATGACTTCCATAAAGATTAAAATACTAAAAGAGAAATTAATGTTGTCCAAATATAACACCATACAAGTGTTTGTGTGTGTGCATGAACATATGTGTGCACTCACATGCACTCACATGCACACACACACAAATATATATATAGAGAGAGAAATGAGAAACATAGCCAATGTTATCTGAGAATTCTCCAACTATAACCAGAATAAGATAAATGACTTGAGTTTTCTTATGACTATGTGCAAAATTTGATGTAAGCAGAAATTTGACAAGTTGCTTCTGTGAATAATAGTTATGTTCCATTAATAGATGTAAATATTGCTTATTGTAAGTTACTCACCAGCCATCTCATTGACAGCCATTTGTATTGACAAGGGAAATGGATTAGGCTAAGTTAAGCATATTGTTGGCCTTGTTTCTACAAGATATGTGAGACAGGCTTTAACTTAAATAGTTACTTAACGACTTCTTGAACTACTTTTCATGTGGGATCAGTATTTGCACTTAGACATTTTCATGGTGTTTTTTCAGATATTTTTTTAAAGAGATTTGTTACACACTCACACATATATGTGTGTGTTCTTAAATATATTTGAACAAATTTGACTCATTTTTCTGTATTCATTTTCTAATATCTAATTGTCACGTTTAATCCCAGTTAATCTAATTATGATGTAGATATTATTTGTGTATATAATAACATTTTTGATCACAAAGTAACAACTACAAAATGAATTAAGCAGATAAAGAGAAAATATTAACCCTTTAACATTTAAACCGGAGGTATCATCATTATCATCATCATTTTACGTCCGCTTTTCCCTGTTTGCAAGGGTGGGATGGGAACTGATTCTGGCTTGATCTCTACAGCTGGATGCCCTTCATAACACCAACCTCATCTACAATGAGTGCTGGGTGCTTTTTTTCTGTGGCGCCTACACGTCCACTTTACAGTGTGTGTTGGGTGCTTTTTTTGTTGTGGCCCTCCACGACCACTTTGCAGTGGAATGATAGGGACCCTAGTCCTATCATCTCATTTCTACAGCTGAGTAAACTGGAGCAATGTGAAATAAAGTGTCTTGCTCATGGAAACAACACATCACCCGATTTGAGAATTGAACTCACAACCTTTTGACTGCATGTACTTCCAGCATTCTCTCACTTCTTTCTGTTCAAATTGGTTGATGTTAAGGTATTGTTCTCAAAATAAATATCAAAATCTTATAGATTCTATATTATGTGAGATAAAGTCTTTACCATGAAAATATATTAGTAAATATAGAGTAATGTAATTGAAAAGAGTTTGAGTAAAATCTTTCTATGTACTGCAACACAAAATATAGTTAAACCTAATGAATTTTACAAATATATTTCTAACCAACAATATCATCTCTCATATTCTGTTTTTTATTATTTTTACTTTCTCTTTTTTTCTTTATTTTCTTCTATCATTTTAAATATGCATTGTTTCCAGCTGGGAATCTTTTGAATTTTACCTTGTACTGTCATCATATCAATCAACTTTGAATTAATAGTTTTTTTATTTATTTCATAGTCTTCCTACACAATTATATATTATATAGTTCAAAGTTTTTAATATTGCATTAGTTTCTAGTTATTTAAGATTATATATTTAAGGACAAGCCTTGTTTCTTTGCATATTAAGATTTTTGTTACTTAATTGCTTTATAGGCACATGGTCTGATGATAGTTACACATTTGTTCCAAAATATCTAATTATTAAAGAAAACAAAAACATTCAACTCAGTTTCCAGCTTAGAGGCTTATTGTACCAGAGCTTACCCTGTTTTCATGTGATGTTTAGTAACTGGGAATTCAAAAACTCTTTCTTGGTTTGAACATCATCCCATTGCAAAGCTAACACAGAGCAGTTCTGGTGCTAAATGTTTCAGCTATCAGGCTGGAGCAGTGGTTAGGTGTCTTGCTCAAAGACACAAAGTACTGTGTGGTCTGAGGGTCCATAATTGTGAGCCCACACATTCAGCATTTATTATTCCTTGGCTAGATTCTGTTCTTATTACATATTATTTTTTTGTAATGAAATTTTATTGAATCATTTTCAAGATAGTCATTGAAATATTTTAATCTTGCAATACTTTCCATCTTATTGACAGAAACCATTGTTTTTGATATTGTTGTTACTTTTTATTTGCCTATGTTAGCTTTGATCTTATAGAGGCTGCTAATTGATTAGAAGTAGTTAGTATTGATCATCATATTACCATTTCAAAATGTAAACATGTGATTCCTATTTTGAACATACTAGTTTGTTGAAGAAAATCTGGCTATTAATTCCATTAGGATAAGTGAGCATGTAAAACATATCTTATCTTATTGCATTACAAACTATTTCTTTATTTTCATACTCTCACAATAACCAGGTTTGTGGAAGTGCATGGAGTAGTGGTAAGGGTTTGGACTTATGGTCATAATGTTGTTCATTCAATTCCTGGACTGGGTTGTGAGCTGTGTTCTTGAGAAAAAACACTTCATTTCACATTGCTTTAGTATACTCAGTTGAAAATATGTACCAGCAATAGCTAGGAGTTTAACCCTGCGATGGACAGGCATCCTGTCTTGCACTCTCAGTTGCTACACACCACAGAAACTCAGATAAACTCTGGCTCAAAGAGCCTTTGGGCTTGAGACAGATTTAGACTTAGACAATATTTTGGTTTTTACAAGTTGAGAGATGTGCTTGCTTTCATCTCAGTGATGATGTTTATTTCAAACTCTGATTGTTCTTCTACCTAAAATTACTGCATTGAAATTTTCCATCACTTTGCATTACATGTCAGTTTTTCCATGTTCTATAACTACATGGGCACTTCCCTGTTTTATAGCGATTGTTTTTTTTTCATTATAAATATTTCATATTTTCAAACTATCACATCTTTCTAATTTCTGATGGCGACAGATTTGTATTGGGTTATGACATAATGTATTCCTTGAGTTAACTCTGTTTTCATGTTACCATCATCACTTTTCCCATCAAAACCGACCACCACCACCACCATCAACAACAAACTTCTTTTTTTTCCTTATCATGATCATAATCATCACATTATGGCAATATTATATGAAAGGCATGGAAAACTGATAAAGGAAAAAAACAAGTTATTTAATCTCTATGGTAATTATCGATTGTCTTTTATCTCCAACAAACTACAATAAATAAGCAGATACTTTTTATATTTATTTTTAAGACCAGTTGTTATTGTTTTGCATTTTGTTATATTCTCAATTCAGTTTGAGATTCAGTTTTTACATATTCCGTTGTGATTTCCTATTCCTAGGATTAGATAGAAATAATGTGAATGAAATATTCATATAGAAACAAAGCATATTCATATAAGAAATGATAGGAAAAATCATATCAACTAAAAATGAAATGAAACAGCTATTTACCACCCTATGCACCAAGAAAAAGAAAAAAATGAATTATTTTCTTTTTAGTTTCTGTTTATCCATGAATTTTAGTTATAGCTTAGATGTTGTTAAGATGTTAGCTTTGTACAATATCAAATGGAATGAAACAGATATTGTCAAAGAAACAAATTTGGATGATTACAAGAACTTTTAGTAACTGATATTGATAACTTGGATCAATTTTAATTTTACCTTCTATGACAATTTACGTATTCATTTATTTATTTATTCATTTATTTATTACCCTATTGTTAAAGTGAGTTTTAAATGCAAATCAAAGGAAAAGTAAGATGTTTACAAATAAAAATAAAACTGTTTTATTACTTTAGTCTGTGGCTGTCACTTCATGCATTTCTAATATTAAATCCTTAAAAAATTGAACAACAACGTTATGAATTTTATTAGTGATTTTATGGGGTGATAATATTTCGTTTTCTTTTGATTATTAAAACCTGTTTTAGATTGAGGGTAGTGAGGAAAATAGCATGTATAAATACCTAAAAGTTGGATGTAATATCATGGTTGTGTGGTTAAATTTCTGGTTATACTTTATATAGACGATTTCAAATATTTGTCATTGAATGAGCCCATGGGTATTTCTAACTATAGTTGATAAAATAAGATCAATTATGGTTGGATGATGTCAGAATGTTTATCCAATTGTGAAATGTTTGCTTTTGTCAATTTGTGAATTTGTGCAATCATGTGAATTCTCAAACAATCCAACCAATTGGAAAACAATTTAAAATATTGGAAAATTGACATAAAGTGCTAGAGGAAAAAAATGATACAATAATTTAAGTAATTTGTAACTGAAATAATCTATCAATATAATTCATTAGCACAAGCAATAGAACATTGAATGAAAATATTATACAGTATTTAACTGCAATCCTTTATATTCTGTGTTCAAAACCCATGGAAGACTGACTTTACCTTTCATCTCGTCTCTACTCTCTAGAGCTATTACTTAAGTACTAAGGTTAACTTCAGGAAATTAACATACCTCACAAAAAGGTAAATAAAAGAAAATCACATCTTGTGATAATGATAGAAGCCAATAGAGTATATTGGTTGAGTAAGTACAGTATTGCTTCTTTGAACGATAAGTGAAGTACAGGGCCATATTTTGCTACAATTTGGGTAAGAAAATTAAAAAGAACTATTATTTTTTATATTAATATTAATGTTAATGATAATGAATAAATAATATATATATATATATATATATATATATATATATATATATATATATATTATGTAAAATTTTTGATGGCTTAGTGTTAAAGAATAACATGTAATAAAGGTATATTTTTAAAAATGAGGCCTTAAAGCTATAACTTATTTAGCTTATATGTAAGTCTAACAATGGTGAATAACTTGAATCCTTTCAATATAGGGAACACATTTGCTGGGAATTGATTAAATCTACTCAAGTTCATAGCTAGTTTTCTAGTTCCAGCAGGATAAAGGAAAATTCAAATATGGCAGAATTTGAAAGTCATCATCATCATCCCCATCGTCCTCATTATCATCACCACCATCTTCATCACCCCTCCTGCTACTCCTCCCCTTCTTCGTCTCCTCCTCATCCTCTTCTTCTTCTTCTTCTTCTTCTTCTTGTCTAGGCTGATGTAAGTTGGTTTGTTCATTCCCATCCAAGTCATTTCTTATTCAGTTTTAATGTTCTCCTACATAGGTTAGAAACCCAACTTCATTTGGTTAGTCAATTTTTGTATTGGTATCTGTAGCTGGATACTTCTAGTATCAACCATTTTACAGTGTGTACTGAGTGTATTCAAAATTGACAGCACTACTAAGGAAGTTGTCATGTCTTTGACAAAACTAAAGAGTCCTCTCTACCCTAACTTCTCTTTATTCACATACCAATCTTTCTTTGAAACTAATGTCCTTTTTTCAGTTAACATAATGTTGGCATCACAGCTACATTATATGATAATAAAACCCATCTTACCTTTGGATTAAGAATAACAATATTAGAAAAGTTAGCATCTTGCATACTACATTTACCAAAATCATCAAAAGAAGTTCCCTTGTACAATTTCCAACACCTAAGCCAGCATAGAACATTGTTACGCATTAATTTTTCCAACAGAAATCATATTAATAGGGTTAGTATCTATTATTTTCCTTTCATGTATACTTTAAATGTGTCAGACTAGCTTCAATTATCATTGTGTAATGCGTAATTGAAACAAAAATTTTGTGGCTTAACACCAACTACAAACATTGCTTTGAGAAATAGAAATGAAACACATGAAAGTGTTATTTTGGTTTTCGTTGATAACTCGAGGCTAACAGAATGGTGACGTCTATATTATTTGATAACTTCTTTTGTGTTCCTCTTTGGAAGAGGCAAAAAAAAAAAAATTAAATACTGGTTCTTGGCTAATGTATTTTCTGTTGTGTCATTTTAGTGTAAATTTATTGCTGCAGCTTCTAGTTTATATTTAGCAGATTTCTTTTGAATTGGTCACCCACCTAAATAAGAGTGGAATGCAGACACTGCTTAATCGCATTCATTTCATTGGATATACTGTTTTTTTTTGTTTTTTTTGTATACTGTAATTGGGTAGGGCAAGTTGAGTTAGCATCTGCTTGGAAAATGTGGAATGCTATTTTATACCTGTGGGAAATCAAAGAAAATTAGATATAATTTTACTCCTCTAATCATTAATTTGCAAAATAAATTAAGTGGATGGTTTGAATGACAAGGTTATACTTCTCTTCTGCAAAATTTCTGTAATCAAGTAGTTTTAAAAATATATATGTAACTATAGAAACAACATCTTTTACACTATACACTAAGGAGAGGTTTATAGGAGAATTAACAGATATTGTCAAGCATGCGGTACATGGGAATAATCTGAGGATCAGGTTTTCTGTTAAGTTTTAATAATAAGGATTTCTAAAATTGTGGGGAAGAACTATAATAAATTTCAAGGATTTTATATTTATCTCATACATACTTATCCATCGTTGAAAGGCAAAAAGCAATGTCAACCCAGGTGGAATTTGAGCATATAATATAAAGGAGCCATAATGTAAATACCAGAAGGTATTAAATACAGCCATATTCATTCTATTATCCAATGGCTAGTGATAACATTGTTAATTGTATCACAAGGGACATAAGGGGACAGTAGAAGAAAAATTACCTAGGGATAATGATAATAATTGTTTCTACTTTTGGCACAAAGTCAGCAATTACCCAGTACATTACTGGTACTTTATTTTATTGACCCCGTAAATAATGATTTCTAATTTAGGTACAAGGCTAACGATTTGGGGGAAGGGGAAATTCGATTTAAAACAACCCTATTAATTGTCTGGTACTTTATTTTATTAACCTTAGATGGATGAAAGGCAAAGTTGATGCAAGAAGTGTTTGAACTTACAATTTAAAGACCTGGAACTAATTACTACAAGGCATTTTCTTTGATTCTCTACCAATTCTGCCATTCCACCACTCTTCAGCCAATCTAATGGTTTTAATCAGGAATCATATATGCAAAATTGATCCTTAAAATAGAAAATGACTTGGGGATATATAAATGTTGGTGATGGTTGTAGTAGTAGCAGTAGTAGTGGTGGTGGTGGTGGTGGAGGAGGTGGTATTTTATCTCTAAATCTGCTCTGAATGAGATCTATGTTCAAAATCATTGTGTAACTTGGACTACACTAGCCAATGATGTGTTCCTTCTTTTAGGATCATACGCTGTATAATTTGAGGATGCTTTATATGTTATTTCTAGCATGTAAAGCAACCATATACAAACTACCTTGTTTTTGTTGCCATAGTAGTTATAGCTATGGCTGCTGCTGCTTCATTAACTAGTTTTTCATCAATGTTTGTCAGATATAAATGCATATATATATATATATATCCCAGCATGGCCTCAGCCAGATGGCTGGAACAGGTAAAAGAGCAAAAGCGTAATTATCATCATCATTATTTTACGTCAGCTTTTCCCTGCTTGCAAGGGTTGGACCATATATATGTATATTATAAACAAACACATTTTAGTCATAATTGTTTCTACTTTAGGCACAAGGCCAGCAATTACCCAGTGCATTACTGGTACTTTGTTTTATCGACCCCGTAAGGATGAAAGGCAAAGTCAACCTCGGCGGGATTTGAACTCAGACCGTAAAGCATGGCGTCTGACCCTCTACCTATACTGCCAATCCATAGTCATAATGATATTTAGTAATATATAAGACTCATTCCATTACAGAACAGTGTAAATGTATATTTGAATAATTTATTAATTTGAAATAAACAATGGTTGAGGTCTAACGGTGTAAAAGACATCAGTTTTAATTCTGGTGTAGGTGTGATGTGCCTTCCTGTATCACATTCACTTGATTTGTTAAAAAGAAAAATTGGTTATAGCTCTTACTCTGATGGTGAATAGCTGAGATAACCTCTGGTTATAAAATAGATGCTTCAATAATAAATGAGAATTCACAGAACTAGCAATCACAGTAAAAGCTACACAAAGAAATAAGTGTCTGTGTTGTGGAGAGATACTGATTAATGTGATAGAAAACAACTAACTGGAAGCTTTTCAAAGTACATTACATCATTCATCTGAGTTCAAATCTTACTTGCATCAATTTTCCTTTTCTATACCTGTAATTAATTATGTACCCTGTAGTATACTCATATAAATTGCTACACTCTGCTGTTCTAAAGAATTAACCTGCTGCTAAATCAAAAGAAATAAATATTACTGTGTACATAGGATGAGAGTATGTTTCTTAAGATCATAATAGTGTGAAGGTTGTAATTATTGTTAAGCCGAAGGTCAACTCTAATTGAGTTGACCTATGATCAAAAGTGTTCCAGATATCTCCATCATATATATTTTTTTCTTTTTCAGACATCAGATAATATTATATTATCTGATATAGCTATAGTTGACATTTTTTAAGATGATGATGTGTGATTAAAATGAGATTTAGTTACTATCTCTACCAGGTTGAAGAATCATGTAAAAGCTGTCTTTGATTACTGAAGATATATGAATAGATAGCAAATGTATTGCCAGTAACAATGTTTCTGCATATCAAACCAATTTAAAAAGCAACAACAAAAAATAACCCTCTGTAGTAAAAGATCAGACATACACAGATTAACCCTTTTGATAATATATTTCTCATGAAAAATACTGCCTATGGTTTTCAAATAATGTTCAAAATAATCAGGTGGTATTTAGTAATATAATAAACATTTTCATTATTAAGCTTTGCCTTCCATCCCAACAAGTTTGATAAAATAATCTACAAGTAATACACTAGGGTCAATTTATTTAACCTTCCACTCCCCCCGAATTGTTGGCCTTGCGCCTAAATCGGAAGCCATTATTAAGATGGTGTTTGAAACATAACTTAACATTTTCTGACATAAACTTATTAATGAAGTTCTTGATTGAAATAACAACTTTTAGAAATATACAATCAATTTCTGTCAGTTTGTTATCAGAAGGGTTAAAGACATGACTCATAGTTTCAACTTGTAATGACTATCTAATATCAATGTAATATAATATGCATATTGACTGTAACTAGTTATTTAATATGATCAGTTGATCAATACTTTTTTTTATTTTTTGACATTATAGACAATCCAAATTGGAGTAGATAGGGACGATGAAAGGGGGATAGACAGACATGTTAGTTAGGCTTAAGTGTGTCAAATAACTAGTTAGTTGAAAGGAACAGAGGCCATTGTAATAGTGATAAAAGAGGAAGTGGGATGTGATAAGGGGACAGCATAACTGCAGGCCAGAGTTGGTATTGTTTGTCTCTGAGTAATTCTCAATCAATATGACAGCCTTCTGATGAATATGGTCTTGGATATTTAGATATGTTTAACAACAACATGGTCAGTGATCATAACAGAGAAGTCCTGAAGTAGATAACAAGTGAAATCTTATTAATGTGATTCATTACTGTTTGTGTCATAACAATAAATAAATGTTAATTAAGATATAAACAGAATCTAAATAAAGTGTGTGTGTGTAGTGCGTTTGATAAGAGAAGCAAAGAAAATACAATTTAGAACTAAACTATGTCATTTTACTAATGAAACAAGAGATATATGATATATATGAAATCAAAGAATAATGTAACTGTAGAACATATATCGATTGGGAAACAAAATTAATGTTATTCTTATTCTTATTCTCATTGTCATTGCTGTTGATGTTGTTCAAACTCTTAATTAACACACAAATTTATTCAAGTTTACAAACCAAAATTGTCATTTCTATTTACACACACATACACACAGAGGCACATACACACATATACATGTACGTGTATATATATATATATATATATATGTACCACCCTTGCAAGCAGGGAAAAGCAGACATAAAATGATGATGATGATGATTTGTGTGTAAGTATATCATCATCATCATCATAAATGTACACATTTTGTGTGTAAGTATATATATAATGTTAATACAAACATATATCAAATATTTATGCTCTGCTATGTATTGAGTTCTATATTTACTGTGGTTACCCCCGATTGAACCAAGGTTACACACACACACACACACACACACACACACATATATACATACATATATATATAATGTAAAGACTCTTTTCCTACTATATCAAGCATTACACTATCTTTATTGTACTGTATCGTTCGCTGTGTTTTCTTCTGTTTGCTTTTTGCATACACACACACACACTCACATATATATATATATAAGTATAGATACATATACATAGATTGATGCAGTTATTTGAGACAACTCTGTTTCTTCTTCAGTTATTTCTTTCTTTGCTATTGCTGCAGTTGTTGTTGCTTCTACTGATTTAACAGTCATTATTGTTTGAAGTGTGGTGGCTGGCTTTGATTGATTAGCCTGCTTCTGTTTCTAATTGGTTTGTTTCTAAACTCTGTGTATTTCAGATTTGCATAGAAATAGTTAGAAATTGCAGCTGGGTGGTTCGGAGGTTGTGTGTAATAGTAAATATCATGCAGCTTGTGAGGAATTAAGTTTCAAAGTTCATCATCAGCATCACCTTTAACATTATCACTGTCTTTATCATCTCCACTTTATCATTACCACTACATCCTTCATGACTACCACCACTTGCTTTAAAATTGGAAAAAAATAAAATTAAAATGAGAATAAAAATAAAAATAGAGATTATGTTTAATATTTAAAAATGAATAAATAAAATCTATATTTTTTTTGTGGATTGGATTTGTTTGTATCTGAAAATTTGATTTTATATTTTATACTTTTCTATCAAGTGTAGCTAATTCCTCCTCAGAACATCAGAGAAACTATAATTAAATTTTCTAGAACACTTTACAATTCTGTCAGATACTATTTACTCTACAGAAAGCAGTAAGGCATCTCTAATAAAGTATCATCTATTTATTTATTTATTTTCCAAAATTATTATTATTTATTATTATTATTATGGTTGTTGTTGTTGCTATTTCTAGTATCAAATGACAATCATAGTTAGAGGAATGCATCAGATGTTTTATTGTTGACTGAATAGTTGTTAATTGTTCACATCATGTCACCTGCTCTGTGTTGAATCCATGGTCAATACATTTGTCATTTAGATGGTTAATTCCGTCATGCTGTAGCCAAATGCAAGCTGAGTTGGTAGAGTTGTTAAAGTGTCAGGTTAGATAACCTACAGTATTTGTTCTGGCTCTCTGCACATCCTGCAGTGACCTTCTCTTCTTTTGGGGTCTTAAATTAAATACCAGTCTATGAGTTGTTTGGTGAAAATGTTAGAGAGTCAGTTGGTATCTGTTCTGGCTCTGTATATTCTGTCCCTTGTCACTAGAAAAAAAATGTGACACTCAAGGAGCCTGTATGAGATGCAACTTCATAAGAGGCCAGCAAAAACCAGTGCAGATGAGAGCTGTAACAGTAATACAAATAAATAATTTTTTTCATATGCAGGGGATTGGCAGTATTGATAGAGCGTTAAGCAAAATACTTTGAGGCATATATTCCAGAGTTCAAATCCTTATGGGGTTCATCATCATCATCATCGTTTAACGTCCATTTTCGTTCATCATCATCATCATCGTTTAACGTCCATTTTCCACGCTAGCATAAAATAAAATACTAGTAATGCATTGGGGTAGATTTAATTGACTTTTCCCTCTCCCAAAATCGATGTCCTTGTGCCTAAATCAGAAACCATTATACTCTAATGCTAAGTTCAAATTAAACTATGGATATAGATTGGAGATGGAATGTCAGCTAACTTACCTCATGTATATTATAAGAACCAGTTGCATAGAAGTTTCAGTAATGCTACTACCTAGTTAGTATTATACATGCTATCTTAGTAGGTAGTTATATCTATAGTATACATAAATTTGTGAATAATAATGTTGAATATAGGATTCCAGTAAGCTAATCAGTCTGCTTATCATGCTATGACTGGCATTTTATGTATCAAATTATATTGATTTATTTAAATTGTCAAACTGGTATAAATTTGATATTCACTGTTTTTTTGTTTAGGAGTTGAATGTAAAAGGCTTCATGGTGTTATGTTTTAGACAAATGATGCCTATGTCAATAAACAACATACATATACACATACACAGTGAAATAAACAACTAATAAAATGCGAGTAAATCCATTCCACATGCTACCATCATAAACAAAACTTAGGGTCAGTCTACCACATGGTCTCGGCAAACAAGATGCAGAAGACATTATCAAAATATTTTATGGAAATAACATTAAACTGTTGAACAGTACTAGTGCTGAATATTACTTTATTTCTCCTCAACATCTAACGTGACTGAAAGTATATACGTGAATGAAGTTAGTATGAGTTCTTCAAATAATGACAAAAGTTAATTTTTAAAATGTGAAATCAGATAATTATTTAGATGTAGAGGAGGAATTAAGAACTAATCAGCTCAACTACTGAGAGTAAATAATTTAACAGGATTTAGTATAAAGTGTCTGGGTAACATTGTTAAAGGCACCAATAGTATTGTTGTTCATGGCAGTGGTAGTTATAGTAGTAGAATTAGAAATAGGAGCTGTATTGTTAGTAGCTCTGATGTTTCATTGAATACTGAGTGTTGGACTTCCTGGCAACAATGACATTTAATTAAATCTTAAGTTTTAAAGCTTATTTAGGGTTTAAACAATTTTCTTCATGCCAGAATATGAAATAAATATTCCATGTCAGGGACATCAAATGTCTGAACTGAGCTACTAGTAATAGTAGTTGCTGTTGTTGTTATAGTGGTAAAATAAAAACATGTTCTTAACTTTACCTAGCTGACATTCTTATCTTCTCTCTTCTTGGGTCTTCCCTCCATTGAAGGTGAAGCATGCTCTAATTTGCTTTTTCTAATGACTAAAATATAGCTAACATTAATAGCATAGAGGCAACAACATTTAAAAGAAATTCAGATGGAAATGACTTTCACTATTACAGTAACAAACATTTTTTCAATAATAGTTTGATTTTAGTTTTAAAATGGTTTCATAGCTACCATCTCCACCATCGTCACTACCAGTACTTTCTTCTACACATAACAAAAACTGCAAATCTTTTTATGATCTAAAAATAGTGTTTACAGTTTAATATATATACATTTGCATATACTTTGCCCCTTATCTATTTACCTTCTACTCCCCAATTCACTAAAATAACAATGAAAAAAATGAATGAAATAAGAACAATAACAAAAAGAGCAGTGTATTGATTTTGTCATTTTTAACAATTTTTTACATTAATGTTTGTAGGGATTTTACAGAGAAAAATGTATTTTATCACTAACTTTAGATCGTGCTATTATAGTATAGCAGTTTGCCTACCAGTCAAGATAATTCCTCAATCATATCGGAATTTCTTTTATATGATCTTAAAGGCTTCTCAGTTTTCTTGTTCAGTGAAATGCTTCCAATTTGTTCTTGTTCTCATATTTTATTGATTTGTTCAGATTACTTAAGTCTAAGTGTTGCCAAATGCAGAATCTTGGCAGTTTTATCAATTTAATGTATTTTCTTTTTACCATTGCTATTTTTGTTTCCTTAGCATCTTGTGGAATTTGTTTACATAGATATCAGTATAGTTTAATGGATATCTGGTATTTTAGTAATAAATAGAATGTTTTATTTCCATTTGCTTGCAGTCTTTTACCACACCTACATTACCAACATTAAACTTGTATATAGGATAATGTTCTACTTTCTTATCATCTATTCTCTGAAGTTGAAAACTCTTCTTTCATTTTATATTGGAAGGTCATAAAGTCCGATCTGATTTCGTTGGTAATAATGTGTTTCTTTTCTGGAATGAAATTAAATGATTATATTATTAGCATTTCTTTTCTATCTTATTAAAAATGTGTATTATCTAATCATCTATACAAACTATGTAAGTCAATGCAGGCATATCAACATCTTGAAGATTGTCTTACTAATGACTTTTTTATCGAAAAGGATTGCATTTCTTGAGAAAGAAAGCAGATTTGTAACTATTGGTAGATGAAAGCAGCAAACTGGCAAAGTCATTAGAGCACTCGATTAGATGATGCATGCAGCATTCTGAGTTCAGATCCAGCCAAGGTCATCTTTGTCTTTCCTCCTGATAGAATTGGGGGATTAGCAAAATTGTTAGATTCTCAAACAGGATGTTTGTGGACTCTAATCTGGCTTTATGTAATCTATGTCCATATCCCACCTCCTGACACTGTTAAAATGGAGACATTTAGGAGAGAATGATATCATTAAAACATCCAAGAAGCCTCCTATGAAAGGCAACCTCATTGAAATTCAGCCTAGCCTTTGCAGTTGTGGTATGTAAAAATATTGGCAGGTGAAATTACAGACACAAATACACACACAGTTAGTTACCTTCCAACAATGAAGTGTACAGATCATATCTTGATCCAACTCATAACACACCAATATCTTTTTCACACAGACACATTTTCTATACAAATTAGCATGTTCGATTATTCTATACTATAAAAATGGTTGCTAAGGCCAGGCAAGGATGAAAATATGAAATTAGGTAAAGTGGTGAAGAAAACAATGTATATATTCAAAATAATAGATGCCCTTCAAAAGCAAATAAAGGGATTGAGTAACATAATAACTGGATTTATTGACTTGCAAAACTATCAGATTGCTAAAGTTCCTAATATTATCTATTTATAGAGTCACTAGAGCCGTGAAAACTGCCTACTGATATAAAATGCTGAAATATAACTTCTGTTCATAATACTGTAATTGTATGACTCTGACAATAGTGAAGTTACACAGAGTATAATCAAATTCAATTTTGTATTTATTTATCTTGTATTAGATCAAATGTATACTCTTTCGAACTTAATTTCGATCAAGCTGCAAGCTGTTATTTGGTGCAACCAATCTATATTTTAACATAATTCAATTAGATTTGTTTTCTATTCTGTTACATCTCTCATATTGTCCCAGATCTTTATATGAAACAATGCAAGTGAATAACTAACATTTACAATGATTAATGGTTTTGATATGTGTTATTTTGAATTCGATATGTGTTATTTCAAATTCCCATATAAAGCAGGCTGTTTTACATATATGTGTGCATGTTGCCAGCCATATTATCATTTTAAATAAACGGAATGTAAGAAAATTTTCGAAATTAAAGAAAATATTTTAAAAAATCAACAAAAAGCAACAGCCGTTTCAAAACTCATAAAGAAAATTTAATTTCGTTAAAAATATGATTAATCACATTTTAACACTGAAATGTGGGAGTTATTTTATGATAAAGGCATCTTATTTTCTTTCCTTCATACTAGTGTATGGAACATTTTTAAAGCTTTCTCTATATAATTTTATTGATATTTTCACATAACAAAGGAAAATACAATATCATTTGCTATTTTTTCCTTGGAAAGAAAAGACTATTATATATGAATGTGTGTGTGCATAACTGTGTATATTATATGTATAACTATATATATATATATATATATATATATATATATATATATACATTCACATGTATGTGATGTGTATATGTATATGTGTCGATAAAAAACAACATAATCATGAGGAAAAATATTAATTTTTCAAATACTATAAAAAGTATTGGGTTTATTGTTAGTGTCTTTAAAACGTATATAGATTTACATATAACATGTAAATTAAATGGAACTAAGATGAAAATAATTTTTAATCTTTTGTTTCCACTTCATTTCTCATTGGCTGTAAGTCAGCTTCTTTTTATTTTTCTCTTGTGATTTCTTTTGTTATTTTATTCAATGAATTTCAATAGCAATTCTCTTTCTATTGTGATTTCTATGTAATTATTTTGTTAACAATAATAACTGTAGTGAAAAAGTGAAATATGAATATATCCATTTGAGTGATAACTTGAATATATTTTCTAAAGTATTTGAGTGTTTAGGAAGGCCAGTTCATCTTATGCTTTGTTACAAATGTTTAAATATTTTTCAAGCACTTTATAAAGATAGTGACCTGATAATCAGGCGGGCCCTAATTCTACTTGTTTTTCCTATATATCTTCTTTTCTCTATTTGTCTCTATTTCTTACTTTCTTTATCTGTTATTTTGATGAGTCTACCATAGTTCTTAACACCAAAGATACTATTCGGTTCTAAAAAATATGACTAAAACATTCACAGTGTCTTTATGGACAAAGTTTCCATTTAAGGATTTGAAAGTACTTTGACCTCGTTTTTATATTTAGCTTTTATTCAACACTTTCAAGTAAATAATAGCGTGCATGTTCAATGTTAGAGTGTCTTTTACACCAAAATTTCATCCTCATCATCGATTAACGTTCATTTTTCCATGCTAGCATGCGTCAGCCAAGTTGTCCCATTTTGAGTTGTCATATCTTGATCTTACAAAACTAATTCTGGCTTGGTTTCTATGGCTGGATGCCCTTCCTAATGCCAACCACATTTACAATGTTTATTGGCTGCTTTTTATCATGGCACCAATACAACCACTTATTTATATGTTTTTTACTGAATTGTGCAACCCAATCAATTTCAAATATTATTTTCTCTGATAAAACAAGGGAAGTATCTGGGTAACATTTTGTGTTTTATAATATTTTTGGTTATACTTTTTCTTTTGTGTTCTTTGTTTTTTCAAGTTTCTATAAAGTCCTTTTTTCTGTTATTTTCAGCCACCAATTGTAACCGGCATATCAGCAGTGCTGATGGGAAAAACGGTACCATAACCAGTCCAAACTATCCAAATCCATACCCAGGAGATATTACATGTCGTTTTACTTTTGAGGGTTCTGGACCCGAGAGAGTACAACTGCGTTTTACTCACATGGATCTATACTTTCCAGGTGGCAATGCTGCAAAACCTCATGAGTAAGTAAAAAGTTACTATGTCATATTTTTCTTTGCTTGAAACTCAATGAAAAGATAAATAGTTTCATAAACCAGTGGCAAAATTGTAAAAATTTTGCTTCATCAGGAAATAGATTTGCAATTTAAAAACAAAATTATCACTTTATTTTTTCAGAGAATTCACTTAAACATTAAGATATAAAAAACATTAAAATTTTTTATCACTTAGTCAAGAAAAAGGACAGTGTCCATGAAATTTTTCAGGGCATCTGAGATGGGTGGGTGAAATGTATGTTAAAATTAGTCACCTAGCCTGAATACTTGCACTAGAGTGTCTACTGCTAAACACACCAAAGGGGCAAGTGGTGGTGTTAAATTGTATATTGTACCACTAAAGTAGGCAACAGTGGAATTTGAACTTGGAATGCTGGAACAATTATTGCAAGCATCTCATTCAATACTCTAACAACTCCACCAATTCACTGCTTTCAACTGGCACTTTATTTATCAACCAGGGAAAGATCAGAGGCAAAGTTGATTTTGGTAGGATTTAAGCTCATGTAGGTAGGAGATGGAATTAATGCTATGAGGCGTTTCATCTAATGCTGTAATGCTTCTGCCAAATTACTCTTTGGTTCCTATGGTTAATCAGCTGCCTTGTATTTGCAAAATGCCAGATCATTAATATTTATTTATCTGTTCATTCCAATTCAGCCCACACTCTGTCAATAATTGGCTGATACATTGAGCAGTATTTCAACTGCTGATTAGGATTTAGTGTTTATTTACTTTGCCCTTTTTTTCTACAGCGATTTCTATTAAAGCAGTCTTTGTCTTTGTTAAATAAAGGGTATTTAAATAACTCCTCACAGCAGCTGTTAGATCATGAATAAAATGTGTAATGAAATTATTTAATTCAATTCGAGAAGAAAAACAGCATACAAATAATGTAATTTGTTCATCTCCGAACAAGCCCTAAGGTTTGCATGAAACAGCTAGAATCGTGAGCTAAAGTTAATTTAGCACTCAGCTAAAAAAGTAAATAAATAAATAAAAGTACTAAATCAATTGTCGTAATTCAATCATTTAAATGTTCATTAATAAATAAATAATTAAACTGAAATTATTCCCTGCTGCTTGTGTTCCATATTACCTCCAGCCATTGATATTACATCTTGGTCGACAGATATTAAATGTTCATATGAAAAAGCACTACTTTTTTTTGTGATGTGAAATAATTTTTTTAGTATTAAGTAATTGCAAATTAATTCTTTTTCATATTGAAATATAAAGAAAGTATGGGGGTGGAGGAATGTTGCCCTTTTCTACAGATGGGGATATTCAAAAGAAATATTTGCTAAATATATTTTTAAAACTTAAGCTTTCACAAGTATTTGTGTTTTCCAATACATACACAAACATGTTATACTTTTCTAAAAATTTATATATATGTTGTAAGTGTTATGTGTATATTTTTTATAGTTAAAAAAAGAATAAAATCTTGTTGCAGACTGAAGAACATTATGTGTTTTAAATTTAGATCTTTATTGATTCCCTTCTGTGATTACCTGACTTTTTATTTATATTTTGATAAAATTGAAAGATATTCTCATAGGAATATAGAGGATCTGCAATGAACAAAATAATAAAAATTTATACCTTTCATTATGCTATATCATGAACAATATACTGGAAAGTAGAGCTGAGATGGCTGAATGGATAAGGTATTGAGTGCAATAGTTTCATTGTATGTGTCTGCAAAACAGTTTATTTTACATTGGCTCAGTTTATGTACTGTTGGAAATAAGAATCAAGAATTTGGGAATGTTACCTACAATAAGCCATCATTTTATCTAAAGATGAAGCTTATTCCTTATCTGCTTCATTTATATCTACATTGCAATACACTGCTGAAATAAATTTTGATTGATAGAACATCAAAAGTAACTGTTGCATAGAATATTTTGTGACACATATGTCACTGCGCAATGCTGTATCTACTTTGCTGTCAACTTGATGTATCCAGAATTTCAGTGCCAGTCATAGTAAAATGGGAAAAATTGATTTCTTTGGTAAGCCTGCTAGTATTTTTGTATTCTTTAGATTTAGTAAAAGTCAGTAACCTCATAAACATCTTAGATGTTCAAAATTTGCTATAGATATTTCAATAGGTCTTGAACCAGAATACATTACTTATAACAATCTATCAAACCGAAATTAAGAGATAGTCTCACTTAATATTTGAGTATTCAGAATTGCATTCTGTTGAAAAGGAAATTCCCCTAAATCCATTCAGTATGAATATCTCTAGAACCATCCAGCCTGTTAAAGAAGATTTTTTATCTACTAAAAAAGTGTTATGAGTTTGATAGAAGCTTTTGCATTTAGGTATAAGGCAGATGATTCTAAAAAGCAAATGACAAAATAAAATGATTAAAGGAATCATTTAAACCATAAAATTGAAAGTGATATTACATTGCTTTATGCTTATGGAACAGGAGAAAAGTTCTACACCTGTGGTCAGTTCAGCTGTAGAATTTGTCTTTATGGATTTCTCACATAAAATAGTGCTGTTCACATTCCATGCTTCTGTCAGGAGTTATGACCTGCAGAGTGTATCAACAATGGAAAGACCAAAGGAAACAAAGTTTCCATAGTCTGATTTGATGATAGGCTTCTGTGCTGTTTTTTTTTTTTGTTTTATTTCACATCTTAATCTTTCGTGTTTTCCTAAGTAAAAGAACTTTGTAATAACATACAATATTTCTTACATTTGTTTTCTGTACACAACTGTAAATTTTCTGATGATGACATTCTCATAGAGCACAGCCCATGTTTTATTTTATATTATATCCTTACATAACAATGATTTCATTATTGGGATTTTTGGAAAGGTTTCTATGCAATTCTAGTATCTGATTTAAAATATGATGGATACAATTTTCATTGAGATCTAGATTTTGCATAATTCTATCCCAGCTTTTGTGAGTGTTATAATGTAAACAACAACTAAAATAGGCCTATATACATTAATTTCTTAACAGTACATGAAATGTCATTGGCTTCTTATTTCTCCTTCCTATATATTACTTCCAAATATCTTTTATAAATAAGCACAAGTCAAGGTTGACCATATATTTAGACCAAAAAGGTGCATCAGAAGCATGCATGTCTAAACAAGCATTTTTTATGAAAGATCAGCTGCTACCCATGCAGCAACTATCCTCTCTCTAGGACACATATATTGCTCAAAGGAAAAGTATGGGCCATTCAGTCTGGTACCTGTATCACCGCAGGCAAACTCAGAATGTAAAAAAACTCAATCAAATACTAGAGGTCATTTTGTCTTATGCTCGAAAAATACTTCAGAATATTGACCGCTCTGAATTGGTACTTTATATTAGCAAAACTAGGAGAATAAAAAGCAAAGTTAGACTCAATGAGATTTGAACTGTGAACTGTGAACCTAAAGTGCATTTTGCCTGATGCTTTAGTGGAATTTATTGCCAATCCATTGTGTTAAGATATATAATATACCTGTTATATATACTTTTTATATGCTTATTATAACACAATCATTACCTGTTAGTGTGATACATACACTCATTTTTTAACACTATATCTTTTCCAAAGTGTGTTTTCTATGTCAGATGATACCTGTTTATAACAAGGAATATATGCTAGATTATGTTAGATCAATCATCCTCTGTAGGGAAATGTTATCAAAAACCCTCAAAAACCATTACAAATCTACATATAATACTCTTGCTATTGAAGAATTTCTTCAGAAATAAATGTACAGGAATATGATTCCCCATAAGGATTGTTCTTGACAGCACTAAGACAACTTGAATCTCTTGTAGTCAGCCATTTTACAACACAAATCTTTTTTTTTTCCATTTTATTGTTGTTGGTGTTGTTAAATAGATACAAAAAAAAGCTAATATAAAAAGTACATGTGATGATTCATAGAAAACAAGTTTTAAGAAGAATTGATTATGATATATGAATACATGTACGTTTAGCTGATTAAACAAGAGATATCTAATTTTTAGACATACAGTATCTCAAATTGATTTGATATCGTTAAATGTCAGGGAAATTTGACAGGTTAGTTTTTACATACTTCTTAGCTTAAGCAAACTTTACAGACATTGATTCTTTTCCATAAATTTCTAAACTCTAAACACTATAAAGAATACTACTAACAACATGGGAATATCTTACTGTATGTGAATATTAGTAAAGATAGTAGTGATGGTGCTACTGTTTCTGTAGCTAATTTTGCTACTGCCACTATTACTACTGTTGATTTTACTCCTGCTAACGTGTATCAAATTTGTAGTGAATATTTCTGTGAAATTGCTGTTACTGTTTATTTTAGGTCTTGCAAAAATGGCTGATTAGAAGAGTTGGTAATGAATTAATGCAGTATTTTATGGCATGGTGTCCCTTTATGTTATGAGTTAGAATCCCTGTGAGGTTGACTTTTCCTTTTATCCTTCTAGGGCCAATAAAATAAGTATCAATCAAATATGGGATCAATATTATGGAGCATTCTTCCAAACCACCTTTCAAATGAATGCACTTCGTACCTAAGTGAAAGACTAGTATCAACTATTGCAACTACTGCTATTGAAAATGAAATATTTGTTTTTCTTCACCTGATGCAAATATTTTGGAGGAAGTAGTAATGTTGCTACCTTTCTTCTACTAAGCAGAGTACATGAAGAAAACTATAGTTTTATTTGGCATTTGCAGCCTTACTGAGGCATTCAATTGTTTAGGTGTCTCTTTAAATAAGGATACATTGGTTTATGTGATTGTAGATAAACAGTACCTCTGGAAAATAAATAGGATGAGTTGGTCATGGTTGAAATGCCTCTTGATAACTGTTCTGCTCAATCAGAGGTGACTTGGGGCTAAACAAAAGCAACTTCTACTGAAACCCTCTCAACACCCCTAATTTTAGCTAGCAGATAACAGTGGTACTTTTAAATTATAATACTTATATTGAATAAAAGACTGGTAGAAAATTTATTGAATAATAAAATCAAATGAAAAACCTTTGGTATTAAATAGTTTGAAGAAGTACTCAGCAGATGTTAGCATAATTTACCTAAGATTTATTATTTACAAATGCCATGTTTAGAAATTAGTTTATATTTCTTTAAACATTGAAACATTATTATATATTTTAAAGTTATATAAGTATACTAGTAAAGCTAGTCTATATAATAATGATGCTAGAAATAATTGAAATCACAGATGAAAATCAATGAGACATGTCATGAAATATTGCATGTCTTATGAATTTATACTATGCATTCTTTGCCTTGTTCAGCAAGCATATTTGGCAAATATACTGACACTTTAAACTCAGAATATAAACTAAATAATGATTTATAATTTAAGCACAACGTTATACATATTGAAGTAGGAATATAACCAATTAATTAAATTTCAGTACTTGTATGGTACTTAATTTATTGATCTTGGAAAATTGGAATGTAAATTTGACCCTGCAAGGAAATAATCAAGGGAATTAAAGAGAGACAAAAAGTGACATAATGGGACATATATAGATAATGGTTTCTGATTTATGAACAATTTTCAGAGAGGGAAAAGTTGAGTAAACCAACCCCCAACGCTATGGTATATTGGCAATATTGGTAATAATGCCAATCTACTGCCTATATCTAGATAATGAAAATCATTTAGTCTAACAGTCTGTTATCTCTGCCACTCCATTAAGCTGTATTTATTGAAATAATTGAAATAAACTGTTCCCTGAAACAATGGGATACTCACTTGAAATAGATTATTTCACTGAGAAAACCCCAACCACTAGCTACTAACAGATGTTCTTACTCTGCCACCTACAAGAGTGGATATTTAAACCTTTTCCTCATATTTAACTTACAAGCATTATATAACTTTCATTGAATTTAATTAGATATGACACTTTTGACAAATATGGCTATGTGGTTAAGAAGTTTATTTGTCAAGTATATGGATTTAGGTAGCAATCCTACTGTGTGGAACATTAAGCATTTTTCTTAGTTAAACCAAAGCCTTGTACATGAAATTATGACAGAAACTACGTGGAAACCAATTAGAGTAACCATATCTATTTTGGGATAGTAGACTTAATGTCATCCATCATCCAATTTAACACAAACACCTGGCCCAACAGAGTCCATTATATGGCAAGAATTCTTGGTCTCTAATATGAAGATAACTTCCATTCTTCCTTCCATTAGTCAAGAAGTCTTTGGAAAAGGTGATGGGCACTGTAGCCCCTCATCTACCTAAATCATAAAAAATAAAAACGATGAAAACATTTTCGTAAAGATAAACTGAGCCTCAATCTCCTGCAGCTTTTGAAATAAAATTCTGGTAATTTAACCGGGTATTAGACCTCAAAACAATAATGCTTTGCTTTGGCTTTTAATCTTATTTATCTAGGGAAGGACTATTATCAGTTTTTAGTTATTTTAGCAACTTCAGAGGAATGAAACACAACATCAACCATGGCAAACTCTTAACTCAAAACAAAAATGATCTTAAGTAAATACTACACCCACAATCTACCAAATAGCTTGTTCTGTTAAAAAATAGCAATCAAATCTTCAAAAAATCATACACATAATACACACCACATAGTATATATTTGATACTCTAACAATTCTGCCCATACACTGCCCTAGAATGGTAATTTATTTATCAATTCCAAAATGATGAAAGACAAAGTTGACTCAATGGTATTTGAATTCAGAGTGCAGAGAGCTAGATCAAATTTGACAAGGCGTTTTGCCTTATGCACTAACATTTCTCAACTCTTGTTAAAGTGTAACCTTTCTGTCATCAGCTTTCAAAACCTGAAATTAATAAAGTTAATTTAGTGGGACGTCAAGGTTATTATTATCTTGACTCATAGCAAATAAATGTAAATGAGGAATTGATATATTCTTTTAAAATGCTTTTCTTATCATTGTTAAAAATTATCATAATTACCATTGGTATTCTACAAATATCTTTAGTTATTGTAAACATTACTTTTATTGAGTTGGATACTGTTGATATCACTTCCTTTCTCCCTTGCCCAATTCTGACAGATAATACAGCCCACCCATCCCCTTTAAGGTATACCCCACCATTTCTCCATTGTTTATTGGTAATTTATCATTATGATTATTCATGTTATTGTTATTATAGTCATCAACATCATTGTCACCACCATCACCACCATCATCATCAGTGGAGTGTCATCATTCATGCTGTTATGATTATTGATGGCTCTTATCAACTCTGCTATTAGCATCATCATTGTCATCATCATCATCATTTGTTTGTTTTTTTCTTATTAGTTATGGTGAGATTAGTTTTCTCGATAGACTTAATTATATATTTCGTCTTGTCTGTCTTCAGTCTTATCTTTGTGTTGTTGAGAATTCATTTTTGTAAATTGATGAATGATTTTATTAATATTAGTTGAACTGGAAAATGTGGGTGAAAAAAGCTGTACTAAAGAAAGTCTTTTATTTTCAATTTAATAAGAATTTAACTTAAAATTAACAACAAAACAAAAATAATTTATCTACATATTTATTTTGCATTATCAATGCTTTACAACCTACCATATTTCTGTGTTGTGTGTGATAACTGCCATATTTTAATTTTGTTCTGTTGGCAGATCATTTTTTTTCTGAAAATGGTAGATATTCTCCATTCATTTATAGTTCTGAGTTTTATCATATATTTCTTAGAAATATTTCTCCTCTTGTTCTTCTTGTTTAGCCCCAAGTTAGCCCTAATCAAGCAGACCTATAGTGGGTAAAATGTGCTTTATCCATAACCATCTGATCTATTTTTCTCTCCAACATAGTGTGGACTCCATTTCTAATAAATACTCTAAATATTTGATTAATAAGTTTCAGAAAGCTATTACAGTGCAGTAGAAATATATAAAGAGCAAAGGATGGCAAATAAAACAAAACAACGTAATATTTTACCCAGAATATTTCAACATGATATTTCAGATCTATTGCCCCCTTTTCAAATGTGAAATAAAAACGGTTCAAAACAAAAACGAACGATCGAGTCTACATGTCTGAAATATGCAAGCATGAGGCCCTTATAGTAACCAGTTCACTTTATGCATTTTTAATCTATTATTTATCTGTGGCTTTTTCTTGCTGATGATAGCGGTCTCTTTGCTTCTTAAATTTTGAACATTCCTTTCCATCACCTCTATACTAGTTCAAATAAAGTTTTAATAAATCTCCAATAAGATAATGTGAAACTGTCTGAAAGTGTTGGCATCATAAAGACCATCCTGATCTAAAGCAGCCTCGAAAACACCCATTGAGCCTATGCCAGCATGGAAAAGTAAATATAAAAATGAAGATAATAACATTGAAGCTACATTATCCAATTTGTCTTTCTTTCTTTAGCTGATAGGGTGAGATTTTAATAAGTTTTGCAATTATATAGCAAATCAAACAACTGTGTAGAGTTTTCAATGGTTTGATAGAGTTTTCCTGTTGGTTCTCTAGCACTCTCTAGACAAAGGGAAGTAGCTAGAGTTACTTCCCGTAGAATTTCTAGAATATTCCTTGAACTTCCGTTCCTGAGATTATAAAAGAAAGAGCAAAGGACAATCTCCCTCTCTTTCACCAACGGCTCTAGAACTGACCACACCAAGCACTTTTTCTAATCCTATCCTATACCTCAGGATTACACCACATCATGGCACAAGGTACGTTTCACTACCAAAAATTGAAACACGACGAATACCTTGGAAAAGTGTATCAGTGACGATTTGCATTTATTGAAGTAGCTTCAATAAATAGTGAAACGTACCTCGTGCCATGATGTAGTGTAATCCTGAGGTATAGCATAGGATTAGAAAAAGTTTAGCATCTGTGCTTGGTGTGGTCAGTTCTAGAGCCATTGGTGAAAGAGAGGGAGATTGTCCTTTGCTCTTTCTTTTATAATCTCAGGAATGGAAGTTCAAGGAATATTCTAGAAATTCTACAGGAAGTAACTCTAGCTACTTCCCTTTGTCTAGAGAGCGCTACAGTTCATATATTTCTTTCCTGAAATGGTGAACATCTTAAATTAAATCCAAGTGTATGGTCTTGTTTCAGTTTCCATATCACTTTCGTTATGCTGCTATTGCTTCAGGAACAAGAATAAATGACAGAAAATTACTTTCCTTCTCTTTATGTTTGCATCCTCATGTTATTGGTTATTATATGCTTTTCATAGATTCAACATTAAAATATGTATTTATCTACTCTAAAATGATTTAGTCTATTAGGAAACCAATTTACATTATGAAGATAATGGAGCTTCTGGTTGGGTTTGATGATATATATTCTAGCTTGCTCAAATAGTGGAACTACCTATTCATTGAATTAGTGTAAGTGGCTGAGTATTCCACAAATATGTGTAGCCCTAATGTAATCTAACAAAATCAAAATCAGCATGACAATATATGGATGATAAGGATTGACTTTTGGATTACACAGTTTATCCAATGAGCTTCCACTTAGTTTCTGTCTATCTAGTTTTACTCATGTATTGAGCCTGACTCAGTGCTGGACTTACCAAGAAGCTAAAAAGCTATAGCTCAAGGCCTTAGCAGGTGAACGTCTGGTCCTGATCTGAGTCATGACAATACTAGAGCACATTCTCCACAGATGCCTTGCAATAGGATTAAATCTTGGGTTCATGAAGCGAACTTGTGAAGTAAAATTCTTAATCATTTGGCCAGTTAATAATGTTAACATGAGCTCTGTGGATAAAATGTACCAAGTACCAGGTATATATTGCAGTTAATTCAGTCACATATGTGCTTACTCTTATCAGAATTAAACAAAATAAAAAAAAAGGCTTTTTGTTCAGTGAGAAAAAGAAACAGTGCTTTCTCCATTTATAGGGTGATCTAAGAAAATGAGGATTTGTGCTTGAGAAAAGAAATCAATATTCTAATCCTTTCATCGTTTATATTATTTTTGTTAAAATATGCTACCACATGAAAGGAATTATATATTACATCATGGAATAGCAGTGGCAAACCTAATGTATCAGGCAAATATATTAATGGCAAACCTTGATGTATTAGCATCTAGCAAAGCTGTTGTATTACTGGTGGCAGTGGAGGTGATGTTGGTGGTGGTAGTGGTGGCGGTGGTTTGATATATTGAATTAATAATAAGAAAATATCCTGTTGAGCTATATAGGTAAACAGTTTTCTTTTTTTTTCTAATAAAAATAAAAAGCAACAAAAACAAAGATCGAAAGCTACATATAGAGGTATCATATGTATGTATGTATATATTATTAGGGAGAGGATGAAAAAGCTTGTATTGTCATGTATTGCTACTGAGAAATAATTACTAAGGTTTATACAAAATGGATTCGAAATATGAAAATGTGTTGTTTATTGAAGAAAACATGGAAATATAATGCTTTATTAATGAATAAAGAAAACGAAGAGGGAGATAAAAAGGAGAAAACTGTGAATGTGTATAAGGAAAGTACAGTTCATTGCACATGGGAAAATATTCTGGATTACTTACAATAAAATACGCAAACTGTAAAACTGTTGGTACATATGATCTTTACTTACAACATTTCTCAAGTGGAAACAAAGAAAATTGGTACACTACCAACTGGAAAATATTTTACTAACAGCACGTATGGGAAGATACAAGAAATAAACATTTGTTGTTATGGCTCCCACTTGCATAGGTTTAGCCAAACTTTTATGATGTTACATTACATAGAATGTTTTTTATATGTTTTAATGATAAAGATCCCAGTTATGTCATGTGATTATATTTCTAGTAGCAGGAGGTGAATTTTAAACACAGAATACATAGGGCCTAAGTAGAAGGGGTGAATTAACAGAGTCATTAGAATGTTGGATATATCATTATGGCACCACTGCAATTCCACCAGGAGTTAGGGGACCATACTATACCATACCAAAAAGATATCACAAATGTCTTGACTATATTCATAGTAACTGGATGTGAAATTTCAACACATAATACACAGAGTTTAATCCTTGGACTGGGTTGTGTGTTCTTTTCTTGAGCACAACACTTAATTTCACATTGCTCCAGTATACTCAGCTGAAAATGAGTACTAGCAGAAGCTAGGGGTTTAATTCTATGCTGGACTGATTTCCTGTCCAGGGGGAATCATATATTTTCAGTCACTTTATACCATGGAAAGCAGGTTAAACACCAGCCTGATGTGCCTCTGGGCTTGATACAGACTATAGACTTTTTAGGTAGGATTTACACCCAGAATACACAAGGCCTAAGTAGAAATCACAAATGTCATGTTTCTATATTTCTAGTGACAAGAGGTGAGATTTAAGCCCAGAATACACAGAGCCTAAGGAGATTTCGCAAGGAATCCTTTTGGATGTTCTAACAATTCTTCCAATCCAGCACACTGGACTGCTATTTTATTTATCACCCCTGAAAGGATGAATGGCAAAGATATGATTGGTGGCATAGAATTGATACACTGATGACTTTTGTCTCCTACATTTTCATTTTCTCCCTTTGCTCCTCTCTTCCTATCACTTCTCCTGGCCAACACACTTCTAGTAATTTATTCCTGTCCTTTGAAGTAAGATTTTATGCAACGTATGCTTGCATTCACATCTATTTCCATTTAGTCATTTTCCATCCAGTGCTGGATGGAGCCTCAACATATCATTATAGCTTATTCATATTTGCTCCTTTGGTGAGTTATAAGATTTGGTTATGAGTATCGCTGTGGAAATTTAACTCATAACATATATAACAGCATACACACACACACTAACACATTATATATCAAGTTAAATCATGCAAAAACACATCCAGTATAAGAGCTGAAGTGGTCAGATGATGTTTCTGTGATCTTGTCTCATTCGTATCACTTCCTATCACTTCTGTGGGCCAACACAATTGCAGCTGCTGATTTCTGTCCTTTGAGGTAAATTTTACCCAACACTGTCATTGACAGCATTTTGTTGTTTTAACAGCTTTTCTTGCATTGAGTTTCTCTCATTATTCTATGAATGCAAATACACTTACACTTCAACTCATTCTTTGAGAACACTTTCTTTACATTTTAATCACAGCTATAGTAGCTTTCTATTTTTGATGGATACCATGGCCTAAGATTCGTTAGCTATTTCTTTCGTTCTTTCTTTTTCCCCTTCCCTTCTTCTTTTGTCTTTTTTCTCTCTCCCCCACTCTTCCCTTCTCCTTCTTGCTGCTTCTTTTCTTCTCTTTCCCCTTCTCCTACCCACCACTCTTGCTTGTCACTTCTGCTTGCTGTCACTTGGGCTTGTTGTCCTCTCAAGTGGTGACTTTGTGTCGAGAAGACGCCTACTACTTCTCTCTCTCTCCGATCTATCTGTCTATCTGTCTAATTTGTTAATTTTATTATGCAAACATCATACCAGCAGAAATATTTATTTTCTGTTGCATGAGCTGCCAATTTTATGTAGTACTCTGAAGTTAAATCTTGCAAAACTACATCCGGTAATTAAGCTGAAGAGGTCAGATGATGTTTGTTTGATCTTGTCTCATTCATTTTATTTCTTTGCTCCCGTCTTCCTATCACTTCAGTGGGCCAATATACTTCAAGCTGCTGATTTCTGTCCTTTGAGGTAAATTTTACCCAATACCGTTATTGATAGCATTTTGTTGTTTTAACAACTTTTCTTGCATTGAATTTCTCTCATTATTCTATGAATATATATATATATATATATATAAAGCAATTATTGACACACCTTGTACTAAACATTTTCCCCAATCTGTGTTTCTCATATTCTAGTCTCTGACATTTAAGAATTCAAATGGAATATTAACTTTAGTACATTTATTTAGTAATTATTCACTGCCAATCTAGGAGTGCCTGAGGAATTTACAAGCATTGCATTCCCCCTCCCATTCTCTAACCAATACAGACCCACCCTCGTAATAAAAACATTTGATCAAACATCAGGTAAACTAATATCTTTTTTTAGTAGCTACGTTTTTGCTATTGTTTTAATTATATTTGCTCCAAATTTAAATAAAAATCAACATTAAATTAGTAGGTGGAAACAGGAAAAACAAATGCAAATCCTTTCTTTGATTGATCTTGTATTTTTCTTTCAACACAACCACAACAGTGTTTGTGTATTCAGATAAAAGACTGACAAGTGAGGTGTGTAATTGCTTAAAACCATCTCTAAAGTGTACAAATCACTTTAGCAATTTAACCAGAACTACTACTACTACTACTACTACTACTACTACTACTACTACTACTAATAATAATAATAATAATAATAATAATAATAAAAAAATCAATAATGATAATAATATATTAGTTCACTAATTCTAAATGTCATTTTATTCAAGCATTATTGGTACTTTCATTCATAGCTGAAATACTTTTGGAAGTGGGAGGGAAAAGAAACTCAGTTACATCACGCCCATATACATATATATTCACTTCAGTATTCTTTCACTATAAATATAAATATTATGGCCTCTTTTATAAAAGGCTTCTATAAGCTGCAAAGTATTTCATGAAATATTATTTTCAAATAATAGTGGTTAGCTTCTAAATATAAAACTTGTTTGTACGTAAGTAAATAGATGTCTATTCAAACTTCACTACCAAATTTTATTTCTTTGAACTGTATAATAATTATTTCATATCATAAGAATTCACGATGTTCTTGTTCAACTGTAGTTTCCCTATTTGAAGTTAAGTTTTCTGTTCTATACATTTCATGCCTACCACAAATGACCTGCATAAAAAACACTAGTATATATTCCTCTCAGCTATGTAGATTGAGTTCAAGTATAATTAGGTATCCTACTTACAAATTCAAAGAATTATTTGAGCCAGTTGTGCTATATCATTCTGATTTTCTTATTTGGGATTTTCAATTTGTATGGCAAACATTATGAAGAGAAGTTGTGTTTGTTTACCATTGGGTAACTCCATTTAGCAATGATTTGCAGAATTGCTTTCAAGAAAAGCAAAATTTCAACACTCTAGCTGATATCCTAAAATATTTAAAAAATATGCACAGTAGTATTTGCTTGCATAATCCTTTCATTACCATATTTCTAATGAAAAACACTGCTATCATTTTGAAACAATTTTAAAAATAAGGATTTGGAAGTATTTAGTAATATAACTATCTTTCTTATCATTAAACTGGTGGAACACTTTCTTTTTTATAAATATAAACTCTTTAAACAAACAGTTTTGTATCACAGAACAGGTATCAGCTGGGAACTTCAATCATGAGTGAAAATTATTATCTTTGCTAATATTCTATCACTGGACTACAGTTACACTCACATAGGAACCAGTTATTATCTCAACAACATTATTCAAGACATTACAAACATGTAAATTTAGAATGTTTTATGAGAATCTTAGTGTTTCTGGCTCAAGATAAATATCCATGACAACCTCTTTAGTGCTGGTATCACAATAGAACACACCCAGTACACTATATAATGGAACCAGTTATTACCTCAACTGTACTACATTATTTAAGACTTTACATATAAATAAAATTAGAATGTTTGATGTGAATTTTAGTGCTTCTGACACAAAATAAATATCCAGGACATAACAAACTCTCTAGTACTGGTGTCACAATAGAACTCACAGAGTACAGTCTATAAAAGTGGATGGTGTTAAAATGGGCATTGAGCTGTAGAAACGATGTCAAAAATTGGAACATGCAAGTAAGATGAGATCTTCCAGCTTGTGCAAGAAGGATGTGATGTCCAATAAGAACTAAGACAAACAATAATCACTCATTCAATCAATGACAGCATGGAAAGTGGATGTAAAATGATGATGATGATGATGTATGTAGAGTATCATCAAGCACTTAAGTTGAAAATAGTATGGTTAGTCATTTTGCAAAGTATCCTATTCTATAGAAAAGCCATGAAATATTAATATTACAGTTAGACATTCTATTGTTTCTTAAAGAAATACATGTATATAAAAATAAATGTATTGCTTTGTTGTAAGGTATAACATTATCAAAATATTTTAAAGTGGTGGAAGGGTTGAGAGTGAACAATTTGAATATTACCTCAATGGTGTGTTATGGCTATATTTAGCTCTCATTGACTCAATCTATTTAACTGTAGATAGTTGCTATAAATATGCTAATTTCACAGATGAAAGTAGTGAAATATAGGTTTCTTATATAGGCACAAGGCCAGTGAAAGTAGTGAAATATAACCAGCTACTTTGGGTTGGAAATTGAGTTAACCCTTTTGTGAGTGTTTTTCTACTGAAATTACACTGACTTGCAGTTAACTAATATAAAACCTTGAGGGAGTTATAAAAATGATTAATTATTTCATTATGATGAAACATGTTAATTTAAATTTAAACCCTTTAAAATGAGTGGTCTTCTTTTATTAAACCAGAGCTGGTTGATATCAAAAAGGTTAAATGAATCAGCACAGTTCATTACTGTAACCATTCAGAGAAGTGCTTAATTAATTTGTGCAGTAATGAGTTCTCGTTTTGCTATGGGACGATAGCAATGTGAATAGGGAACTAAAGTAATATATCTTCTTACTTCATTGACTATTGAAGAGTCCTCACTACAAAATTGTATTTTTAAGCAGCTCTTAAATGTAATTATATTTCGAATGAATACACAACAAATTTGTTTTAAGAAGTTCAGAAAATGTTAAGCATTTCAGCAATACTCATGAAATTATTTCTTTAAGAAAAATTTAAATAGCAGTATATGAGGACTTCCTAATGTATTATTTTAACCAAATCATATTCATAAAATCATATACTGAAATAGTACTTCTTCAAATTAATTCCTTCAAAGATTCACAATTATAAAACAACTTCATCTAATTTGCATAATATATTTCTAGGTGTAAAATACTTCATTTTCCATATATTTTCTAATCATACATATATTGTTGACAATTTTTGTCTTCAATTTTTACTTCATATATTCATTTACATTTTATTTTTCTGTCTTATTAATATGGGGAAAAAAGCAAAAGACAAAAAAAGCTTCCAAGTATTTAGGCATTTATGCATCATTCATAGGCTTATGGCATCAGAATTTATTAGCATTGGCGATTACTTTTTATATAGATATTTATTTATATATCACTTTGGTTTAACCAGATTAAAACAAACTAGACACCAGTTACTCTGTTTCTCACAGCATGCTCTTGCTCTCTTCATCCATTTCCTCAGGCACTTTATCTGTAAATACACTTTCTTCTATTCACCCTATTACTCCCTCGCTGTGAATGAATGGATATATTGTCAAGTAGTGAGGTTGTAGTAGAAGACTTTGCATAAAGTGCCACACAATGGGATAGAATCTGAAATCACATAGTTGTGAAGTGAATTGTGAACTTAACCAAACAATTATGCCTGCATGCATGACACATCTAGACATGCACACCCACATGCATATCTACACACACACACACACACACACACACACACACATATATATATATGTATATATAAAGTGCACACCTGTTATATTTAAAATATATATGAGTTGTTTTATATATATATATATTTGCATTCACACACGCTTATATATATATACAATTCTCAGACCGGGTGATGTGTTGTTTCCTTGAGCAAAACACTTTATTTCACATTGCTCCAGTTTACTCAGCTGTAGAAATGAGATGATAGGGACTGGGGTCCCTATCATTCCACTGCAAAGTGGTCGTGGAGGTGCCACGCCAAAAAAGCACCCAGCACTCACTGTAAATGTGATTGGTGTTAGGAAGAGCATCCAGCTGTAGAAATCAAGCCAGAATCAGTTCCCGTCCCACCCTTGCAAGCAGGGAAAAGCGGACGTAAAATGATGATGATGATGATGATATATATATATATATTATACAATTCTATGTGTGTGTGTGAAAACACACACACATACTTACAGACACGACATATCCATATATAAAATTATAAATAATCACAAGGAGAAAAAAAAAATGTTCTGACTATTGAATATTTTGTATGGTTCAATTTGGTTAATTTGTGTAAACTCTCTGGCTCCAATTCGACAATGAAATATGGCCAAACATCAACTAGAAAACAGCATTGCAAATGAGATATAAAATAGGTAGTCAGACAGAAGATAGACATCAGTATTCTTGTTTAATAAGTGTTTTATCTATGTCTCTTCATGAGTGTGTACGTATCTATGCATGTGTCTATGTTGTAGATATGTCAGGGTGGGCAAGTGGATGTAGAATATAAATAAAGTGAGAGAAAATAATGAGTGCAAGGGGATGTTTATTTGCGCACATATGCTTGTGTGTGTGTGTATATATATGTGTGTGTGTGTGTCTGTGTATATAATGTATATATATGTATATATATAATATATATATATATATATATACATATATATATATGTGTGTGTGTATATGTATATATATGCAAGCATACACACATGCATATATATATATATATATATATATATATATTTATATATATATATATATATATATATATATATATAATGCCTATAGTTCCCGTCCCACCCTTGCAAGCAGGGAAAAGTGGACGTAAAATGAAATGATGATGAAATGATGATATATGTATGTATATATATATATATATATATTTATATATATATATATATATATATATATATAATGCCTATATATATGTATGTATATATATATATATATATGTATGTATATATATATATATATATATATATTTATATATATATATATATATATAATGCCTATATATATATATATGTATGTATATATATATATATATATATATATATTATATATATATATATATATATATATACATACATATATATAGGCATTGTATACATACTTACAATCCAGATGTACTTTGGCAACTCTTTACTTTACGAATGACTCCTTGAGTCTGAAGAAGTAATAACAATAGACAAAATCAGAAACCATTTGTACTCCACCTCGGTTTTCTCTATCTCTCTCCTAATAAATGCATCACAAAACTAGTTTCATTTCTTTATTTATTATATTTTTATTTCATTCGACACACACACACACACACACAAATTACTATTGTTGGAGGGATAATGGTCTCTAGCATCTGCCTGCTTTTGAGAGAAGATAGCACCAACATACTCACCATACACATCAACACCACCACCACCACAGCAACAACTACAACTACTACTACAATTACCAACAACAATACCTCTGCCACTGCTGTCACCACCACCAGAATTACCCCCACATTACTACTACTACTAAAACTACCACCATCAACACCGCCACCACCACCACTACTACTACTACCACTACTACTACCACCACCACTACTACTACTACTACTACTACTACTACTACTACTACTACTACTACTATTACTACTTTATCAATACACATAGTAATAATGTTGGGGAGATTAAATTCTAGGAGATATGTTGGCAACCTTCTTCATATTTCTCATTGATATTAAAACCCAGGCTTGTCTGTAAACTTTGTTAATGGACACTTTCCATGAGAATTAATTCCGGGAAGGGGGGAAGTATTATCATCATCAGCATCATTTTAATCATATATAATAATCATCATAAATCATCATCGATTTCATCATCCTATATCATTATTATTTCCCTCCTCTGCTCCCTTCTCTTCCTGCCTCTCTTCCTCCCTCCCTTCCTCCCGGCCTTCCTCTCTCTTTCCCCTCTCCCTCCGCCTCATGATCATAAAATGAATGGTTGAAATCTTATAAGATTCATTTGAAAATATTAGTAGACTCAACAGATCATAGGCACACACACACACACAAGCACGTATGGACTGTTTTGCATGTGCAGACACCAACAACTATATTAAGAATGTCCCCATGGGCACCCATTTTCATTCTCCCAGTATATCTGTATATATATATGTATATACATATATATATATATAGTAATAATAATAAATTTGAAGACTATTTTAATATATATATATATATATATATATATATATATATGGGTGTGTGTGTGTGTGTGTATATATATATATATATATGTGTGTGTGTGTGTGTGTATATATATATATATGGTTGGTGCATGTGCATATATATATATGGTTGGTGCTAGGAAGGTCATCCAGTCATAGAAAACAAGCCAAATTATAGATTCTTATGAGTAGGATGTCGTCTCCAGACCAGACTTGACACATAACATGACAAACTGTCTAACCCATGCAAGTATGGAAAATGGATGTTTAATAATTTTGATGATTTCTTTCGAATGAAACAGTTCTAGTCTTGTAGAAGCCATTTCAATATACAAAAAAAAAAAAAATTATATATATATATTAATGCCGTGGTCAGGGTTTACACACTCTGCATTTCTCCATGAATTGAGTACTTCCATGATTAGTGGTTTCCCTGCTCTCAACACCACATACTCTCTCTCTCTCTCTCTCTCTATATATATATATATATATATATATATATATATATATATATAATGTGTGTGTGTGCGCATTTTATTATATTATTGAGATTATCCTCTGTTCCTACTATGAGTTACACAGGTTCTCACTCTTCAATGGGAACCCAGTTGTAACAAAGTGTAATTTCACAATAAAAATATATTTAATACTGTCTGCTTTGATATAACATGAGAATGATGAGAATGATAATTATATCACCACCAAAACCTTCATTATGTTAATTTGGAAGAGCTCATTTCTTTTCAGGTTATGGTCTTCAGCTGGGTATTGTAGATATGCATAAGTGTAATGAAATGGTTAAACTAAGAACTAAGCTTGAAGTGCAGACTTAGCTTGCTAGGGAATTATCACCATTTTGTAGTCAATTATCACCATTTTTATAATTATCACTATTTTGTAGATGATAATTTTGTGGTATTTTTTCTTGCTTTTTATTCTGAGTTTAAGTTTAAAGTCAAATTTAACTTTGCCTTCTGATGCAGATTAGTATATGAAGAATAAGAAAAGTACTCTTCAATACCAGCTACATTATGCCTTGAAAGGATCATAGGGAAATAATTGAGCAAGGTGCTAGCGATCCCCTGTCATAGAAAAAAACTGATATGCAGTACAATGCAGAACAGAAATCAAGAAAGAAGATAGTGATTAAATGGATAGTTGAACTTAAAACTGACAGGAGCCTTTTCATCTTTAACATTTTCTCCTGCCCTCTATTATCTTTTGAGAATCATTATGTTGTTGTTAAAAGTAAATGCAAAGCTTCACAGTGTCATACAAAATATTGCATCATGATGGCCCTTAAACACTACAGGACAGAAGTGATCCTATATTATCATTCTTATATGGAGCTTTCCTGTTTAAATCCATCGCAAGATCAATTGAATCTGACAACAAAAGCCATATAATGGCTGCTTGAATTGTTCTTTTGGTATGAGCTGATATTATTTTAAGATTGATGAAGTTGTTTACAACACATGACAGGAAAACTCACTTTCCTCTCCCAAGATAATTTTAAGTTTTATAATGTTATTGGATTTTTAAAAACTTTTCATAGAAAAGTACAATTTTGATAATTCAAAAGATTATGAAATATAGAATACAATAATGAATGGGGGAAAAGATTATTATATTCCAACTATTGAATTTTCAATAGAGATGAAAGCAATTGTTAAAAGCAATGAAAGGAAACTGCACATGAAAAATGAATGACCACAAGAAAAATGAATGGCTGCAGATCACTGAATGGGACTAGTAAAAAATTATAAAACCTCCAGTATAGTTTCTTCTTCATGAGAGTCAGCATCCTGAGATCAGCCTTAACCACTCTTTCTTTTGGTTTCTTCAGTCTTCCTCTTCTGCGGATTTTTTTCTGATTGGATCAATTATTATTTCTCTATCCAAGTGTCATCCTCCATAAATATTCACATCTGTACTAGTGAAGTCTTTTCTCTTGCACACAACAGTTGATTCTTTTTATACAGTTTTTCTGTATAGAACCTCGTAAAAACAGCTATTTTGCTTGATTGTCAGCCTTGATATTGTGCATACGCAGAGATAACTGTTGCTGTTGTGCTGCCCTTGACTAGTCTAAGTTTAGTTCTGTTACATACTCAGTTTTAATTGTATTATCTATCCTCTTCTCTAACAAGAATGTATTTACTGCACATACCCTGTGCTGTAACTCACACAAAAGAATTTGTAACTCTAATTCTTGCCAGTAGAGTGTCTTGTTAAGGCTTCCTTTATTTTCCTGTCAGAAACAGCACCCATCTTTTTGTTTCTGCTCTAACATCTATGCAACCTTTCCAAATATACCTTTCATCTTTCCACCATCATTTTCATATTGTAATAGCATTTCTGAAATAAGACTATATGAAGCAGTAATGAAATGCTGGACAGTTGTATTGCTTCTTCTTTTCTCCTCAACAACAGAAAAATGTTGTAATGAAATCTTTGATTGCCAGTCTGTGCAGCAATGCCCCTGCCATTAATGTCAAACATTTGATTTGGTATCATGACCTCCACTATCAATTATGCAAGACATCTAAGAAACTAAATTGTATATTTTGTTTCCAATAATGCAAATTTTGATAAGTTTGTAGATATAGTTTCGGTAATGGAAGCTAAATAAATGTGTTAGATGATTAGTTTTAGTAAGTCTCAAATGGCTGAGTTAGTAGTTTAGTGGACAACCAGTTAAACATTCTAGAAATTTCTTATATTTATGATTCACAGTGCTCTAAATGCCACCTTTTCACATATCTATAACTAAGTACCACAATGTGACAGAGTTCACCACTCTGTGCAACATTAGCATTGATAGATTTACAATATCTGCTTTGTCTTTCATTAAAGAGATTAACAACTATTCCTAAAAATAAGCCATTGAGAAAGCCATGATATGATAGCTCTATCTATTAGAAATAGCAGTCAAACTTACCACAGTAATGAATTACAGTGACTTCATTATCACAGATGATGAACTAAATGGAGATGTTATGCAATGCCATTATGGCTATTCCAATGCCCATGGAGACTTTGGATATGGTAAAAGGAATGCAGAAGGATCAAACCTCATGATGTCTTGTGATGGAAATGACCTAACAATCATTTGCAACACTAATTTATCATAAGGAGTGATAATTTTGAGAGAGCAGTATAGTCATGATTGGAATATCTTTGATCATAGAGCTAACAGCAACAATTCTCACATCGCCTTTACACAGACACACAAGTATATGTATGGGTATGTGTTTCTTTCATTCTCTCTCGCTCTCTGGAAGTATTTGTATGAACACTTTGACTTATTCATGCATTACAAGTGGTTTATACATACATACATAATAGTTTCTAAATAATGATATACATTCTAAAAGTCTACAGTCTGACCTGAGCCCAGAGGCTCATCATACCAGTACTTATTCTGGTTTCCATGGCATGAAGCAGCTGAGAGTACAATACTCCCCACTGGACAGGGCACCAATCCATCACAAGGTTAAACCCCCAGATATTGCCGGTATTCACTTACAGCTGAATATATTAGAGCAAAATGAAATGAAGTGTTTTACTCAAGAACACAACACACAAACAGTCCAGGAATCAAGCCCGTGACATTATGATCATAAGTCCAACACCCTTACCACTAAGCATTTTGCCTCCAGTATACATTCCTATATATTTAAATTTGTAATTGATAAATGATATTACACAAATTCAAAAGAATTTAGGAAATGGTTCTTGATTTCAGATTTGGATTTATTTGAAGTTCCCATTGAATTTATTACATTATGAATTCACATAGCTTAGAGAATACCATCACTAGTTATTGAGGAGTGATAGCTGATAGAATGAAGACTTCAAAGACTATGACATGCCAGCAAATTATGACATCATAAAGATAAAGCAAACTGATAAGGAAAGGATCACTCAGATACATGAGTGGAGGATCAGACAAATTCAGTTATGAGTTAATCAGTAGAGTAGATAAGTATCAGTCAGCCAACAAATTTGAAAAGGTGAGGTAAACAATAACAAGAGAAATTGGTTAGAAGAAGAACAACAAAAGGAGATTAGATGACTGTCTAGCTAAACCTACTTACAGAATGGCAGAGATATTATTATTCCATGTACATTAAGGTCTTTGTGGTTGTCTTATGGGAACACTTGGTAGCCTATTTCCAATACATAATAAATAAATATTGATACATCTTCTAGGAGCCAATGATGTGATTGATAGCTTATGAAATTTCATATTATCTGTGATGTTAGAATTTCATAATAAGACATGGCTATATTTTAATTCAAATGTAATAAATATATCAACTTAGGAACTATGGTTTAATTCTCTCCTGACTATATTTCCAATGTAATTCACTCTCTATGACTTTCAATAAACTTTGAAAATAATAAAAATTTAATGGGATCTAGTAATAAAACTAACGGTTTCATTATCAATTTACTGTTAAGAATAACACTTAACAAACGTTTCTTTCATAAAACTATATTAGAAGGATTTGATTTAAATATTAACACTTTAAAACCTGATGTTTTGTATTATAGAAAGAGGGATAATCTCAGGAAAATTGTTATTAAAATACTTAACTAGACTGGTTGTATTCTGTATTGGTAAAATTCTATTTCTATAACGTTTGTGTCCATTCTTTTGTTCTTCATAAACTGATGTTTCTACTACTCAATTATATTATTTTCTCAAGTACAAATTCTATATATTACAGTTTCTCTGATTTATTGATCAGCCTATATCTTGTAAGTTGTCCTTAGTTTTTGAGTCAATATTTTCCTTTATTTTCTCTTCATCACTCAGAATCTATTTTAATAAATGGTCTTCTATATGACATCTACTTTTCCATAAGTTACTTTTGGTTAAGCAATTTTTTTGCAGATTTTTTATCACTTGGTCAAAATGTAGGACAATGACTATGGTCCTTTTGAGAGGGTTCCATGTCTGGTAGGAAGCAGGAAGTTATCCTTAAACTAGTGAATTGACCCAAATGGTTGCAACACCAAGTTGTGGTTACTCAACTATAAAGTAGGGGAAAAAAACCTGTCGTCATTCAAGTAATCTGAAGAACTTAAAGTTAGTCAGATAGCATAAAATCATGATGCAGTGATGGAAGTGAGGTTTAAATGATTGATCCCTGTTTCTATTATCTGAAGTCAAGAATCTTAAAAAGTACAGTCACAAGGATATCACCTAGGAATGCTCAAGTATTATATTGCATCACAGTTTAGTTAAATGACATATCACCTTTTTTTTTTCGACTGTAAGTTACCCAGCATTATAGCATATCCATCCATATCTTCTTCCCATGTATGAAAGTTAAAACCAATGTAGAGTTGGGAGATTGCTGTACATATTATTTAATGATGATTAAATTCTAAATTAAGTGAACAAGTACAAACAATTATTTTCTTCATTCCTACAAAAATAAAAACAAATGCTAAAAAAAAAAAGTCGAAAGAAGTGAAAAGAATTCTTTTTCTTTTGTGAAGTTTTAAATAATAAATTGGCTATTTTCAATTTGCACTAAAATCATTTAAGAACTTCAATTATTTGTAAGATTAATATTTTTATTCTTTTACGCATTAATCTTTTTATTCTTTTGCTCTTGAAATGAGATTCTCTCTGGTATGTGTTTTTATTTTTTTGTTTTGTTTTGGTGTGTGCGTGTTGTTTTCTTAAGTGGTTCTTTAGTAATGTATTTAAAAGAATCATTTTCAAATTTGACATTTTACAAAATCGAAAGCAAATTTAATTCAACACCAAACAGTCATAAATAGTTCTTGCTTTGGCTGAAGTTAATTCACAGTGATATTTCTCAGGTTTCTCTACAAAGATTAACTTCCATCTAAAGTGAATTCATTACCGCTTCTAAAAACCTCTATCTTGTTTCTCAAAATTCTCAGTATGACTAAAACATTTGCTAAATCAAACGTCATTATCATTCTCACCATCATCATCAATAAAATCGTCATCAATGACACTCTTACCAATAGCACCCTTACTACAATCATTGTTAGTAACAACATCATCAGCACCATTATTAGAATTGTTACTACCATCATCAGCATCACCATCATCGGTTTATTTTGGCTAAAATGTGCCACCAAGTGTTTAAATATTTGTAGAATTTAATTCTATCAAATAATGGCTAATATAATTTTTTTAAGTATTAAACTTTTTTCTCTAGTTGGTGGTGGTGTATGGCCTAGTGGTAAGAACATTGAACTTACAATCATAATGTCCTGTTTGTGTGTTATGTTCTTGAGCAAAGCACTTCATTTCATGTTGCTCAACTGAAAATGAGTACTATCAATAGCTGGTAGTTTAACCCTGTGGTAGATTGATGTCCTGTCCAGGGGAGAGTATTGTACTCTCAATCACTTAACACCACAGAAACTTGGATAAGCACTGGCCTGATGAACCTCTAAGCACAAGACACACTTTACATACACTTTATTTAGTCTCCTCTTAAACGTCCTTCACAGCTGCAACATAAACAACTTCTGGAAGGAATTAATACTCATTTAACTAACTCAATGCTTGAAGAATTGGATTTATGGTTCATTAGTCAAATGATGAAACTACACTTTACTCTGAGTTATGTTGTTATTGTTGTTTATACGATGACCAATTCTAATAGATCAGCGGCTCTGACCATTCTATGTTTCTTTATACATATTTAATGGTATTTAGGTATGATTTGCAGGAGGAGATCTGGTTGCTATTTCGAGCAGGTCAAGCAATTACATACCCTCCACAATATGGTCTGGAATGTATTACTTCCATACTATGACAAAGTTGTGAGTATTTCAGTTTGCTGAAATTGCAGCAGGCTTATAAGCTTTAGTAACATAGTGATTGCAAATAGAAAAGGACTCTCTTGTTTAGAGATGAAGATTTATTCCATTATTTATTTGCTGACATTAAAAAGCGCATGCTGATTGTTAAACAACTGTTTTTAGATAAGATGATGCATTTCATTCTTTAATTCAATGTCTAAAATTGTTTTCTGTATACTTGCATTAATTAGTTATATATCGTTAGGTAGATTTGTTTTTAGAGAAATAACTGAACAAGATTCCATGGTTTGTATTCCATCATCAGCATTGTGTTGCATCTTTGGAATAAGAATAAGACACAACTTTAGCTGGTTCAGTTTATGCACTTGAAAGTAAATATATACCACATGAAGAACATTATTGTAAATAATGAGATGTTTTGTGTTTAAATTCTACTGAGGTCAACTTCGCCTTTCATCCTTCTAGGATCAATAAAATGAAGTGCCAATAAAGTAGCAATTGAACTTCCCCTCCTCACAAATTGCTAGCCTGGTAACTAAATTAGAAATCTTTATTGCAAATAATTAAAGTGTTACAAAATGAATAAATCTTGTGATTGCTTGTAGTGTTAAGTTTCAAGTCCTTATTATGGACCATTAGAGACTCCCACTCATAAATGTCCTGTTTAGTATATTCTATGAACTTCTACCACACCAAAGCAGACCTCATAGGAATCCATTTCTCTGAGCAGAAATTTTATTTCTCTTTACTAATTTCAGCTTCTATGAAATGAAGACGATAAACATTTATTATAATTTTAGATTTTAGAAAAATATTCATAATAATTATATTTGTTCTTAAAGCATTAATTATAAATATGTGCAGTTATACTTGAAATATAAGTCATACAATAAGAGAAGAAACAATATATTTCTCCTAGATATCATCATTGTCACCATCACTGCATCACCACCAACAACAACTACAATAACAACATATGTACAACTAAACTTGAAATATAATCTTACAAAAAGAGAAGAAAAAATATATTTCTCTTAGATTTCATCATCGCCACATTCATCATCCTCACCAGCCCCACTACCACCACCACAGTCACCACCACCACCAACAACAATACCATCACCTCCACCTACAGCAACAAGAACACTAACAACAACACCACCAACAACAATAACACTACCACCACCACCAACAATAGCAACTAGAAGATTATTGCTGGTTTCATTACTGTTACTTAGTTACATAGCCTGGACAGATTTATAGTTTGAATTTATATACTTACAAGCATTTGTTGTTGTTGTTGAAGTTGCCTCATCATTCTTACCAGGTGTGGTAAGAAATGGTAGGGAACCATGCTGGATATCTAAAAGCATTAGCTACTTCTGCTAAGAATGATATTTATTGTCATCTAAGTAAATTCATTCATGTAATTTGCATGCAAAACGATCAATATTAGTGTAAAGCAAGGTTTAAATGCATAACCATGTTACACACTTGGCTATAATTAAAAGGTATAGGATTTGCTATAATTTGATATTTAATTCCCTAATTATCTCCTATAATTAACTATTTTCTATTAAATTAACAATGGAATAGCTAATTTGTTTGTTATTTCATTTTATATTAGAGGCTTTTCTATATTTATCAGTTAGATTACTTCACAAATTTTCCAACTACAATACATTTTTTATGATATAGTTATCAAATAAATAAGCCTGAAATAGGGAATACACAAATGAAATGTTTTAAACTACATTAACAGTTTTCATCTAATGTTTGAGAATGTTATTGAACTAAAATGAACTTTCTAATGTTGCCAGCTCATTTCTTGGATAAGCCAGTCATTTAATTTTTTGTAACTTGATTAACTCACTTTATTTTTTATTGTGGTATTTTGACTTTGAAAATCCTTATCTGTTTACTTACAAAAATCCAAGAAACACTAGGAATCTACTCTGTAGAAATATCAATTAAACATAATGGTAAGTGTGTTTGATTTATGATCATAATGTCGTTGGTTTGATTCCTGGACTGGGTGTGTTGTGTTCTTGAGCAAAACACTTCATTTCATGTTGCTCCAGTATACTTAACTTAAAATGATTACCAGCAATACCTGGGGGTTTAACCCTGTGATGGATTGGTATCCTGTCCTGAGGGAAGTTTAATTCTCTCAGTTGTTTCAAACCATGGATAAGCACTGAATGAAAACCATGAGACATGTTACCCAATGATTTATTGATTCTACTAATTCACTATAGAATGTTGAGTAAAGTGCCACATAGTGGGATCAAACCTGATACCATGTGGTGTCAATTGAACTTATTAATCTTGCATCCATGATGGCACCTATAATTCATAAAATTAAATAAGTTTGCGTATTGTGAGAGAGTTACTGTTTTTACTGGACCAGATCTATAAAAAATAATTTAGAATTAGTGTGTTTCATGACTGCAAAGGAAAATAAAGGTTATAGGAAAAGAGTGGGAGTATGATATGGCCAGACAGTGTGGTAGATGAAAAAAGGTTCACCAGCAAAAGTGTTGAAATGAAAAATGTTTGAGAGAAGCAAGAGAAAAACTTTGATGATGATTCCATATGTATTTTCTTATGTAAGTACAATGACACAAATGTATATATGTACTTATATATTCACTTCTTAAACGTGCAAGTGAGGGGAATGTCAATAATTAAAAAGATTTAAGATGCAAATAGTAGTTATATGTTCTCACACTGGCTATACGCCTGAAAAGTCTATATGCACACTGGCTATATGCATGAAAAGTCTATATACATGCATGTATACATAAATGTGTATATATATACATTTACACTTACATACTGTGGCATATATACACAACACAAAAGATATGTAGGAGATGATTTGGGAATGAAATAGGAGAAAAGGAGATGTGGCTTGGGAATTGTTAGCGAAAAATACAAAAAGAACATCTGAAAGGCAATTCGTTTAGAAAGAAAAATAAAGGCTTGCTGGAGACATTGTGTGGATATATCACAGAGAAACTCTAGCAAAAGCATGGGCATCAGTGACCTGGCATTACAGCTTCCGAAAATGAAA
>OZ024740.1:189326074-189331074 GCA_964016885.1 Eledone cirrhosa
AGTTTAGCTGTAGTTTCTAATTAAAAAGTCTATAACCAAAAGATAATAGTTAGTCAAAGAGCTGGTATGTGTAGCCAACATTTCACATTTTACTTGTCTTCTTTTTCTTCTAAGAGACACATAATCATCCTCACTATTATCATCATCATCCTTGTCATTATCATCATCACTGCTTTATTTTTGTTGTTGTTGTTATTTTTATTATTATTATTTTGATCATAAACATCATCATCATCATTTCTATCCTCTTTGGCCTTCCAATTCATGTCTTTTTTGAGAAATACATCAAGGGTTTCCTTTCTTGGAACTGTGATCAGGTACATGTATAAACATGTTCTAGTTTAAAAACGTCATTCATGCTTTAACCCTTTAGCATTTAAACTGGCTGTATCCGGCCAGAATTATTTCCTCCTTTCAAAACCGGCTGTAACCATCAGCTCATACTGACATTAAGATATTGTTCTTAAAATAATAAATAACATCATCAAAATCTCATAGATTCGAGATTATGTGAGATAATTATGTGAGATAAAGCCTTTTCCTTGAATATACAATAGTAAATATAGAGTAATATAAATGCTAAAAGGTTAAGAAAAATATTCCATATTAACAACATGTTGAATGTTAAAAGTATGTTCAAAGGAAAATGTGCATAGAGATATATAAGGTTAACAAAGATATTTAAGTCTAATGGGATTGTCCATAATTAACAAATATATTTAGGTTAGGAAATATATTCAAGCTTAACAAATGCTGAAGTTACAGACCCATCCTCTTTAGTTCATTTCAATTTCCATGGAGCAATGAATGACAAGAAATTTCTGTTCCCCACAATCACAAGTCCTGTCACAAGCCTGCTCCCAGGCCAGATCCATATCTGCTAGATCTTCTTTCACTAACCTCAGTCAGGTCTTGACAGATCTGTTTTGGTTCCTATGCCCCCTCTCTCCCTGCTTTCAGAAGTATTTCTATTTTCTGGGACATTCTTTGCTTATCATTGAAGGTAATTGATACATATTCTTACAGAAATGGTTGTGTATCATTTCAGTTGTTCCATATCATCATCATCGTTCATCATGACCACCAGCATCATCATCATCTTTATAATTTGTGATTTCAGAAATTACATTGTTATTGTTCATATTATTATCATTATTTCTTGGATTGGCAGTATTGGTAGAGTATCGGATGCCATGCTTTGGCGCATAGAGTTATGGCCCTTGCCATTCTGAGTTCAAATCCCACCGAGGTTAACTTTGCCTTTCATCCTTACGGGGTCGATAAAATAAAGTACCAGTAATACACTGGGTATTTGCTGGCCTTGTGCCTAACGTAGAAACAATTATTCCTAAGTAACCTGGAACTAGTGAACTGAGTAAAAATATCCATTTCATGTGGGTGCAGTTGAATTTAAGATGTTTGTCTGTAAAACATATCAATATCTTTATTTATTTCTTTTAAGTGTTTACCCAAATATATATTTTACATTTATATTCTCTCACAGGATTAGATACAGATCTAAAAAACTTTACTCTTTAAGATTGTTCATTTAAGAAATCAATAAAAAAAACTGACAGCATGTGAAAAGTACAGTATGTAAAAGCATAGACACATGCATGCACAAACAAACAGACCTTCATTTCCCACTACATCATGGGGCTTCTTTTTGTTAACTTTAATATATATATATATAAATCATCATCATCATCATCATTTTTACGTCCACTTTTCCATACTTGCATGGGTTCAATGGGTCCTTTTCAGCATGACATCTCTCCACTTGTCGCATTCCTTTATTATCTCCTCTGTCAGTTTTAGCAATTTGAGATCTGCTCTCACAAATTCTGCCCAGGTCTTTCTTGGTCGTCCTCTATTGCAACTTCCATATATATATATATATATATATATATATATATATTACAATAACTAGGGTAAGAACGGGATGGAAGAAGTTCAGGGAACTACTGCCACTGCTAGCTGCAAAAGCTTCTCCCTCAAAATGAAAGGCAGACTGTATGATGCGTGTATTCGAACAGCAATGTTACATGGTAGTGAGACCTGTGCGCTGAAGGTGGAAGACTTACGTAGATTAGAAAGAAACGAAGCCTGCATGCTCCAATGGATGTGTAATGCGCGAACGGCAAAGCATAAATGAATTGAGAGAGATAGACTGAGCATAAGAGGAATCAAATGCTGTGTGCAGGAGTGGCGGTTGCATTGGTATGGACATGTGATGCATATGAAGGATGACAGCTGTATAAAAATATGCAGAGCACTAGAAGTCAATGGAAACCGCGGAGTGGGGAGACCCAAGAAGACCTGGGATGAGGTGATAAAAGCCGATCTTACCCAATTACACCTCTCAAAGGCGATGACATACGACCGTGACCTCTGGCGTCACGCAGTAATACAGAGTACCCGACTCCCATGGGTACAAGCTGAAGCATATAGACAATATGCCCCCACACCCTCCCACTGCAAAGTTGTCGTGGAGGTGCCACGGCAAAAAAGCACCCAGCCCATACTGTAAAGTGGACGTGTAGGCGCCATGGAAAAAAGCACCCAGCACTCACTGTAAATGAGGTTGGTGTTAGGAAGGACAACCAGCTGTAGAAATCAAGCCAAAATCAGTTCCTGTATGAGAAAGGCATGGTCAGCTGACCGGACACTGCCCACAACAGGACAACCCGTCTAACCCATGCTAGCATGGAAGAACGAACGTAAAATGGTGATGATGATGATGCTATTATATATATATTATATATATATATATATATATATGTATATATATATATATATATATATATATATATATATATATATGTTATGGAATGCTGTTAGCTTCTCGCTAAAACAATTTCTATACCTTTCATTTATATATATATATATATATATATAAATGTACATTTAGAAAACTGTGAGCAGAATTTGAAGATTGAATATTAAACTTCACTGTAACTTTGAGTAAATAAAATAGTCTAAAAATAATGGGGTGTATGAACCTACTGAACAGAAAAAGATTGGTATCTTTTCCCATTCTATGGGTCTATAAGCTCTGTTATTATTAGATTATTTTAATTACTCAAAGCTATTGCAAAATCTTCTAATTCAGTTTTCGTATAAACACACACACTCACACACACACAATAACCACAAAAATAATAGTTACTGAAAATATTTGCAGACTTGATGAGATCAATAATTAGTATTAGGCAATACCTTTGTAAAATCCATCCAGTTGCCATGGCCTAATGTTTTAATATAGACCTAAAGAGCCTTTACTAAAGAGGAACCCCATTTTCACATCCCATTATCCTCTCTCTTAATATTTATTCTGTTAAAAATAGTTCTTTATTTCCACTGTTGTGTAATGCTTGTACAAACAGACTAAATTTAATTCCATTACTACTTGAATATTTCCATTTAGTTAACCACATTTGTATGTTGTTGATGAATACATCACAGTACTAGTTAAAGAATAAAAACTCAGAACACATAAGCCAAAACTTTTCACATTATCCACATGATATTGCAGCATTCTGAGTTCAAATCCCACCGAGGTTAACTTTGCCTTTCATCCGTACGGGGTCGATAAAATAAAGTACCAGTAATACACTGGATTAATTGCTGGCCTTGTGCCAAAAGTAGAAACAATTATATTTAAGATCTGACTCCTACAAGTAGTTACATAGTCAGAGTTGGTATCTTTTCACTAATATGCATGCATTGTGAAAATGACCAAAAATACATCTCAAATAGTTTTGGGCTAGTGGTAACCGAATAAAAACAATACTGGTAGATTACGAAGTCATAGTGTATCTCATGACAAGCTGAGTGATCAATACTTTGTAATGTGTCTCTTATTTTTCTTAAGGATGAAAGAAGCAGTCAGATGTTTAATCTGTCACTCTGTTTAACACCACCAAGTGGCTATTGACGGTCTTTGGTGGAGAACTTCGTATTTCAAGCCTCCAGAGCAGGACTCCACTCTATAAATAGCGTCCTTGATACTAACACAAGTCTCAGATGCTTCAAAAAGCACCATAAATGCAGCTGTTCTATTGCTAATTAAACCATTAAAATAACAGAGAATGGTAATTTGTTTGTGAGAGGAAAGTAGCAATTATTGAAGACATACATGTAGGATATTCTACAAAGTTCAGAGATATTGCTCCTCATTAACTTCCAACAGAAAATATAACATATTTTTACATTTATAAAGTTTAAAAGGTTGCAGCCTGTATATCCATTGTAATATTAATGCTTTGATAACAAAAACCCACTTAATCTGTATGCTGTCATTAACAGTTGGTATGAGATTTAATCACTTGGGAACATATGATTAGCTTAGAAACAATATATATGTCTGTCACTAGTATGATGTATCTTTCACTAAGAAATTTTATTCTTAAATATCTGTAAATGGGAAAGGCAATTAAAATAAAACTCTATGCTGTTTTGGAAGCTGCAGTAGTTCTTAACATATTGCTACTCAGTTCAATCCCTCCTGAGTACATAGCTTTTACAACAGTAGTCTTCATTAGGCTGACTCGCTATTTCACTTGTAGCCTTATGATATGGTAAAGTATGGAACTCCTGATCACTTGCCTATTATCTTATTTTCAAGCCAACTTCAGTTTTAAATTTTCTCTAATTTGAAGTTTGAATAATCCCTTTTAACAAAAACCAACAACAGAAAATATTATATTTACCTAAAAGACTTCAAAACAATTCTGCAGAAATCTATTTCTTTTTTTCATTTGAACTGAGTTGAAGATTGTTTGAAAAAGTATCTTAAATTTATTCTATTATATTTTATTTTCTAATAAAAAAAACATCAACATCCTTTGACTTTTAGTTGCGCCAGCCAAACAACATATTGTTTTGAAGTAAAAAGTGTTTCATTCTATTGAACCATTTCTTGACATTTTTTTCAAGAACCTTTTCTTAATTGTTATCATTTTTCTTGTCTTATGATGCAAGAATTCATAGCAAAACAT
>OZ024740.1:189341074-189393574 GCA_964016885.1 Eledone cirrhosa
ACCAATTCCACGGATCCTACACCACTGGTCACACGCTCTGGACATCCATCTTCTTATACCCGGATTTTTTCACCATCTGTCCACATATTCACAGGGAAAACATTCAGGAACACAAACACGCATAAACACCTACACCATTTTCACACACACGCAACCATACATTACCACGTAGCCACACAACACCAAACACACACACACATGTGCGTATCCTTACATGCACCTACTCGGCCTCCGGACTCCACACGCCCCCTCTCGCCCACCCTCTCTGACCCCTCATCCACATGCCCACACACACATTGGTTTTCCTATTACCCAAGCATGGAACCTCGTTCTTCCCCAAACTCTCATACTAACTTCCACACATACACACACACGTACACCTACATACATAAACACACACCATCTTCCCCCCTCCGCATTCGGACCCCCCTGTTCCCTTCTCCCTTCTCCCCCCTACAACAACCCACCACCCTCTACCCGCCTCACAACTTTTCGCCGCTTGTTTTCATTTTCATTTTTTTCCCCTATTTTCATTTTTTCCCTCTTTCAATTTTTCCCCTTTTTTAATGTCTCCCCCCCCCCCTCACACCCTCGGAACTCTTTTCCTTCCCACTTTTCTCCTGATGAAGGGTTTATGCCCGAAACGTCACCCCATCCCCTCTCTCAAGCATGAACCTAATACCAACACTGTTTGTACTGCACTATATATATATATATATCATATATATATATCATATATACATTTACTCAGCTGTAGAAATGAGATGATAGGGACTGGGGTCCTTATCATTCCAATGCAAAGTGGTCGTGGAGGTGCCACGGCAAAAAATCACCCAGCATTCACTGTAAATGAGGTTGGTGTTAGGAAGGGCATCCAGCTGTAGAAATCAAGCCAGAATCAGTTCCCGTCCCACCCTTGCAAGCAGGGAAAAGCCGACATAAAATGATGATGATGATGATGATATATATATGTATATATCATATATATATATATTATATATATCATCATCATCATCATCATCACCGTTTAACGTCCGTGTTCCACGCTTGCATGGGTTTGGACGGGGGTAGTCCCACTTGAGGCAAAAGTGATTGTCTTGCTCGCATATATATATATATTTGTTGTTCCTATCTATTTGTTGCTGTGCTGATAAGCGTTTTGGCATTGATACACTGGTTGGATCTCCTTCCTAACACCAAGGTGGGAGTAGGGAAGGCGTACTTAGCACGCAGGGAGGCTGAGAGTAGGAGGTTTGGCAATGTTCTGCGACAGGAAGATCAGAGGCGTGCGGTGTTTGACATTGCAAGGCAGTGAGTCAATGTAAATCAGGATGTTGTTGGAGATAAATGTGTCCAGAATGATGCCAGTGTACTTAGTGTCACGAATGATCAGAAAAAGGAGGCCTGGAAATGTCATTATGAGAGACTAATGAATGTGGAGAACGAATGGGAGAGAGAGAAATTACCCTTGGTAGATCCGACAGAGAGACCAGCTATTGAGATTGACGAATATAGGGTCCAAGAGGCGATTAAGGAAATGAAAAATGGTAAGGCTGCTGGACCATTGGGGATAGTTGCTAAGATGCTGAAGGCATCAGGGGACGTAGGCACTAAACTGGTTGCATGCATCATCAATCAGGCTATATATGGTGGTGTCATACCCAAAGACTGGTGCAGCAGTATTCTCATAAATTGCTACAAAGGTAAAAGGGATACTCTGGAGAGGAGCAATTATAGGGGTATAAATCTGATGGATCAGGTTATGAAAGTGGCAGAAAGGATATTAGCACAATTAATTAGAGAAAGGGTCAAACTAGATGAGATGCAGTTTCGTTTTGTGCCTGGGAAGAGTACAACAGATGCTCTCTTCTTGGTGAGACAATTACAAGAGAGGTTCGTAGAGAAAAATAAGCCACTATACTTAGCCTTTGTTGACCAAGAGAAGGCTTTTGATAGGGTACCCTGATCTGTCATCTGGTGGTCTCTAAGGAAACTAGGTGTTGAGGAATGGCTTGTGAGGACAGTGCAAACTTTGTACAGAGGTACTGTCAGTAAAGTCAGGTAGGAATGGAGTTTATTGAGGAATTCCAGATATAAGTAGGAGTACAACAAAGTTCGGTCCTCAGCCCGCTATTGTTCATTATAGTCCTCCAAGCCATAACAGAGGAGTTTAAGACTCGCTGTTCATGGGAACTTCTCTATGCTGACGATCTGGTTCTTATAGCAGAATCAGTAGAGGAGCTAGATAATAAATTCTGGCTATGGAAACAGCAGTTGGAAGCAAGAGGACTGAGAATGAACCTAGCTAAGACAAAAGTGTTGATGAGTAGAAAAGAGGACAAAACTCTGATTCCATCAGGGAAATGGCCATGTTCGATATGCAGAAAAGGAACTGGCATAAATTCTATAAAATGCACACAATGCAGATCATGGGTACACAAGAGATTTAGCAGGATAGCAGGCAAAATAACAGGTAGGGAGAAATACGTATGCAGTAGCTGTACAGGGAAATTAGACAGTAGAAGTCGCATTGATAGACACATTTTTCAAATGCACGCGGGTGCTATAGAAGTGGTGGATAGCTTCCAGTACCTAGGAGATCAGATTAGCATGGGAGGTGGGTGTTCCGAGGCCATAGTATCTAGAATAAAGACGGGTTGGAAGAAGTTTAGGGAGCTGCTTCCTCTGCTGACGAAGAGGGGTTTCTCCCTGCATACGAAAGGCCAGTTATATGATGCCTGTGTGAAGAGCGTGATGCTGCATGGTAGTGAGACATGGGCAGCAACTGCAGAGGATATGCAATGGCTGGAGAGAAATGAGGCAAGCATGCTCTATTGGATGTGCAGTGTCAACGTGCGTGAACAACCCGGCATAAATGTGTTGAGAGAGAAACTGTGTCTGAGTGGGATAGAATGTGGTGTGCAGGAGAGGAGAATGAGGTGGTATGGACATGTGATGCGCATGGAGGATGACTGATGGGTGAAGAAGTGCCAGGAAATGCCAGTTGAAGGAAGACGTGGTAGAGGTAGACCATGACAAACATGGACGGAGGCTGTGAGAACAGACTTCAGATCGCTGAAGCTCACGGGGGAGATGACGTAGGACCGTGACAAGTGGAGAGATGCTATGCTGAGTAAGAGCCATCCCACCCTTGCAAGCAGGGAAGAGCGGACATAAAATGATGATGATATATATATATATCGTTTCTGAATTTGTTTAGCAAGATTCTTTATTTGAAAACATGTGTTGAAACCGATATTGTTATACTTTGGGAGGGTCATGTTGCCAATAAGAAACACACGCACCAATAAATGAACTCCAACCAAAATGAAATATACAATTAAGCACAAAATGAAACATACAATTAAGCACAAAATGAAAACACACACACATAGAACAAACAACCAACTAGTAACATGTAAATAAACAAATAGATAAACAAATAAATAAACAAATAAAAACACACACATACACCCGGATGTAACACATGCGCAAACTAAGCACACAACACACACAAAAACAAGATGCCGTAGGACAGAACAAAGAGAAGCACAAAACAAAGAAAATAATCCCCAGTCACTGATGAGGTCACAGAATGTGTGACGAAAGAACTTTGAGAATATATGAATAACCATCCGGTTGTGGAACCAACCAACCAACCGGAAATTTATAAATTTTTGAAATTTATAATTTAATTTATAATAAATTGGAGTGAAAGCAACTGGTGCGTATGTTTCTTATATATATATATCATATATATATATATCATATATATATATATATATATATATCATATATATATATATATCATATATATCATATATATATATATCATATAATTATATATATCATCATCACCGTTTTACGTCCGTTCTTCCATGCTAGCATGGGTTAGACGGGTTGTCCTGTTGTGGGCCGTGTCTGGTTGGCTGACCATGCCTTGCTCATACAGGAGCTGATTTGGCTTGATTTCTACAGCTGGATGCCCTTCCTAACACCAACCTCATTTACAGTGTGTGCTGGGTGCTTTTTCGTGGCGCCTACACATCCACTTTACAGTGTGGGCTTGGTGCTTCTTTGCCGTGGCACCTCCACGACCACCATGCAGTGGGTGGTGGGGGGTGGGGCACATTGTCTATATGCTTCATATATCATATAAATATATATATCATATAAATATATATCATATAAATATATATATCATATAAATATATATATCATATATATATATATACATATATATATATGTATATTTTTTTCATTTTTTTTTATATATATATATACATATATATAGGTATATATCATATATATATATTTATATACACATATATATGTATATATCATATATATATCTACACACATATATATATATACCATATATATACTTATATGTATATATCATATATATATATATATCATACTTATACACATATATACATATATATATATATAATTATATATATATATATGTGTGTGTGTGTATGTTTTAAAATTATTTTATTAATATTATAGCATTAAAAATTATATTGTTATCCAGTATACTAAACTTGTAAAGACAATGTTGTTCTGTTAAATACATTATGGAAAATATAATTCAATTTAAATTAAAATACATGTTACAAACAATGCACCAATCATATTTAAATAATTTGTTAGTATTTTTCCTATGCAACACATAAAAAATACAACAAGCTGCATCATTCTATCAAAATATAACTTAAATATGAACACCACTTAATGACATTTCTAAATTTTGCAGGGAAAAAGGCATCTTAAATTCTTGTGTCTTCTAACAGCTGTCTAATCTATTTATAGGTTTTATTGAACTGGTATTTACAGTCCTTTTCAACTAGCTGTATAAAATTCCATTCTATTATTTGTTTAGAGATCTCTTTAACTTTAAAATGTTTAAATATAATTTTAAATAGATTCATATTAATCACTCTTATTAAATTGTACAGTTAATTATCTGGACTGTTTTTGCAATTTATCTGCTAAGAAATCAAGTGCACAAATGACCCATTTTCAATTACCATTTACAAGTTGTGTCTAAAATGTCAAAAGTCTGTCTTGAGCCTGGAGGCTCATCAGGCTGGTGTTTTTCTTGGCTTCCATGGTATGAAGTGACAGAGTACAAGACCCCCCCCCCCCCCCCACACACACACCTTTACAGGACAGCAGTTCATCACAGGGTTATAACCCTAGCCATTGCTGGTACTCATTTTCAGCTGAGTATACTGGAACAACGTGGAATAAAATGTTTTGCTCAAGAACACAACACACAATCGAGTCCAGGAAACAAACCCATGACATTATGATCCTGTCCAACACCGTTACACTAGACCATGTGCCTCCACATATAATATATGTGGTCCTTTGCAAATATAATGATACCAATAGTATTTAACTGGTTCTTATTTTGTCTATTCCTGAAGGATGAAAAGAAAATTCAAATTCTGTGACATTCTAATCCAGAATATAAAAGATCATTCTAATTCCACCATCTATTTATAGCAGCTTCCAAGGAATTTCCAAATAACTCTTGTAATTTGTAGACTTTGGCCAGCAAAAAATCTTTAATTATATGTTAATTTTTATTTAGATATCTCCTAAGCTGTAAAGGCCAAATATCATTTAGATTGTGTTAGGAAGATTGAAACTAAATCTCTTGTTGGTTGTAGAAAACAGTCCTAGATAACTTTAAAATAAACTAGTGAATGTATTATTAATTCCATTGACTAGATACCCAATAAAATGCCTGCAGCAGAATTAAACACAAGACTTGTAAGCTGCCCGTCCATTATCATATCTATATATCTATTTTGCTTTTACACTCTTATTCAAATGGCAGTTTTTAAAATAACTAAAAATAAGTTTCAAATACATCAGAATACATAGAGCATTAAAAAGTGCATCAATGTGTTATTAGTTGAAAATCTTACATTAGGCAAAGTATAAGTTGGTTCTTTAGATTTTCAGTTCTTGAAAGCATTTTTGCAGTTGGGTATTTTGTATGAGGAAAGTCACTAAATGGAGTAACACTGATTTAACTATTGCTTTTCATGTGAAGGATATCTCTCAGTAATTTTCCTTAGTGATTACACTTTTAAATTTGCTAATTATTCAAACCTATTATTACAAGATTGTACATCTACTATTATTACAAGATTGTACATCTAACATTACTTTGAACAGTACAGTAAAATATATGTCTTGTTGGGGAAGTTTAATAAAATTTAAACATGTCTTGAGATGTCTTTTTTTATTTGATAAATGGATCAACATTTCTAATCAGATTTATTCTACTTACAACATTGAATATGGCAACTAACTTGACTAAGGCTTTCCTTGATTCAGTAGAATATCAAAGATTTAATGGTTGGTTTAAGTCACATATTAAAATTTTCACAATGGCATCAGGAAGATTATTTGATTGTCGAGTAAAAACCTGCCAGGAAAATCTCATCCAACCAATGCATACATGCACAAACAGTCCAAGTTATAATATGGAAAAAAATGGATGTTAAAACATTGCTAAATATTATAAGATAAATAAATAAACAGCAAAATATCAATAACAATGACAAATAAGGACCATCTACTTTAAGAGTTAAATTTCTAAATCCTTTAAACAGATCATCTTTGGCTAACATCAATTATTCTAGGTGTTGTATAACTTCAGCTCCATCTAAGTGTCTTGTTACTTCAACATATCAAAGGATGCCATATATTGTTCCTTCTCTTTTATTGATTGGTAATTCAATCCCTTCCCAGATATAGAGTGGCAAATTGAAAGGACAAGAGATGCAAAGAAGATACTGAAAGTAGAAAGCAAATATGAAATGTATAGATAAATGAAATATTAATTCAATTTTAGGAGCACCACTACTCCTTGCTTATGAGATTTAATAAAATGCTCTTTGTATGGTAGTAACAGAGTTAAATGGGTTAAACATATTTTGTTTGGAGTTCAAATCCCTCTAACATTGACGCTATATTTTATCTTGGTGCAGTTGTTAACACAAAGGTGAACATCCCTAAGATATACAAATTTGTCTCTTTTATTAACATAAAAAAACATTATGTTTATCATCATCATCATCACCACCACCACCACCACCACGACCACCAACATCATCATCGTCATCCTAATCTACAGTTTTATTAGTATTATTTTCTTTACTGACCCATGGTTAGGCATGTAATGTTTTGAAATGTTACTGATTATACATGAAATGAATGAAGTATAGAGAGTGGTACTTGGCTCATGCCAAAAACTATATTGTAAAAGATCCAATAACCAAGCCTCTATGTGATTACCCAACTAAAAATAGTAAGCACATCTCACTCAGCCATCTTTAAAAAAGAAAAATTAAAATTATGCTTTTCTTGTTATTTCCAAAGGTTTACCTACTTTCTCATGTTCCATCTAATTCTCATTGATGCAACACTATGGGTGAAAGTGCTGCTTGGAGGCTTTTAGCAGCGTTGCATTAAAGAATGAAAAGCCCCTCATATTCTTGGTTCATTCACAAGCCCCTAGGAATTCTGTTAGCTTCTGCTATAGCTAACCTTTGAATTTCAACAAAGGGTGTTGCTATAGCAGTGACACCGGTGGCAGCCATGGTTTTTTACTATTGTCTACTGCTACATTCCACTCTTTATTATTTTTTCCTATTCAGAATTCCAAGATAGCCTTATGGCCTTCAAGTTTTTGAAAGACAAATAGATGATGATGATGAACCACACTGCACATAACCAAGGCACACAGAGCTGTGCTTGGTAATGCAGTGACAACATGCTATAAAAATAAGACATAATAATAATGTTTCTACTTTGGGAATTATTCAAAATAATGATAATGATGATGATGATTTCTAATTTTGACACAAGACTAAAATTGATTAAATACCATTACTGGTATTTTATTTTATCGATACCGTAAGATTGAAAAGCAAAGTTAACCATGGCAGGATTTGAAATCAGAATGTAGAAGTGCCAGAGCAAATACTGTAAAGCATTAGTAATCTAGTAATTCTGCCAATTCTAAACATGATCATCATCTTCATCACCACCACTAACATCATGATCATTATACTTATGTGCATTTTACAATAGATAGAAATGTTCTTAGTGATAGTGATGGTGATTGTATATTGCTCTTTTGTTATAGCTGATGGTTTTGTTACACATAGTCCATGTTACACAGTATGATGTAAAATATTTTAGTCAATCAATCCGGAGACACTACATTACTGTGAATGGCTCCAGCAGCATTGTCATTTCCAGATGATTCTTCCCATGGAATTTCAGCCACAGGCCACTTGACGTATATGCCAATATTTCAATATTGTCGAATAACCATGTTAGCTGATAGAGTGGTTTATATCATAGAATATAACAACTGCCATTTATTAGCAAACCAGTTGATGTGTTATGATTATGATAATAATGTTTAGGAGAAAATCAGCTCTGAATGAGCAAACTTATAACAGCCTGACACATGTTAACCATTATAATACCAACCAAACCAAAGCCACCCTAGGTTCTATCAAAATAAAAAGAAAAAATACCAAAAGAAAGCTCCCATTTAAAATGTTGCTATTTAAATTAAAATCTTGCAACAAAATTTTATGGAAAAACCATGTATTAAATTGTTATCTTAGATTATTGAAATAATTAATAGTTTTTGTAAGCCCCACAAAATTCTTCATTACTTAAATCGAATATTGTGGATTTTATTAGAAATATGTTAATGAAAGAGTTAAACAGAGTGAAAAATTAAGCTTACCATCCTGACAGAAAAATGCTTATCAAATTTCATTCAGTGATGGTAGTGTTAGTAGTGCATTAATTGCACTGATGATAGTGTATACGTTGCATGAATGGCAGTGATAATGGTGTTGGTATCAAAACTGTGGCAACAGTGCTTTTGATAGACTACATTCATCTGCAATTACACCAACACCATCACAACCATCAGTGGCTGTGATGGTAGCATTAGTGGTAAATCAGTGGTAGTGATGATGGTGTAGTGTGGTATCAGTGGCAGTGATTGTGGTGTTGTTTTGGTGGGAGAGATGTTAGTGATATTGTATCTGTGGCAATGGTAATAGTATTGAATCAGTGACAGTGATGGTGGTGTTATATCAGTGGCATATCAATAGTGGTATGGATGTGTTGTATCAATAGCAGTTATGCCAGTGTTGTATCGGTGGCAGTAGTAGTAGTATTGTATGAGTGGTTGTGATGGTTGTGATGGTTGTGATGCATCAGTGGTAGTAATGATAGCAGTAAAAGTTAAAATATATGGTTGATGTGTTTGTTGATGCAAGTGGTAATGATAGTGATGAGGATGTTTGTGGTAGTGTTGTTTTTAGTGTTATAAGCTTGTTGTTATTAATGTAGTGATGCTGCCACTGTAAATGATGATGATGATGGTGGTGGTAGTGGTCGGGTAGAAAGCAAAGCATAAGAAATTTGATTTCATGAACAATTACTGCTTAAGTAGTTCTCCTTGAAAAGCAAATCAAAATAAAATCAATGGAGTTCAATAATAACTGTAGCAAAGTTTACTGTATGGCTGTGATTGTTGTGGTGGTTGTGATGTTTGTGGTGGTGGTGGTTGTGGTGGTAACAATAATGGTATGTATCTGAATATATATAAGTGCAGATATGTGCCTATACAGAATGACATGAATATACATAGACATTATATATATATATAGATAGATAGATACAGTTATATAAAATGTGCACGCACACACTTATTTACATATTTTATTATTGTTGTTATTATTGCTATCATTATATAATGGACAACTTGCTTTATGGCATAGAGTTACGGGCCTTTACAGTTTGAGTTCAGATCCTGCTGACATTAGCTTTGCCTTTCTCCCCTCCCCCAATATTGTTGGCCTTGTGCCTACATCAGAAACTGTTATTATTGGGATAAATAGGCAAATTTTGTAGAATTTCCTATAAAATGTCTGCAAGCAATTGATTAATTAATTCAATTATTATGTTCTGGGTTCAAATCATGCTATGGTTTATTTTATCTATCATTCTTTTGGATCCAATGAAATATATACCAGTTAAGTATTGGGATCAACTTTTTTCTTTCATCCTGAAATTTGGGGTTTGATACTTGTGTTAGAAACCATTATTATATACAATAAGGGCGGTGGATTGGCAGTATTAGTAGAGGGTCGGACGACATGCTTTCCAGCATAGTTACGTCTCTTTACGATCTGAGTTCAAATCCCGCCGAGGTTGACTTTGCCTTTCATCCTTACGGGGTCGATAAAATAAAGTACCAGTAATGCACTGGATAATCGCTGGCCTTGTGCCTAAAGTAGAAACAATTATTATATACAATAATAGAGAAATACCACAACATATAGTGGGAAGTACTTCCTCTATACTACTTAATAATTCATACTTCATTTCATAGTATCTGTTAGAAAGTTTGTTGTTGATCAGTTCTTTCTTCTTTCATTCTTTCTCTCTCTTTCACACACACATATAGACACATACACATGCACACACACGTACACATACACATGTGCACACTATTTTTTTCATATTGCCTTTTTTTCTTTCTTTTTTGTTTCATTCATACCAAAATATTGTTTTTAAGTTATCATTTTTTCAGTATTTTACTTATTGGCCAGTGTTGAACTGACATTCCCATACAACACTTGCTATAGAAAATACAATGAACAAGGGAATAGCCTATTGAAAATTTGTAACCAATGATGCAATTGTCCAGAAAATTCCTAATATATATATATGAAAAAAAATAACTATTTGCTAAATTGACCCTCATTTTCACTCTTAGATTATTGCTCTCTTTTACATTGTTTCGATGCGGCAAATGCTTAGAGTGTTGGCTACTGTGTATGGCATTCTGGAATGTAGTTAGCTTTACTCACCATTAAACTAATACATATTATCATTGTGTTGAATTGTATTGTTCATCTATGTTACATTTCTTCTTGAGTTTTGTATATATATGTATATTTATATATGTATATACATATATGTGTATATATATATATAGAGAGAGAGAACAACATTATTTAAGACACACACACACACACACACACACACACACACACATAAACGCACACACACACACACACATATATATAATAATAATAATAATGAAATAATTGTGTAAAGTGCTCAGGTGCACTACAACTCATCAAAGGTGCATGTATAGTACATAGAATAATAAAGTGTCAGGAAAATGAACAGTGTATGAGTCATGATATAATAACAATAACAATAATGAAATATTGTGTACAGTGCCCAGGTGCACCACAACTCATCAAAAAAGTGCATGTAACAGTACATAGGGCAATGCACAAACATCAGTAAAATGAACAGTGAACGAGTCATGATACACACATGTGTGCATGTGTATGGAAGGGGTACATCAGGTGTAGTTTTGGCGTATTTCGGGAAGCATGAGTGTCTTAAAGGATGCAGTGTCTCGGCAGCTAACAATTGACGCAGGCAGTTTGTTCCATGCTTTAGCAACTCTGAGCGTGAAAAAATGTCTACGAAAGTCATCGGATCTGTGCTGTTTTCTGATCTTGTAGGCATGTCCACGTGTGTTAGACACATGGAGATCAAAAGGCACTCAGGGTTGCAATTGGCGAGATGGTTAAAAACTTTGTGGGTATTCACCAAGTCCATTGCCAGACGTCGGAGCTTCAATGAATCCATGCCCAGGGAAGCAAGGCGTTCAGAGTATGGTAGGTGTCTGATGGAGGGTATGCGCTTGGTTGCACGTCTCTGAACAGTTTCCAGGAGGTCAATGTTCTGAGCAAGATAGGGGTTCCAGACTGATGATGCGAATTCCAAGTGTGGTCGCACCATAGCTGTATACAGTTTTAAATAGATGGCTGGAGAGTGGCTAACAAAGGTCTTGCTGAGTGATGCCAAGACACCCTCGGCCTTCTTGACAATCTTAGAGACATGCTTTGTCCAACGCAAATCGTTGCTGACAGTAATGCCCAGGTCACGTTCACAAGAGGACTTTTTGATATCAGTGTTGTGGAGGGAGTATGTGGACGCTGGATTTTTCCTTCCAAAATGCATGGTGGTACACTTGTCCACAGCCAGCTTCAGTTGCCAGTCTGTGATCCATTGCTGCATTGTGTCCAGGTCTGATTGTAGGAAAGAGTTGTAAATTTCAGGATCAGTCCTTTTGATTTCAAGGTACAGCTATATGTATATATATATATATATATATATATATATATATATATATATACATACACATAGACATACATATGGGGGTATCCATCAGTTTCTAGAATTTACTCACTCAAGGAATTAATTAAATAATCAATTAGTCAGAGCATTATAAAATTATAAGTGGGAAAAGTAAACAAGATACAAATTTACCAATTTACTTCAATGTCCAGAAACTGCAGTCAGGATATCAATGTAAATTGGTAAATTTTTCTCTTGTTTACTTTTCCCACTTATAATTATATATATATATATATATATTTATTAAAATAACAGATTAAAGTTTAAGCAAAGAATCGATGCTTTCACCCTTAACGGGATCTCCTGAAACTAAAAAAGTCAATCTGTGAACGCAGAAGTAAATATTTCAAAAAACGTTGCAACCGAAGGAAGACAGGAAGGTGATACTTTGGTTTGTGGAAACGTTCCCTGTCAAAGAACGGAAAAAAACGAAGATAATACATCTATAAGAATGAAGTGTAAGTCAGTAATCTGGAACGATATTATTTTATTAATTATGCCATTGTTATCATGTGCATTTCAATGGCATCAATTATGTAATCAACATGAACTCATAATAAACCCACTATGTAACTATTGATACTGCTATATGTTCTGGTCTTCAGGTGACACCATTGGAAATATTCACCCAGAATATATCACAGTATGAATAAAATGATATAAGATTCTTGAATAATGCCTTATTCTTCATTCTTATACAAAAACTCAATCGTACACAGATTTGAATGATTATATTAGTCTTGAAATTATACTCTGTGAAGTGCTAAATTCTGCATACACAAGTGTTAGTTGATCAACAAGTATAATTGTGAAACATCATCACTGTTTAATGTCTATCTTCCACAGTAGGACTGAAACAATTACCGATTAAAGAAAATGAACCAATCAAATATATATGGATGTATGCACTCACACATATACAGATATTATATGTTGAATCTTTCACATACAAATATCATTGTACATAAATGTACCTATATGTTTGGTATATATAATATATTATAAACGAAGATGATGATGATGATGATGATGATATATAGTTAAAGAAAGAAGAGTAACATATTAGGCTGTACCATAGGGGTTTTATTTAATGTACTGACAATTGTTTCGTTGATCAGATGTGTCTAGAGTTCGCTAATCACTTGAGGCTGTGTCAATCGATCACCAATACATTTACAACTGGTCAACACATCAGAGCACATAGATATATTTATTTAAAGTACTGACAATTGTCAGTACTTTAAATAAAACCCTTATTGTACAGCCTACCATGATACCCTTCTTTCTTTAACTATTATTACTCCAAGTATAACCTGCATAGGAATTACCGCGAACTCGCTGCATAACTATGGAAACATCTTGTTGAGTCAAACAAAGCCATATGTTAAAACTATCCACAATGCGGAGTACTCTAACTGGATCACCTCTAACTGGATTACCTATAACGATAACTTGTTATCCCATATATATATATTGTTATACTTTGGGAGGGTCATATATATATATAGGTTATTTATATATATATATATATAAACATTATATATATATACATATGTATATATATTATATATATATATATAAACATTAAATATATATATATATATATATACATATGTATATATATATATATATATATATATATATATATATATATAATATATATGTGTGTGTGTATATATATATATGCGTGTTTGCGAGCAAGTGTGTATCTGTGCGTGTATATATGGGTACGTGTGTGTATGTGAGTGTGCATGGGTGGAGGGGGGTCTGTGAATATGTCTGTACGTGTTTGTGAGTACGAGTATATATAGGCATTTGCATGTGTATGAGCATGTGTGTGTGCATGTTGACGTATATAGGCTTGTGGGAATGTGTCTGTGTATGTACGTGCCCTGGTTGAATGTATGCGTATGTTTATATGTTTATGTGTCCTCCTTAATGTGTGGGTATAGCGGGTGTCTATGCGTATGACTGTTGTTATCTATGTGATTGTGTGTGTGTGTGTGTGAGTGCGCACGTGAATGTGTGGACAACCAAACACAGCAGTAATTTATTGAAGTGTAGCAGACATGGGACAGTGGAATGGTACCTGTGGTCAGAAGTATGATGACGTAGACAACCAGCAGCCAATCACTGGGCGCGCGAAGAGGATGAAGTTTTTAACGGTACTGGCCCAGAGGGTCAGATACCTCAGTGAGAGAATATGCTCCAAAATCATTAGACATGTCCGTCGAACCTGTGGGTCCAGAATCAGACAGATCCACAATTGTAACACACAATAAATTGAGTTCAGATGCATCACTGATTTTTAGTTTTATATTATATCATACTCTGCTCTGTAAGAGCATAGAGTGCTCAACCGGCATACCGCCTATGGAAGCATCTTAGCTACCATCAGACACACATATATATATACATATGTATATTCATTTCATTCATTTCAATATATGTCTGCTTTTTCCCTGCTTGCAAGGATGGGACGGGAATTGATTCTGGCTTGATTTCTACAGCTAGATGCCCTTCCTAACATCAACCTCATTTACAGTGAGTACTGGGTGCTTTTTTGCCGTGGCACCTCCATGACCACTTTGCAGTGGAATGATGGGGACCCCAGTCGCTATCATCTCATTTCTACAGCTGAGTATACTGGAGCAATGTGAAATAAAGTGTCTTGCTCAAGGAAACAACACATCACCCAGTCTGAGAATTGGACTCACAACCTCTCGATTGCAAGGCCAATGTTCTAACCACTAAGCCTCCATTTTATATATATATATATATATATATATATATATATATATATATATAAAAACATATCAACATTATATATATATATACATATATAAATATATATATATATATAGGAAAATGTTTAACCCCAATGGCAGAGCTCAAGCCATCCAGAAATAGCCATCGAAACGGCATGAGCTCTGCCGTCGGGGTTAAACATTTTCCTATTAGCCACTCTACTACCCTAAGTATTGAGTACTCTGGTGCGTTATGGTCCAGCTGGTTCCTTACCACACTTCCTTCATTGGGTCGATAAAATAAAGTACCAGTAATACACTGGGATAATTGCTGGCCTTGTGCCAAAAGTAGAAACAATTATATATATATATATATATATATATATACTATATATATATATAAACTATATATATATAAAAACTATATATATATATATATAAACTACATATATATAAAATCTATATATATATAAACTATATATATATAAAAACTATATATATATATATATATATATATATATATATATATATATATATATATATAAACATTATATATATATATATATATTTATAAACATTATATATATATCATCATCATCATCATTATCACTTTACGTCTGCTTTTCCCTGCTTGCAAGGGTTGTATAGGTCCTATTCAGCACACCATCTCTCCATATATATATATATATATATATATATATATATATATATATATAAACATTATATTGTCACTCAACAATGCATTTTACTAATGCCACCACTGAAATGCCTGCATTCAATGACAACCAAGATGCAAATATTAATAAAAAACTTATACTCTTTTATACTTTGCATGTACTTATTTATACATACACATAAAGTAATGAATACATGAATAAATATATATTTACATTTTGTGAATCCTCAAATCAATTGTGGTGTTGCTGTGTCACTGAAGATATATTTTACTGTAATGTATCTAGGCCAATTTTGCATGTAAGACTTCAAGTTATTCTACATAAGGATTGTATTTGCCACTGAAAACCAATAACATTTTCATCAAATATACAATAAACTGTTGCTTAGTGTAGTGGGCCGGAACTTGGCATGATCTTTATTTATAATTTAATGGACGAGGTCATCTGTTTGTTAAGAGTATTCTCGTGAGACAAAACACTAGCTAGAGCTAAGTTAAGCTTTGTTGAACTCTTTGGCTGATTAACCAGTTTTATTCACTCAGCCAGTTGTGATATCCTGAATATTGATATGTACAGATATTAATAAATGATTTTAGAGTCAGGAAATATGATCACTAAACATGTTAACTATGGTAGCAGCATTTCATTCAAATCATACCAAAAGAAGGATACATCAGATAATGTAGTTTGACACATGATATATAAAATATAGACCTTGGTTCTGTGTGAAATAAAGACTGAATAGTTATGGTTGGAACATACATTTCCTTGATTAGGTTTGCTCTGGAGCGAAATAAATTACTTAATAATCACACATACATTTGTAAACAGATTTATAAATATATTCATGTGTGTTTGCATGTGTAGGTTTATACTTATGTTTTATTTATTTTCACATCTTCAAACATGTATTAGGGCATATTTTTGCTAAAAATATGCCCTAATACATACATTCATCCCTCCTTCTCATACATACCTATATACATATTCACATAGCTATTGGCATAAAACACATGTGTGTTTAGATTATAAATTCATATTTACAAGTGTTTAGATACACTTATACACATCTACCCTCAGAACATATATATATTCTATAAGCTGTTGGCACTTTTAAAAATGTTCACTCCTATCCACTACCACCTAAAAGATGGAGTAAATTGAAAAATAATGGAATTTATTGATTTTATATCAAACCATTTTCAAAATGTGATGTCTCATCTGAAGATCTACTGTCTGTGGAATGTGTGAAAACAAGTTGTTAACGTAGATTGACAAAGAAGTTGCCTTGACTACCAACAGATGGGGGAAGTTTTTGTTTTATATTTTATGTTATCTTTTATATTTCCTCTTGATATTTTCTATTTTCAATTGTTTTCTTTTTTTTCTTTTTCATGTAACCAATTTCAATAGAAAGAAAGAAAATAAACATATATAAAACAATGATTAGGGGAAAATAAATAAAAAATCTGAAACCAAAAAAAAAAATATAAAATTTATTAAGCAAGAGATTAAATATTCAATTAGTTATAATAAATATGTGGAACAAGTAAAAATTTATTTCATTTTTAATTTTTTTTTATTCTTTGAGAAGCAATTAAAAGAAAAATATTATCTTAAGATAAAAGTGATATTTTATTTTATTTAAATTTTTGTATGAATTTATTCTTGATATTATGAAAATTCTTGATCATATAACTTTTAAGGGTGTGGGTAGAAACATAACCAAATAAAATTCTGTAAAAAAAGAATACAAAGTGATTACAAAAATAATTTAAAAAAAGTTATTTCTAACCTAAACTGGAATGGTCAGAGTGAAAGAAATTGATATTCTGTTTTGCTATAAAAATTCATCTAAAACTGATTGATTTTAGCATGTATTAAGAATTGATGGAAAGACTCTATTAATGGCTTACTTTGAAAGAATATAAAACTGTCATTTTGTGGAACATTCTATCAATAAGTGAACAAATGGAGGGTAGTATGTCGTTTCAACCTATATGTCTACAACACACAAATTGTCTTCATTCTGTCTTTCTTTCTTAAGCTATATTCCACATAGCCTCATCATTTTCTACTAAAACTATCCTTCTTAATCTATCGCTTTGAATTCATTTCTCTGCTTCACTGAACAATTTCATTCCAAATTTCTCACATAGTTAGCCATCAGTCTTTTCATAGCACACTTTTGTACTTCCACCTCTCAGTTACATTCTTGTCATCTAATTTCCTTTAGTTATTCTAACAAAATACAATAGAAGAGAATTTTTAACCTCTTAAAAATAGATGATATGTGGAAAATTTGCTTTATATAAGGGAAAAGTAGCCATCATTGTCCTAGATGATGTCTGTCACACTCAAAATGTGCAGCTGTTGGTGTTTGTTGTGTCCTCTACAACTAATATGTCCCACAGCTCAATGGGTTCATATATTAGGTTCAATGGAACAAGTTCCTTTCTTATAAAAGCAAGTAAAGCTTGGCATCTAGAAGTTTATCTGGCCATAGAATACTGTCTCAAATAGTTTTATGCAACCCATGATTGCATGGAAAAGCAGATGTGCAAATGATTATGATGAGGGTGATGATATATAGAAAATTGCAGAGAGAGAAGGTTGCCATATTTGTGTTTAAAAAAAACCCCCAAAAAAACAAAAACAAAAAAGCCTTACAATGAATAAAAGATATTTATTTTACATATAATAGTCAGGATATTGCATCGGCAGAATCATTAGGGTATTAAATAAAATGTTTTACAGTATTTATTTATGACTCTTTGCAATTCAGTTCCAGCCCCTCTATGATAAACGTTACTTTTCATACACCCAGGGTCAATAATATAAATTACCTCAAAAGTTTGCAGGTCAATATAATCAACTAGCATTAAAGCCAGGCGTTGCTCGGGGTTATTAAGTTACCAAAGTTAGGTTGCACCACCCATTTTATGGCAGCACTTTTTTGTCTGCCAGGCACTGGGTGAATGAATTGCAGACCTGGAAACAGGAGCTGCGCCAGCAGTGACAATTGTAGTTTCGCCTATGGATATTATCTCTGTGCAAAAAAGTGTTGAAATTTATTGTTTCACAGTACTTGCGCAACACGCGCGTAGACGATGCCAGCCAAACAACAGTGCTGCGATGGAGTTGTTCTGCATGGTTGTCTGTGTGTTTTCTAAATTTAAGACAGTAGGGAGGGTTGTGATATGAGGGAGAGTTAGCTGTTGTTTCTAGCAGGTTTAGTGACCTCATAGAGAATATGTGTTTTCTAAATTTAAGACAGTAGGGAGTGGTGTGATATGGAGGAGAGTTAGCTGCTGTTTCTAGCAGGTTTAGTGACCTCATAGAAGATATGTGTTTTCTAAATTTAAGACAGTAGGGATGGGTATGATATGGGGGGGGGAGAGTTAGCTGCTGTTTCTAGCAGGTTTAGTAACCTCATAGAGGATATGTGTTTTCTAAATTTAAGACAGTAGGGAGTGGTGTGATATGGGGGAGAGTTAGCTGCTGTTTCTAGCAGGTTTAGTGACCTCATAGAGGATATTATTGTTTATCATTATCTATAAAAGGCAGTTGGCGGTGGATTGGGAGTATCGGTAGAGGGTCGGACGCCATGCTTTCCAGCATAGTTACGTCCCTTTATGATCTGAGTTCAAATCCCGCCGAGGTTGACTTTGCCTTTCATCCTTACGGGGTCGATAAAATAAAGTACCAGTAATGCACTGGGTGATTGCTGGTCTTGTGCCTGAAGTAGAAACAATTATCTATAAAAGGCAGATTGTTGTTGTTGTTGAAGTGAGTTTGTGTTTTTATGCGTTTGGAAAAGAGGTTTTAAAAAAGATTTATCGCTTGTTGTTGAATAAATGTATCTGTTGCTTTTGAACAATTGTCGTTTCGTATGAAATGTAATAATTTGAAGTATAAAAGAGAAAGTAGCAAAATGTGTGGGTTGTAGATAGAGGTAAGCACATGATATGAGAGAGTAAAACGGACAGTATCACCATCAAGCTTGGAAAGAGAAAGTAGCAGAAAGTATGAAGTTGTATAGATTTTGAATGGTAGTGGAAAGAGTTTAGCAGTTTAAATGACAGAGAAAAATCGTAAAATATTGAGTTTTATCTATTTTTTGCGTAATTGTGGGTGAAATTGAAAATATGAGATGTGCCAAGACGCAATCGAAACTATTTCGAATACTGAATTGTAAATTTCAATTGAAGAAATTCTATATCGTAGATTTCTATAAGAAAAGAGCATGACCACACACTGAGCTTTATAGATTATGATTTAATATTCCTCTCAAATTACTGGTCTTGTGCGTGAATTAGAAACCATGTTATATGTAATAATTTGAGCTAAGAACTACAATAAAACATAAATTTGTAGTTAGGGTAAATTTAAAGCAGTGTTCAAAATCATCTCTGTCACATTTAACAAGATGTGGTATGAACCTGGCCCTGGAAGACCACAACCTTGGAAAATATCCTTGCTTCACAAATTTTAATTGACTCATTCATGAAACAGATGGCTCTATAAATTATACGTAGAGAATCAGCAGCTGTAACTCTTTCTTCTTTACTTGAAATATGCATATACATTTGATGAGGTCTTAATTGAAAATATATGTATGAGATGCATATACTTATATATATATATATATATATATATTGTGTGTGTGTGTGTGTGTGTTAGATATTTATGAATGATGACTCTAGAATAATAATTGTTTCTACATTTGGCACCAGGCCAGCAATTACCCAGTGTATTACTGGTACTTTATTTTATCGACCCTGTAAGGATGAAAGGCAAAGTTCTCTTTAGGATAATAATGGTTTCTTATATAGGCACAAGGCCAGAAATTTTTGGGGAGGAGAAAGTCGATTAAATCGACTCCAGTGCATGACTGGTACTTTATTTTATCGACCCTGTAAGGAAGAAAGGCACAGCTAACTTCAGTGGGATTTGAACTCAGATCATAAAGGGCCGTAACTCTATGCTGCAAAGCATAGTGTCCGACCCTCTACCGATACTGCCAATCCACCACCCTAATATTAATTGTTTCTACTTTTGGCACAAGGCCAGCAATTATCCAGTGTATTACTGGTACTTTATTTTATCGACCCCGTAAGGATGAAAGGCAAAGTTAACCTTGGCGGGATTTGAGCTCAGACCATAACACCGCCCTAATAATAATGAATACTAGAATGTTTCTCTTATGCAATGGTGATTTCTACAGAGTCAGAAAGAACTATGACCCCCTCATTTGACATTTCCATGTGAAGCTACAACTGAAAGGATGTTGATTATGTGGCTCTTTTCATATTAGACACCTTTAATTTAAGAATTCCACATAGCTCCAGACTGTATACATGGTTTAGCAATGTCATACAACACAAACAACCTATCTATAAAATAAGACATGATCTAATGAGAATATTTAAGATATACAAATCATATATCACCATTAGCAGCAACGTAACATTTTGAACATCACAGTGTATCTGACCACAGATAAGCATTATCCCTATAGAAGCCAAATACAGAAACAATATATGTAACCAGTAACATCAGTAAACTTTGCTTAGCTATAATCAGAAACCTCATTTACAATTTATCCTCTGACAGGGATATTTTACATTGCGTTGAACCATATTAAAATGATTCATTAATAATATACATTGAACACCATCCACAAAACAGAATCATAAACAAAGAAATGCATTGGTACAATCCTCCATTTAGCATGGATGTAATCACTAACATAGCTGCACACTCTCTGTTGTCTATATTAAGATCTTATTTTTCAATCTAGCATAAATTCTACAAACATTACCTCACAGCATAAATGTGAGCTACTCTTGCTTGACTCCATGAAGGCTCCAATCTATTTTCTGGCTTGTCTGTCATCTTAGAATATCATGTATCATAAAAGTAGTGAAATTCAATTAATTAACCACAATCATTTTTGGAAGATAACTATTTCTTCTTCTTCTTCTTCTTCTTCTTCTTCTTCTTCTTCTTCTTCTTCTTCTTCTTCTTCTTCTTCTTCTTCTTCTTCTTCTTCTTCTTCTTCTTCTTCTCCTTCTCCTTCTTCTTCTATTGTCATAGGGGTAGAGTCCTCAATCACACCTTCTAGCAGGTCCTGTCCGGCAATTTTCCTTTGATGTTCTAACCACATGCTCGTCGTATTGAAGCTGTGATGTCCCAATTAGGAGAAGTGACTCTCTGATCTCTGAGCTACTCACTCTATTGAGTAACATTACACCTAAGACCATTTGAAGGAACCTCATTTCAGTTGCTTGCATTGGAGGTCACATTCTTTTGGTCATTATCCAAGATTCATTACCATAGATAAGGGTTTATATGAACGCCTGATGTCTATATAAATGCCCTAGTATTTGTGTTCAGATAAATGGTGCTAAATTGAAACCATTCAATGTGAGATTAGGACTCCACCAAGGGTGTGTAATGTCACCTCTCCTGTTCATAATCTTCATGAACTGGATTAACATGTGCAGTCAGGTTGGAAGTGATATCATGAATGGCGAGTGTGAGATCAGTTGGCAAAAATGGAACATCATTTGTGAAATATGTCCATCACAGAAAGTCTACACATTTTTTTTGATTTTCATGGAAAATATTATTTTGGTTAGGTTTTATTACTTTCTTTCTATGAAACTTATAGTGAACAAGTATTTTCATAACAGCTATTAGAAAGTAAGACACCAAATGAAAGAAGAAAAAGAATTGAAAAAAGAAAAGAGATTAACATATACCTCTACATTTATGGAATGTCATTCATCATACTTATATTCTTAGTTGCCTTTTATCTACACAGTACCAAGCAGGCAAGCCATTAATCAATTTGTTGGTCATGTGTGTATGTAGATGTACATATATATGTTAATGCTTGTCTGTATCTATGTGTGAGCATACATGTATATTTATGTGTATGTGTCTGTATTTATATGTGTGTATATATGTATATTTATGTATACATGTCTGTATGCATATGTGTAAGTGTATGATATCTGGGTATGTATGTGCATTCATATGTGTGTGTGTATAACCAATAAATTGATTAATTGCTTGAATGCCCAATACCTATATGTGGAATCTGACTTTGCATCAATAATTCATATGATGACCTTTCTAATAATATTGGAAGGTTTGCCAGCGAAATGTTTGTCAGATTTATGAACAAACTTTCCATCTCTAACTATTGGGGTTTTGATCACAGTATTATAAACACATCAATATCGCAGTATAACAGTAGTAACATTTTAAAGGAACAATGAAAATGTACTTTGAAGTTTCATTAAGTTGTATTTCCTTGTTTCATTTGATTTTCGTCTTCTGTCTATATACTTCAGTGGTTTTTATTATTCATTAATTCTGATTCAGAAGGTCAATTCCCATCAACCATAATTTAGCGGGAGGGGAAAAAACTGAAACCTTCATTATTGGCAGTCATTCACTAGATAAATAAAATGTTCTATATATTTCGAATGATCTAATATGAACAGAGATTTTATTTACACTGTTGAGTTTCGTTATTATTCTTAATCAATCAATTTTGACCTTGATGAGATATCTATTAAGTTTTCTGAAAATTATATCAGTAACATTAAAAAAAGAAAATAATATCAGTAACATAAAAAAAAGAAAAGAGAGCAAATCTATAATATTACTGGCCATAATATTTTATCTCTCCCTGTTTTTCTTTCTTTTTTTTATATACATATATTTTAATAATATCAACATTTGCTGCAAACAAATAAAATGAAATAAAATAAAATAAATCACAACAATTCGGGAGGAGGAACTAACAGTCTGAGGATTTTTAGTAAGACTTCAATTTGAATTTTTTGTATTGATTGTGAATGTTCAACTAGGATATCTCTTTCCTATGAACCATGTGCCTTTCTTCATCATTTTTAACCTTTCTGATTTCACTCTTTTTGTTGATATATTTTTTCTATCATACATATAATATAGTAAATAATAGACAAGTTCCTAGACCCCATTCACTTACTGAGTGGGGCAGACCTCATCAAATTGTACCAAGGAAACTGTTTTCATTAGACATTCCATTGCTGATACTATATACCAGTCACAACTTCTGGCCGAAGGAGCAGAGTGTCTTGCTCAAGGACATAACACATTGCTCACTCTGAGAATTGAACTCAAAATTGGGAGATTGCAAATCCAATTCCCTAATCACTAAGCCAAATGTCTTCACTATTATGTAATGCACTAAAACAATCAGGGAGTTCTTAAAATTGTTATTATAATCATATTATTATAATTAATAATGATAATAATAATAGCTGTTTGAAAGATAAACAACATAGTAAATTGTTTAACTCTTTCAACTGTTGGAGTCTGTGGCATTAGTAATAAATGGATAAAAGTTTAAGTAAATCATGTTTATTAATGAGTTAAAGTTGCTGACATCATTTATTATAGTCATGGCATGACCTTTACAATTATTAATTGGTTTGCTTTTTAGTTAAAATAGATAAGAAAACTGAAACTTCATAAAATAAAATAAAATGAAATATTGGACAAACAATATCAAAACATTTTCTATATTTTGTTATAGACAATTTTCATACTGAATGCTCTTGACAAAAAATAGTCAAGTCATTATGATTAGCTCTATGGCAATGGTGTTGTTTTCAGCTTTAAATGATTATACATGTTCAAAATTTAGTTTGTTAATCGTTTTTATTTGAATAATTCAACAGAATAGATGTGAGAGAAAAGAAAAAAAAACAATTAAATTAAATGTCTTAAATTTCCAAAATTAGAAGTGACTGATGATTAATTACATGTATTCAAATCTTTAATATTTCATAGATTTCACAGGAACCACCGGATAATAGCATTTATTTAAGTAATGCTGATACCACTTGACCTCTGATTGCCGCAGAGAATTCATATAGATTAATTAGTCTGTCAAAAAACTAGTCAAGAATTCTAATTTAGATAGTTGTCAAAGCTGTTTTAGTCTTCAACACCAGTTGCATGGTCGGACTGTTAAGTTATATCGAATATAAGCATAGAGGAACAATGTGTATGTGGTTCTTCTAAGGGAAGTCTCTATTTTTTCCTATATGTTTGTCATTAGAAATACTTGCTGTAGTCTGTCTCTTTAAGGTACTTTATCACTTCTAGAAGAAAGTATAGTATGATTATTCATTTTATAAAATTAAGAAAAATAAAAAAAAAAGCGATTTTATGTTTCATTCTTATGCTGGGTTCAGCAATTGGAATGTGGTCTTTCTAGAGCAAAACTTTCAATGTTTTTACATGATCCTATTAACCTCAGTATTTATTTTATTGATATGTATTTGTTGAACTGCTATACAATAATGTATAGAACATATAACATAACCAACAACTCTAGCTTTTTATACTGTTGCAATTATACATAGACACTAACACACACATATGATGGGCTTCTATACATCTTTTGTTTGCCATAATCACTAGCATTTTTAGTAAAAGATCAATGTGCTGTGTTTGGAATCAAACTGTTGCTTCAAAACAAATTTCTTAGTCACACAATAAGATCTGGGATGATTTTCAGCACTTCAGATTACATTATAAGTGTAAGCAGTGGGCAATTCTTCTTCGGCAGATATATGTTTAAAGGTAATCTAATCTTGTTCATTTTGTGTTTGTTTTCAAATAGTGTATATCTAGGACTATATATATATATATATATATATATATATATATATATATATATATGTATGTAAAAGTAAACAGAAATAACAACACAATCGGTACAGTATATGGAGGGTATATATTAGGTTAACGCTTGATATAACAGGAAGAGGGTCTTAACGTTTCGGACGCTAGTCGTTCATCAGAAGAAAGAATTAGAAATAAAATAGAATAAAGGGATGGGCGGGATGGAATTATATATATATATATTAAATCATGTGGTGAGATTTCATGGAGATTTGACTGTTATGTCTAGTAGAAAAAGTTACTGGATAAAGAGATTCTTCCATTATTTTGATTCCCAGTAGTAATGGCTTCACTTTCTATAAATGTATTCTTGGAAAATCATAAACGTTCCCTTTCAATATAACCTTCATTCTTGATGCTCAGTGAATTATACTCACAGTCCATCTCTTGTTACTACTTTTATTTTTTATCTTTAGCAGAGAAATATGTTTGGATTTTTCATCTAAACTATTTTGCATTAACTTTAACATTCGTATAGCATTCTATTGAAAACATATACGAACGTGTTTAATAAAACGTTGCATCAGTCATAAAGGGATAGGTATTGCTTTTTCTGGGAATGAATATCTATTGCTAATTCTTATGAAGGTGCAACACAATGTAGTAAATTCAGCATCAGCTCAGCAGATAATACATTTATTTAAGTAATGCTAATACTCTGTGACCTCTAATTGCAGCAGAGGTTGCATGTATATTGTCATGTAAAGAGATAATAATTCTAGTGGGAACAAATTCTCAGGAGAGCTGGCCAGTAGAAGAACTTCAGAGATGAAACGTCCCTCAAGCAAATGTTTTGGCCTTAATTTCTGAGACTTGTCAAAGTGGTTTTAGTCTTCCACACCAGTTAAAGTGCAGAATTTTTAATTTATATTGATTATAACTTAGTGGAACAGGTTACAAAAATAATGTTACTGTGTTTTTCTTCTTTCTTCATAAAAGTTTTACATTGGAGACATGAAATATCTGATATATTCTGCTTTATAAAATGTGTGTATATATATATATATATATATATATATATATATATATATAATAACAATATATATTATTGATATATATATATATATATATATTATTGATATATATATATATATATATATATATATATATATATATATTATTGATATATATATATATATATATATATATATATATATATATATATATATATTATTGATATATATATATATATATATATATATATATATATATTATTGATATATATATATATATATATGTAGATAAATCTACCAAAATATATGGTAGTGTCCAATCCGTATGAAGAACTCAAAGTAATCCAAATATCATGAAAAGAGAAGATGTATTCAAAATTTTTTCAATGAAAAACACAGGAAAACAGAGTCAAGATAAATTAATAAAAATAATGAATAAAAACAAAGAAACAGTTCCTTATATTAAAAAATTCATCATTTTACCATCGTTTCTAGGATATATATGTGTGTGTTGGTATGTATATCATATAGATCTATGTAAAATTTTTACAAACTATCAGAGGGAATATACATACCTACACATATATATGCTGTCTTCAGAAATAATAATTATTTCTGAAGACAGCATATATATGTGTAGGTATGTATATTCCCTCTGATAGTTTGTAAAAATTTTACATAGATCTATATGATATACATACCAACACACACATATATATCCTAGAAACGATCGTAAAATGCTGAATTTTTTAATATAAGGAACTGTTTCTTTGTTTTTATTCATTATTTTTATTAATTTATATATATATATATATATATATATATATATATATATATATATATATATATATATATATATATAGAGAGAGAGAGAGAGAGAGAGAGAGAGAGAGAGGTATGAACCCAACCACGATGTAAGCCAAAACTGCTTGGCATTATGTCGGTTCATGCCCTTTTCTATACTCACCCTGCATCTTCCCATGCATTGAACACTCCCATCCATGTTTTGTGGTCTCTCTGGTCTCAGCACCACATATTTTCTCTCTCTCTCTCTCTCTCTCTCTGTATATATATATATATATATTGCAGTCATGCATATATACACCCACTTACAACGGTTTCAATTCTTAAAATTTCAAGATTTTCCCATAGTATGTGTGTTTGTGTGTTAGACTACCCCTCAGTTTTCATCATTTATATTTCACTGATATTGTTTGTCAACATGAGTATATAGGCTGTGGCAGATGACCAAGTTGTTGCACAGTTAAACTGAATCAGGAACTGTATGTTTAGGAGGCACAATTAACCACACAACATGCCTGAACCTATGTTGAGGCTGATTTCAGATACTATTTTGGTACAGAGATATTAACTTGGATAATCAACCTAATTTAATATTCTGCCTTAAAAGAAGATATGCTATCATATGAGTAATTTATTGAACATTGTGCATCTCTCTCTCTCTGTTTCTTTCTCTCTTTCTCTCTCTCTCTCTCTCTCTCTCTCTCTTTATATATATATATATATATATATATATATATATATATATATATATGTGGATGTGTGTGAGTTGGAAGGAAATAATTCTCTAAGAGGTTTCAAATATAATGAGAGACTTCTATTTTAATAATATATTTCACTTTCATTTGATTGTGTCATTCTGCTGAACATGATTTTGAAGGATTTTGTTATTATTATTTGTTTGATTATTTATTTGTTGCTGAAGAAGATTCAATTATAGTATTTAAGAAGATACCCAATTTCTCATAAATTTTGAATTCAATTTTCACAAGACTACATGAAGAATATATCACATAATTGAGAGAAAAATCTTAGAAATAGCATTATTGAATGCCATTTAAAAAATCTATCTAATAGTTACAAATTGTTTCCTACCTCTCAGCATACACTCACACACACATGCTCTCTCTCTCTCTATCTCTCTCTCTCCCTCTCTCCCCCTCTCCTCCTCTCCCCCTATCTCCCTCTCACTCTCTCTCTCTCTCTCTCTCTCTCTCTCTCTCTCTCTCACACAAACGTGCACATTTTCTCCCTCTTTCTCTCACACACACACCAACACACAAGGTAGTGAATTATCTTTTAATACCTGCTTCATTTTAAGATTACTTTCAGATCCTTATCTTTATTTAGTTTCTAAGTAGTGATGCTTTTGAGAATCATGGACTTCAGCAAATACCTCATTTTATTGAATTAAGATTCCAAACTAAGAGCAAAAAGAAAATCTAAAGTATAGCAATCAATTAAATTACCAATTTTCTTGTTTATAACAAGAGTTTATTTATCTTTACAGTCTAAATTTAGATTTATTTCAAAGTGTCTAAGAATCTGATTTGTGTGCTCTTTCGATCAATTAAGCTTTGTATTGTTTGTTTTTTCTGTTGCTGTATTTTCTGTGTAAAACCAAATCTTTTGTTGCTTGTTAGTTAGATTGATTTATATTCAATGTTTGCATTTGCCATTAATAGGAAGATCAATAAGTTATTGGGAAAACAACAGCACCAAGGAATACTTGTCTTTGCCACAAGTAACACTTTCTCTCGTTTGGCCTCAAGTAAATAAGCTTAGTAAAATAAGCAAATAGTAATTATCTTTTGTAAGAGTCATATCTTGCTAATCTTCTTTACTGGAACATAAGAAGCTTGCTACATGCTCTTCTTCATACATAGAAAAAAATACATTACAACTGAACTTGTTGCCAATTTATGATTCCTATTGCTCCAAACTATCTAGTTGATAGGTTACGACAAGTGATGGCATGTTACAGCTGTTCTATAATGGTGATTTCTAGCCTTCTCTCTACTGAATACCTCTTTTATTTAAATGAATTTTCCCATGTAACCCTGTTACTATTACTTCCATCCTAGTGTGAGAACTCTTGTTCTATACGATATCTGAAAGAAAAACCTTGTTAAAACAGGTTATCATGAGAGGCACTATGTCACCGATCATATCTATGACAGTTTGTCCAGTTCTCTAAATTTCATTCTGAGTATCAATTCGATTAGAACATTTACAGACATTTCATGTTTGGTGAGAGCATGGAGGAATAAATTAATAGGTTATTAATCAATGATCATCAATTTCTTCAGATTCTAGATTATATAGTATTAGGCAAATGGTCAAGTATGATGGGTGTTGACATGTCTAAAAACAAAGTCTAAAGTCCGTCTCAAGTCCGGAGGCTCCTCAGGCTTATGCTTATCCCAGTTTCCATGGTGTGAAGTGATGGAGAGTATAAGACAGTATGCCAGTCCATCACAGGGTTAAACCCTCATCTATTCTTGGTACACATTTTCAACTAACTATACTGGAGCAATGTGAAATGAAGTGTTTTGCTCAAGAAGACAACTCAAAGACCAGTCCAGGAATCAAAATCACATTATGATTGTACATCCAATACATTTAACATTAGGCCATGCACCTATTGATAACTATAATACCTGTTGATATGCTTGTACTATTATTCATGTGTCTGTGATCTGAAAACAACACTTAGTGGCTGATTCTGCCTAAGTATAACTAGGTAATGCATTGCAGTATATGTAGCAGTAACACCATTGAAAAATTGACAAATGTGTTGCTAGGTCAGTGTTTGCTTTGATCAAGGCAACTGGTTACTACTCTGCTATATTCCTTTCTTGAATCATGTTGTTGTTAAATTACATCATATATACTCTTTCCTCATCAACGCTGTAATGTCCACATTTCCTGCTAACAACTGCTGGTCAAATCTACATAGATCATGTTAGTACTGAAGCAGGGTTACTGATCTCTCAGACATGGCAGGATCTACATCTCACTTATATATGGTCTCACATTCTACCAAGTGCATAGAAGAGGTTGTCATGTCTTTGACTCAACTAATCGTTCTCCCAATCCTTTATATGATGAGATATTTATGGCTGGATGCTATAAATATTAAGTAATTAGGAAGTTGATTTGGTAGAGCCGTTAGAGTGTTGGATATTTATTGTGTCTTTGCCAGAATCCTGCTGAGTTCTACTTCACCTTTCATATTTGCAAGGTTGATAAAGTAAGTACCATCCTGGATGCTCTGTTAGATCAAGGGAGGGAGGTCAAGTGGGTGTTTGCATCTGCTCACAACTGCATGGAAACCAAAACTCTTAGCAAAGTCATGGTATATATTATCAAGGTATAATAGATTGTAAGTGACAGTTGTAGTTTTAGTTTTTTTTTATTGATTAAGAATCTAATAGACCTATAGTGAAAGGCATTCCATCATTGGCCAGCCTGATTTTTGTAGACATAATTTATCTAGAAGTACATTATCCAATGTGCTCTTCATTTTCTAAGATGACTAGCTATGATTTGAGGTAGATTTGGCCTCTAATTATGCCATGTCAAACAATTTCATAGAAGTATCTGCAATGGTCTGTTTGAAGCATTATATGCAGGGATATTTCATATTTTGTAAAACGATCAAGATATATTTTGATAATCATTCCAATATATGTTTAGTAAAGAAATATTAAATTCTTGTTTAACATTCAATGTAAAACATATTATATTTATAGGTATCTAAAAGTATATAGGAAATATATTTTTGTATATCTTACATTAGGCTATAAGACAGAAAATTGGCAGAGTCAACAGAAAGTCAGATAGAATGCTTTGTGTTATTCATTTCGGCTCACTGTTCTCTGATTTCAAATCCCACCTAGGTTAACTTTGCCTTTCATCCATGCAAGGTCGATAAAAAGTACCAATTTACTGGGGTAAATTATTTTTCTATATCTCCTTCTCATTTCCATTTCCACTTTCTCTATCCTTCTCTGGAAGAAATTTACTGTATTCACGCCTGGAGAGGAGATGTGCTTTGTCAGGTTTAAAAAATGTCCCAGAAACCCTATTTCAATATGGCACCCTTGACAACACCCTCATGAGTAAAAGGACCATCCATCATGTTCTTTTTACAATTGGCAACATTAAACATTGGTGTCTTTTGTATATAGTTGCATGGAAGTATAGCAATTTAGTGACCGAAGTGATGTGTTTAAAAGTACACACATGCAGTATGTGTTGTTATCTACCCCTGATACTTTGCTTTACCTCTATCCAGCTATAAACTACTAAGAAGTGTGTCTTGATAAACCCTTATTAATATAGGACAACTGATATACAATTACATATTTTGTTAACTTAATTGAGATATACCTCTAATTTTTGTTTTATTTATGGAATGGTAGAAACTGCAGAGTGCTAGAAAAATGTTTCATGATATTCAGTTGTGCTCCTTCACATTCTGAGTTTGAATTTCAGCTAAATTGACTTTGTATTTCGTCCTTCTGAGATCAATACAATAAGAATCAGTCAAGTGGCTTTGTGAAAAGCATTGGGGGATGTTTGGCAATGATGGTATAACAGTAGACTAAATGTTTTTAGATATTCAATTGTGTCACATTTGGCTTTTAATACAAATAATAGCCTAAATTTTAACTTTCCCATTCATCCATTCAAAAGAGAGGGATGTCAACATATTTTTTCCATATCTCATTTGTATCTTCCCATATAAATTTGTGACTTTATGCCAGTGATGTGACATTTTGAACTATGAAAATTAAGTGAAATTTCAATGTGTTTTAATTGTTTATTTGCTTACAATGATAAATATAAAAATCCCAGAAGCAGTTTATGCATTAATAAAACACAACATATGCTGACAACAAAGCAATTTTCACCTGCATACATTCTACTCAACATGTTTGTTCTATAGTGAATCAACTATGTAGAATTGCATGCTGCTCTAAATTTAAGGTTTCTATTTTTATTTCATTGTCCTTCCATGCACCTAAATCAAACGGATACTGTTAATATTTCATTTTAATTGTTCAGGAATGTGTCCTAGAGTGATATTTATTTTTAAGTGAAAAGATTCTGAATGTCATTTAGTTTACTATCTTCAAGAAGGAAGAGAAATGACAAGAGATTTCTCTGTAGACTAGATCAAAGAGAAGAGACAAATATTTGAATAAAACAGTGTGTGATATGAACATGTGCATGTGCACACATACAGGAGTTTGTGTGTGCACAAACAAATATAGAGTTAGTTACTTTGTGAGTCATCAAATACACCTGAACATAGTTGCTTGGTCTACTAGAAATAGCAATCAAATCACATTCCTCTGTCTTATAAAAAGAAATATGTATTGAATAATGTATTTCTGGATATATTATGGATAAATGTGAGATAATCATTTGCGAACCATCTTTTATAATAGGACTACTATATCAAGTCTGCCAACAGGAGATAATCATGTGTGAAAGATCTTTCATAATAGGACTAATATGGGAAGTTTGCCAACAATATATGCCTGCACCATAACTGCACATATTAATGCAAGTACATAGCTAGTTAATTTGAAATCTTTGGTGACTTGAAATCTCCATACTTTACAATGGATATGAGGAAAACAGTGATACATTTGTACCAACTAAAACTATTTATCATTGCAAAACATTTGAAGGATTGTCTTATGCGATAAATATAGTAAATATCAAGTTTAGAACCATTGTACACATATGACTAGCTAGAAAACAGTCAAATTAAATTTATTTTAAAGTATCAAATAACAAAACATTGATGATAATGTTTCTGTGCACCTTTAAAATGTTTGTTGAAAGTAACTTTTAGAACACAGACCATTGAGTTTATTTGAAATAAAAACTTATATATGCATATATATGTATATATATGTATATATATATATATATATATATATATATATATATATATATATATATATATATATATATATATATATATATATGTGTGTGTGTGTGTGTGTGTTTGTGTAGAATAAGGAAATTGCAAAGTTTGGTGTAGATGTTAAAAAGTCCTGTATTTACAAAGCTGTGATACATATTTCTATGACTATCATGACTAGGCGATTTTTCAATGATATAATCAGTCACACAATATTATTGGACAGCATCTTATGTGATAAGGTTATGTTTCCAAGGCTGTCCAATCTAGAGATAATGGTATGAACAGAAATGATGCTTTCATAACCGAAGTCCATTCCATTACATAAGATGCTGTCTAATGATATTGCATGACTGGTTGTATGATCATCATAGAAATATGTATCACAACTTGGCTTTTATCCTTTCCTTACTCTACATATACTGTGTCACTGACAGACAAACCATATTTGGAAGAAAATATATGATGTTCAATGTCTATATCGAATTGCATCATTATTCACTGATTGGGGCATTTCATACATAACACTGATAAGTCAACATATTTTATGTAAGTATGTATATATATATATATATATATATATATATATATATATATTTATATATATATAAATATACATGTATGTATATATATATGTGTCTGTGTGTGTAAAAATTAAATCAATATAAATATGTAAAAATGATATTTCTGTTGGAATATATATTTGTGTTTCGATCACATTCACAAACTCTGTCACATGTACCAAAATAGCTGGTACTTTGGTAAATGTAAAAGTTTGTTATCAGCCATTGATAGCTATTATGTTTTATACTCTATATCCTTTACAGCACCTTCTCACCAAAACATTTTTTTTCAAAAATTATTTATTGTATAAATTTGATACCAAATATATTTCCTTTTAGTTCTTTTCAGCTATGAAATTGTATAGAAAGTAAGCTACTATAGATATTTTGTTTAGGAAATGGTGGGCAGGTGTTTGATTTTGCAACATATTATATATTCGTGAGTGTCATCTTTGAACATGTCATCATTGTTTATTTTTTTTCTTTTATATTTTAGTTGCCAGGCAGCAGATTCAGTTACCATAACAATATATATAAATGGTGAGTCTACAGATTTAGATACAAAATGTGGAAGAGAACTGCCACCAATGTACATGTCCAATGAACACAGAATGACAGTTGTGTTTAGAAGTCTAACATATTCACATACAGTCACGGGGTTCCAGGCGGATTATGCATTTGTCAGAAGTAAGTACAAAATACCTTTCCTGAAGAATTTTGAGGACAACTATGTTATGTTGTTTATGTGTACAGATGTTAGTATCTTATATGATTTTAGAATAGAATACGGGTGATGTTTATATGTGTGTATGCATGTGTACATGTGTATGTGTATCCATAAAATATGATTTCATGTTTCCCTTTTCTTTATTTGTTTGAGTCCTTTGTTGCACACTTGTTTTCTCACCAATGATTTCTTGTACACATCTCATGTATATATATATATATATATATATATATATATATATACCGTCCAAACCCATGCAAGCGTGGAAGATGGACGTTAAACGATGATGATGATGATGATGATGATGATGATGATGATGATGATGATGATATATATATATATATATAAGCATGGCTGTATGTGTGATTAAGGAGTTTGCTTTGCAATCACATGGTTCTGGGTTCAGTCCCACTCTGAGGCACCTTGGGTATGTGATCTTTCCCATAACCTCACATTATCAATGCCTTTATCATCATCATCATATTCCTAAGTCTAACAGTGAAGAAAAGGCAATTACAGAAAATCTCTCCGTGGCTGGTAATACAATAACATGTACCCTGTACATATGTTGGAAATTGGAAGGCCATCCAGTCAGTAGACTTATGCTAAATTTATGACTATAACTAATATGATGGAAAGTCTTAATTGTTTATAAAAGAGGAACATTTACCATGGTGGTTGTGCCACACACTAATGTTTTGGTCAAGGGGGCACATTTTGCTATGTTTATCATCGAAAAATCGCACTAACGCCCACACCATCAGAAACTTCTCTTAGGGGCTTTGTAAAATCTACCTTCATCACAAATAACAATATCAGTAATTGTCATAACTGCTGGCTTTAATCAACATTTTGGTTAACACCATAATCTATGATATGAAGAATGAAGAAAGGTGAAGCCTATTGGAATTCTCTGATGCAAATATTCTAGTTGTTTGTGACTTCAGGAAACTGGCCAGCTAAGTAATCATCCAACAATAAGGTGAATACATTAACGTGATAGACTTCCCACACAGCAAAAGGTGCGATAAATATTATGAATACTAAGTCCTTCCCTGGTAAAGTGTGTGTCACATAAAATATATTAGTGATCAGCATTAAGTGCATCTATGATATAAAATCTTTTAAATGTTCAGAAGAAGTTGATCTTTTTTACTGCAAGCAAATAACATCGAAGGCATACGTTCTGAAAGCATAGCTAACAAAATAAGAATCAGTCAGGAAGAAGTCTTTCTTGTAAACAAGGAGATTCACTTTTCAAGTGAAGGGCAGATGGTATGATGTATATGTATGAAGCATGATATTGCATCATAGAAAAGCATTAACATTGAATGTGCTGGGTATGCAAAAATTGGAAAGAATGATGTAAGCTCTATTGCATGTGTAATGTCAATGTGCATAGATAAACAAGCTGAGAGAAAAATAGTGTGTTAGAAAAACCTACAATGGAACAGATATATAACGTGTATGGCTGATGACAGCTGAGTTACAAAATGCCAAATGATGCAAATGAAAAGAAGCTGCAGAAGATGAAGACCTAGGAAGCCATGAAGACCAGTAATGAAAACTCATTTCAAGGTTCTGAACCTCACAAGGGTGATAAGGGCCTCCAAGAAATGACCAGGTTTTGTGCTGGAGAAGACACATATAACCAATGCAAGCAGGGTTAAGTGGATATAGAAATGAAGTTGATAGCAGATATTTATTAGAACTACGGTGACAGTAATATCTGCGTACGCACCCCAATCCGGACTGCCCGGCACTATAAAAGACAGATTCTATGAGACACTGATGCTAACTACCTCCCAAATATCCGACAGTGACTATATAATTATCGCAGGCGACCTAAATGGTCACGTTGGACAACATTGTGACGGCTACGACGAAATCCATGGAGGCTATGGGTTTGGTACTAGAAATGAGGAAGGCTCCAGAATCCTGGAATTCTGTGATGCAAATAACCTAACTATCTGTAACACTAACTTCAAAAAACGTGACAATCACCTGATCACCTATAGATCCGGGGAACACACAAGCCAGGTAGATTATATCCTTACCAGAAGACGTGACAGAGTGTCTGTTGTAAACACTAAATCCCTCCCCCATGAAGAATGCACCTCCCAACATAGACTGATAATTAGCGACCTCATAGTCAGGACGAGACGTACTCGACAGCAGAAGAGGACTATCCTCAGGAGAAAAATATGGAAGCTAAAGGACCCCACAGCCAGGAATAAATTTCAAAGCATATTACTTGATGCTTTCGACAGTAAGGAAGAACATTTAGAGTCGGACGATATAGAGGGAGAGTGGGAATTTCTGAAAGCAAACCTGCTGTTGGCGACAGACGAAGTCTGTGGCTGGAGCAGGCCTGTAGGCAGGAGGAGAGTAACATGGTGGTGGAACAGTAAGGTGGAGGGGTCAATTAAGGCCAAAAAGCAGGCTTGGAAAGTATGGCGGGATGGGGGAAGTAGAGAAGACTATCAAGTGGCCAGGAGGGAAGCTAGGAGACAAGTGTACTTAGCAAGAAGGGAAGCTGAGGAAAGAAAGTTCAAGCATGTTCTACAACGCGATGACCAAAAACGTGAGGTGTTCAGGATTGCTAGGCAATGCGTCAAGGAAAACCGTGATATTGTCGGGGAGAAGTGTGTACTAAACGACGATGGCACACTTGCCATCACCGACGCTGATAAGAAGGTAGCTTGGAAGTGTCACTATGAAAGGCTACTAAATGAGGAGAATAAATGGGAGAAAGACAGTCTCCCCCATATCGACCCAATAGAGGGACCAGCAGTGTTAGTCGAGGGGAGTATAATAAGTAAGGCAATCAAGGATATGAAGACGGGTAAGGCGGCTGGGCCTTCGGAAATAGTTGCTGAGATGCTGAAGGCATCTGGCACGGTGGGACACACCATGGTCACCCGCATAGTTAACCAAGTCTTACAGAATGGGGTTGTTCCGAAGGACTGGCATAGCAGCATCATCGTTAACTGTTATAAGGGTAAAGGAGACGCCCTAGATAGGAGTAACTATAGAGGCATTAAATTAATCGACCAGGTCATGAAGGTCACGGAAAAAGTAATAGCGCAACTAATCAGAGAGAGAATTGACCTAGATGAAATGCAGTTCGGGTTTGTGTCAGGCAAAAGTACCACAGACGCTCTTTTCATAGTACGACAACTACAGGAGAAGTACCTAGCTAAAGGTAAACCCCTCTACTTAGCTTTTGTCGACTTGGAGAAAGCCTTCGACAGAGTCCCCCGCTCCATTATCTGGTGGGCTCTTAGAAAACTAGGCGTTGACGAATGGCTTGTGAGGGCTATACAAGCCATGTATAAAGAAACAGTCAGCAAGGTTAGAATTAACAACGAATATAGTGAAGAGTTTAGCGTAAAAGTTGGCGTCCATCAGGGCTCTGTTCTCAGCCCCCTACTATTTATTATTGCCCTTCAGGCTATAACAGAGGAGTTCAAGACAGGCTGCCCATGGGAACTCCTATACGCAGACGACCTGACACTCATAGCGGAATCAATGGCCGAGCTAGAGAAGAAATTCCAAACATGGAAGCACGGCCTAGAGTCAAAAGGACTTAAAATTAACCTGGCTAAGACCAAAGTTCTAGTTTGTAGGAAAGAAAACAAGGCGGCGGTCCCTTCTGGGAAATGGTCGTGCTCGGTGTGTAGGAAAGGCGTAGGTAGAAACTCCATTTTATGTCCTAAATGCAAAGTATGGGTGCATAAAAGATGTAGTGGGATCACAGGTAAGCTAACTAAGAACATAGATTTTACATGTGGCCGGTGTTCTGGTGCAATAAGTAGCAGCAAGTGCCCACAAAATACTAGCTCTTTCAATTGCGCAGAGGGTTCTATAGAAATAGTGGACAGCTTCCGTTACCTGGGCGATAAAATCAGCAGTGGGGGAGGGTGCTCTGAAAGTACTGTAGCTAGAGTCAGAACTGGTTGGAAAAAGTTCAGAGAGCTTATACCACTATTAGCTGCTAAAGGGTTGTCCCTAAAAATGAAAGGCAGGTTGTACGATGCCTGCATACGAACAGCAATGCTGCATGGCAGTGAGACCTGGGCATTGTGTGCAGAGGATATACGCAGACTAGAGAGGAACGAAGCTTGCATGCTCCGCTGGATGTGTAACAGTAATATACGTGAACGGCAAAGCATAAACGAACTAAGGAAAAAATTAGAGATAAGAGGGATCAGATGTTGTTTACTCGAGAGAAGGCTACGTTGGTATGGACACGTGATGCGCATGAAAGTCGATAGCTGTATAACAAAGTGCAGGGCAATAAAGATAGACGGTAGTCACGGAATAGGCAGACCTAGAAAACCCTGGGACGAGCTGATAAACTCCGACATCACACACTTACACCTCTCCAAGACAATGTCACTGGACCGAGACCTTTGGCGGTACTCAGTAACAGAGAAGACCCGCCTTACCTAAATATATAGTAAAACCTACTGCAGCCAGTAGGCATCTCTAACAAAATACACCCCGTCCCACCACCACCACTCCCACCCCATCCACACCACCCCGTTCTATGTAAAGTTATGTTGGTGCCGCGCCATCGAGGCCGAAACAAATGAGATCGTGTAGGTGTCACGACAAAAAAACACACAGTCCACGCTGTAATGTGGCCGTGTAGGCAACACGGTAAAAACCTCCCAGACCCACACTGTAAATGTGGTTGGTGTTAGGAAGGGCATCCAACTGTAGAAAACCTGCCAGACAGTCCTATGCGAGCAAGACAATCACTCTTGCCTCAAGTGGGACTACCCCCGTCCAAACCCATGCAAGCGTGGAACACGGACGTTAAACGTTGATGATGATGATGATGATGATGATATATATATATTATATACAGAGAGAGAGAGATATTCAATACATGAAGTTTGTGTCAATTTTATTAAAAGCTGAGGACTCCTGAATTGTAATTGTTAGTTTCACATTTCAAATTTTCAAATAATTAAAGTAAGTGTAGTAGTATATCCATATATAAGCAAACATATTTGAAATACCTCAAAATATGATTAACAAACAGTAGATTGAGATTGATTAGTTGCTGGACTAACATCAGAAAATTAATCACACATTGATCCATACATCACTATGCACAGAAAACATGATATGTTTACATATTCATGTGTAAAAGCACATAATATTTTCAATAAATAAAAAAAATATATAGAATCAGTTCCTGTCCCACCCTTGCAAGCAGGGAAAAGCGGACGTAAAATCAAATGATGATGATGATGATGATATGTATGTGTGGGTGTATATATATATATATATATATGTATGTATATATATATATGTATACTAGCAGTAAAGCCCGGTGTTGCTCAGGGCTGCTCAGTCACTGTGTTAAAGTTACAATGTTAAGTTCCTTTCTTGGCTTAAAAACTGTAGAGTCTACAGTGTAGACTTTCATGTGGTACTTTTGATTAATATTTCCTCAACCAACAGTATACCTTATGAAGTTAAGAAAACATAACCATAACTCCAATGTTAAAACAAAACAGGATGCTGGGGATAAAAACTGCACTGGTAATCTATTAACAAAAATTGAAAATGTAAACACTGAAACACTTGTCTCAAAAAAAAAACATCAGCGTAACCAAACTATCGGTCATTTTGAAACAAAGAAATTGGATGGACATGAAAAACAAAAAAAAAATGCAATTTCATCGCCTATCACCTCTCTGCACGACTGTCTGTCTGCACAACTTTATCGCCTATATCACTTCTCTGCACTACTGTCTGTCTGCATGCCTCCATCGTCTATCGGCCCGACTCTCTGTCTGCACAACTTTATCGCCTATATCACCTCTCTGCACGACTGCCTGTCTGCACAACTTTATCGTCCATAGCAGTAAAACCCGGCGTTGATCGGGGCTGCTCAGTAGCTGTGTTAAAGTTACAATGTTAAGTTCCTTTCATATTCATATGTAGAAGAAACGTAGCCCATGTGTCAAGTTTTGTGAAAATCGGTTGCGAACTCGAGAAGATATGACGTTTTGTTGCATTGCACTGCAGTGCTCAGTCGATTCCAAGGAAGCGGTTGAAGGGGGTTATCTGCGGGGAGGCCCTATAATCAATATCTGGAAAAATGAAAGTGCCCATGACCATCCGGAATACATAAGTAACCTATGTGTTAAGTTTGGTGAAAATACTGTAGAAATGCATAAGGTTTACACACACACACGCGCGCGTTTGTATGTATTTGTGTGTGCGTATGTATATGTATGTGTATGTCCATCGGCGCATACTTATGTACTGGCCTAAATCATCACTATTTACTTTTACTATTTTAAGGCAAAGTTAAAATCCCGTCGAGGTTAACTTTGCCTTTCATCCTTACGGGGTTGATAAAATAAAGTACCAGTAATGAAGCTGGCCTTGTGCCAAAAGTAGAAACAACTATTTTAATAACCTCTGTCATTTTCGTTTACAATTTTATTTACATCATTCTTAAACTTCGGGGCTGGAAATCATTCGGTTATTTTAAATAGAATATTAGTCTAACGACTCCATTTATACCATAAACTTGGTCTCGTCTTTGCATGAAATTGTTCTTTCCGGTCCACATAACGACGTATTATCCTCGCTTTTTTTCTGTTCTTTACCACGGAACGTCTTCACGAACCAAAATATCGTCTTCCTGTTTTCCTTCGGTTGCAACGTTTCTCGAAATATTTAATTCTGCGTTCACAGATTGAATTTTTTTAGTTTAAGAAGATCCCGTTAATGTTGAAAGCAGCGATTCTTTGCTTAAACTTTCTTTCTTTCTCAACCCCTCTCCTTTTTTTCTCATACCCCCTCTCTCTCTTTCTCTCTCTCGCTCTTACTCATACCCCCTCTCTCTTCCTCTACAGAATGGAGAACAATAAAGAATGCGTAGATCTCTCTTTCTCTCTCTCTCTCCCTCTCTGTCTTTATATATATATGTGTTTGTGTGTGTGTGTGTGAACCAGCGTTCGTCGCCATTCTCTCTCTCTCTATCTGATTATCTTGTACCTCTCTCTGTATAATGACCTATCAACCTATCTCACTCTCTCTCTCTCTACATCTCCCTTTCTCTCTTTAGATGTATATGTATATGTGTGTGGTGTGATACATATATATATAGAGAGAGAGTTGCAACATGTATGTAGTTTCATAGATTTTTTAGGGTAGTAGTGAGAAGAATTAAGCATGTAAGAGAGAGGGTTACAGCATGTATTTAGTTTTTTCATAGAAGCAGGAAATCGTTGGCAAACTTTATTACGCGTTGACCATCCTTGGTAAATTTCGAGTACATTGGAAACAAAATCATCAAAATCGGTAGAGAAATGTGGAAATGCATAAACATCATACACATACACAGACAGACATCTTCCGTTTTATATAAATATATATATATATATATATATATATATATGTATATGTGAATATAGTCGGGTCGTCGGCGACTAAACCGGCAACCCCACCAAGTTTACTTGGTGAGGAGGGTGATTTTGGACACCCTGCAGGACAAAAAACAAAACCTGACAAAGGGCGGAAGAACTCATAAGCCTCAACGGCCATCCAAAAGTGTGTAAATATGTATATACACATGTACCGCGTGGTTAAACCACTGGGAGTGAAGGAACCCTAGCCTTTGTCAGAGCATTCTTCTAGGAGAAGGCAACTCAGGAAACTGGGATAGCTCCCATATAAAACCTGTGGCTCAGTAGTTACCGATGATGTTGATCTTTTCTTCTTTTCGGGTTATAGCTACTGTCGCTCAGAGAGTGGGATTGGCTCAGTGCAGTCTTTCCTCACTTTAAAAAATATCTTCACGCACAGGCATTGCAGGATAGAATTAATTAATAATTATTAATAATGGTGTATCGTGCAATGGCCATACTCGATAACGAGGGGGAAGCCATCATATATATATATATATATATATATATATATACATATACAAATATACTCGCATGCATGCACAAATATACACATGCAAAGACACCCCTGGTTGTTGGACGATAATTTCATCTCATCCTATTTCTGTTTTGTTTTGTCTCAGGGTAATACAATTATTTCTACTTTCCTTAGTGTATCCAGCTGTATAATGGATATCAGGTCATCTGCTAAAGTTACTTTTATAGCATGCACTCACATGCTATAAAAGTTACTTTGCTAGACTAGATTGTATTCGAAATTCCTAAGTTGTCAGTTTGCAACCTGCATTTGAAATTGATATACAGGGTAAAGTTATTAATTTAGAATAGAAAGAATAGACAACTTCTCATAAAACACATCTAATATTTTATCTGTCATCTCTCATTACGCTTTTCTTTGTCAGTTCTACCTTTAAGTGCAGTCTAAATATTTTTCCATAATTTCACAATCAGTAGAGCATGGAACAAAATACATTATAGTATTTAGTTCTGAGGTAAAGTCTCACGGTTGTCATGTTTGCCTTTCATTCTTTTAGTAAATATATATATATGTGTGTATATATATATATATATATATATATATAGTTCAAAGAAACGACAAACAGATGCGCAAAAAGTCTTCTTACTTTCATGCTTTATATGGTAAAGGGGAAAGAAAGTTTGACATGTCGGGCTTTAGCTCTTCTTCAGGAATACAAAAACAGACAGAATCACAAAGGTTAGATACAGAAAATAATATATATATATATATGTGTGTGTGTGTTTGTGTGTGTATATATATATATACAATGTATTGGTTTGTAATGTATAATTACTATTGGGTCACCAGTTTGAGCACTCAGTTCTATAATGGGTGCAGTTGCTCGTATTTCCCCTTCGTTGGTACCCTTAAGAAGCACAGTTTTAATAATATTAATAAGAAAGAGCAAGAATGAAGTATCAATATCATCATTATGTTTATACAAATGTAATGTGTTTTGAGATCAATCAGCTCAAGATACAATTGATAGTGATTGCACTCAAATCGGGAATTGATAGCTCATCAGATTGTAGATTCTATATTGATACTTTGTTGTATCAAATACAGCAGTTATAGAATTGTTATCATTTTAGTAAAGTACAATAAAAGAACAATGCTAATGTGCTGTTAAAAAAACACCCACTACTCACTGTTAATGTGGTTGTAGTTAGGAATGTTATCCAACTGTAGAAATTAAGCCAAAATCAGTTCTGTAGGCTTGTCTCACAATGGGACAGCTCAACTAATCCATGCTAGCATGAAAAATGGATGTTAAACGGTGATGATGATGATAACATTTCTCAATACATACCACTACTGTTCCCTCCAAATTCTAGTTTTTTCTTTGTTCTCCATAAATTCTATTGTATGAAGATAAAAACAATAAAACAAAAATTGATATTAGCTTGTTTTATTTTTCTTTGTTTTAAGTAACTTTTCTATGAAATGGTGGTTCTTTCATTCATATAAAGCTTGAAGTAAATGGTAATAGATTTTGCTTCAGATCCATCATATCAGGTTCTTGACTGCTCTGATGCTATGATATTTAGAGCTTAGGTGTTGATGTTTACACCACCTAAAGTTGTGAACTGAATTGTAGATTATATGATGTAGCTTATCACCATGAAATGCCAAGTCCAATCATAAAACACTTGATTAACATCTATATATTAAAAAAAATTATTACTGTTTATGTTAGCTTTCTAAATATTGTTTTACATGCCAATCCTATATGGTACTTGAGTTTAGCAAAGTGGAAAAAATAATGTAGTGTATTTAATTTTTTTATTTTTCACTTGTTGCTAAATCAAAATGCCTGGGAGAAATGAAGTAAATCAAATTAATTACTTGTATTTATCAAAGAATATAATCTATTTTTGATTGAATCACTTCTGAGATACACATAACACATATTCAAATTCATTTTTATGTACTTAATCATACATACCAATACACACATTTTTTACCCTTTTTCTCTTTCTCTCACTTTACGCGCACATATATGTATATTCATGTGTATGTGTGTGCACACATTTCTCTGTCTGTATGTGTATACTTCTCCCTCTGTTGTTTCTGTGTATATTTTGATAAAATATGATTTATAATCACTTTCAATATATCAAATAGTAAAAGTAGATGTTTGATCTTCTTATGCACAAATTTATATTTTATTTTTATTTCTTCATTCATTTATTCCACTTTCATATCACATTAAGCAAAGTGTAGTGTTAGTATAAATACATTATGTAATAAAATGTAAGTATTTCCTCTTTAGTGTTTGGGAAGCATTTCATTATAGACTGAAATTTCCTGAGTTTAATGTTCAATGAATTGGATTCATTTTTGTTTTGGGATTCTTTGAAGAATGTAGTTATCATTATTTATTTTTATTTATGGGTTACTTAAGATGACCTATTTTGTGTAGCAAGTGAGATGGACATTTTGCTATTTGACAGTTCATAATTCAATTCCTGTCAGGAACAAATATTTTAATACTATAAGATTATACTGAAACAATAAAATAAGTTGTAATAACATGTGTGTGTAGGTGTGGTGCTGGTAGTGGTTGTGTTTAGAAAAGATACCCACTCAGTATACTCACTTCCTAAAAAAGGAGTTGGCTCATCTATCTTGTAAAAGGGCATCATTATTAGCGATGACACTTCAGATGTTTATTTTGATATTTTATAAGTTTTTCTTTGATATTATATAAGTTCAAATCTTAAGGTAGATTTCATTTTTACTCTTCTGATGTGTGTGTTTGTGTCTTTTTTATGGTTTAATCAAAGGAAGAAGAGCAGAGCCTATAGAATTTCAGGTTGCTGCATCACCTCACTAAGCAGCTGGATACCTAGTTATTCTTACTCAGAATGGATGCTGGCCCAAATTATACATGTGGCCAGGTTGTGATGTTAAACCAGGTAACAGATTACCTCTACCACACTAGATGGTTGCGTTCACAGATTTTTCTTTACTTAAATTCATTTTTAAAAAAGGCTTGGGCAAATGCAAGGCTATGATAGAAGACATTTTCACAAAGTGTCAAAAGGTGAGATTGAACACTCAATCACTTTATTGTGAAGTGATCATCTTAATCGGATGTCAGTAATATTGTAAGATTCATTTCATTGACAAAAACTGGAGCTGTGATATGTCAAATGTTGATTATCACAGAGTGAATATGTACTATAATTCATACTGTGTTTGTTGCATAAAATACAAGCTGAGTCAAAGGAATACTAATAATATATTGGCTTAAGCAGGTGGAGGGGCTGTAGCATATGTTACAAAAGGGCCTTATGTTTTAAAAAGGGTTATCAATAAAATAAAACCTCATTAGTTACCAAATTATAAGTAGCTGTATGTTTTAAACTGTATATTAGAAGCATATATTAGTGCATATATTAGTGCATATAGTGTAGATATCAATGGTGGCATGTACACCAGCCAGTTGTCATTGATTTGCTAAATATGGATATTTCTGTATAATTCAAGAACTATTGTATATAGATCAGCTAGTACTGAATGGGTGAAGGTAATTGAAATGAATAGAAGGATTCCACTCTTTATAGTTTAACCTGAAATTTGATATTTACTTGCTACCTGACATGATTGAGACATTTAGAAGATTAATACTGGTTTAAATGCAGTAAATTATGTGGCGAAGTTAAATGGATGGACCCATCCTTGATTTTGTGTTAAACCAAATCTAAAAATGCAAAGCTTAAATTCTACATTCTGTGAATTTTTAACTATGTAGTATTGTTACTTTAGTAACTAAGATGCATGAGTTAAATATTTTCTCCTGATACACACCCCTATGATGTCAATTTGTAAATGTAACAATGTTAATTTAAACCTATTATTTGTACAATAGCAGTGCTTAACAACATATGGTTAAAGTTAATTTCAATGCCATAGAATGTTTCTTATATACTTAAGAATCTCAATTTGATTCAGTAAGAATTGCTAGAATTAAGATATATAATATATTAGTAATAATCTGATTCATTCAACCAATCCTATTTGTGAGAAAAATGATAATTAAGTTCAGTTACTCTATGATAGGTTTAATGTAATGGAATAAAGATATAGCCTGACAAATCTATGATTTGCCATCTGATAAAAATGAAGTCTAGCTATTTATCCTTCCAAAAATCTCTGGCAGTGATACGGGGGAGCATTGCCAGTTTAAGATAAATTTTACAGGCATGGAAGTGCCATCAGCTGGGCCTGTCAGAGATGCAAACAGGGTGATGAGACCATCTTGCATGCACTCGTCCAGTGTCTGAGTATTGTTGACTTGTGGGTTTATGTCGAACATCTGCTGTCGCATATACGACAGCTCTGGGTATCAGCTGAGTTCACCATAAAGATTTCCCCACTGTCCTCCTTTAACCAAGAAGGGCAGGCAGTTTTAATCTACCTGGGGGCCATGGTGAAAGAGGTCATATGGTGGCTGCATCCGAAAGGGTTGAAGATTGGTACTTTCCTCTTCGGCGATGCTCTCTTTAACTTTTTCTGGTTTCACCTGAAAAAGAAAGTCAGGGTGGAGAGAGAAGTGCTGCTTTCCAGCCAGTTTGTTAAAAGGTGGGTGAGAGAGGAAAGAATGGCCCATGTGGCTGGGCCTGCATTGAGCATGTAACTATAGTATTGAAGGAGGACAGCTGGGAGAGGGCACTTTGGGGAATTTGTTATTTATTTTTTATGTTTTTTTTTTTAAATGTTTATTTTCTTTAACTGTGTTATAAATTCTATTTTATGCAAAAAAAAACACTGTATAGTCCTGTACCATCTTTAATGGCTCCCTAATGTGAGCCCTATGTGGCTAATTAAAAAAGTATTATTATTATCATTATATGGTGGTGGATTGGCTGTATCGGTAGAAGGTCGGCCGCCATGTTTTGCAGCATAGAGTTATGGCCCTTTACGGTCTGGTTTCAAATCCTGCTGAGGTTAACTTTGCATTTCATCCTAACGGAGTCGATAAAATAAAGCACCAGTAATGCACTGGGATAATTGCTGGCCTTGTGCCAAAAGTAGAAACAATTATTATTATCATTATTCAAATTCCTCTGAATTCAGCTTTGCCCACCCTTTCTTTTTCAATAAAAACATACCAATCAAGTACTTGGCTAATATAATCAACTAATCCTCACCTCATATCTGCTGACCTTGTCCCAAAATTATAAACTTTTATTATTGAAGGTCACTGGTTTTTGAAATAGGTAAAGTGGCAAATTTGCAGTATATAGTTATGAAACTCTAAGTTCAAATCTCACAGAGATTGGTTTGCCTGTTATCCTTCATGGTTGACAAAGTAAAATAGCAATTCAAGTATTGGGTAGGGTAGTGGGTAGAGAGGGAGGTGAGGGTCAATGTAATTAATTACTTCACTCACCTTAAAATGTGTCACCTTGTGATTATGTTAGATATCATTATTTTCATAATTGCTATAGAGAGGGATGGAGGTAGGTTTGTAGGTGTAATTATATATCTCTGTGAAATAACAGAGATGAAAGGAAGAGGCAATATGGCATTACGTTTTATTGGAGGATTTCTTCATTATATTTAATTAAATCATCGAATGTTTACTTATGTTTAAGCATTGCCAGAAATAAACTCTTGTTCGAAAAAGATGTATGAAAGTAACAAGAAGAAAGAGAGAGAAAAAGATACGGTAATCACTTGGAAACTGAATGATATATAACAATTTTATATTCATCTTTCTCCATATGTGACAGTAGCATCTAAGGATATAAATTTCTCTTTCGTTTCTCTTCTTGTGTTTGTTTGTTTTATATTGTATTATCTTTATTACTTCAGGTTAGCAAATTTCCAATAAAAGAAGTTGGAAAGAGCAAATCAATCAATGATTTGTGCCTACATGATTAGTTTGAGCATTCCTTGGCAAGAACCAGAGCAGTTTATATTACACACACTCATACACAACACACACACACACACACACACACACACACACACACACACACACACACACACACACACACACACACACACACACACACACACACACACACACACACACACACACACACACACACACACACACACACATATTCTTTATGTGATGATGTGTTCATAGTATAAGAACCAAATGCTATATTTAGATTATAGCTTAATCAGTTATGATCTCTTTATTTTTTATTTCTCTGTCTTTTTTTCGAATAATTTGTTCTCGATCAATATTAACTGCAAGCAATCCTTAGTGAGTACATTTATGTATTCCCAAGAGTTATGATGTCCTGAAATTGCTATGAGTTACTTAGATTCAATTATATAGAAATAAGACCCTATTTTCTAAGAAAAAATAGTAAAAATGAGAAATTTGATGATATGGAGATTTAAGTCTTGTGTAATTGTCTTTTATATAGTTGGCAAATTAGAATTTATTAGAGTGAAGTACAAAATGTTTTGCCATAATTGTTTTAGTTATTAGTGCTCTGATTTCGAATCCCACTGAGATCTCCTTTGCCTTTCATCCTTTCAAGGTCGATAAAATAGATTAGCAGAGTTATTAGAGTGTCAGATGAAAGGAATTACAAAGGGTTGTTCTTGTTCTTTTATGTTATGCATTCATGGATAGTAGATTTAATCCGTAACCCAGTTTAATATTACCACCTAGTTTTGGGGTGTTTTTAGTGATGTTCACTCTGTTATGCACCTGATTTTTGATTTGTGGATAACTTCTTTCTTTCTGAAAAAAATACGGGCTTTACCCTTCCCATTCTAACTAAATGATATGATAAAACCTGCATGCTTCTTTAGGATTTTTATTAAATATGGAAAGTGATTTAATGATTACACAATACATTTATTGTCATCAATCTTTGTATGTGATTTTGATTAACTTTGTTAAAGCAAACAAAGATGTTGACAGATAGCTTGGATAACAGTTCATTATTTTCAGCTGTTGCCATTGTTGTTTAGCTCAAATCAATTTTGATTGAGCAGACCTATATTTAAAGGCATTCTAGCTGTGACCATCTCATCTTTTGTGCTCTTTTCTTATTTAAGATGATAGGATGTGATTCCAGAGAGATTTAGCTGCTAATACTAACAAGTTGAATGAACACATAAACAGTATTTATTGTCTTGCTCAATTGCAGTCCATTACTGATGTGTCAGCAAGAAAAACACAATAATTACGTCAACATCCTGCTTTGTCATTTAGTTGTTAAGAAGGGAAACTAAGAAATAAATCTTTTGCTGAAATATTTCTTGAGCACCATTTCATCTATATCAAAATATATAAAGTTATTTTCAGGGAAAAATATCTTAGTCCCACCCCCACAAAAAGAGGGAAATGAGATGCTCAGTAAATTTTATAAGATTTCTTTGTTATATATTTTGCTTGATAACTTAATTAATGTTACACATGCATACTAATTTTTTCAAGTGTAACAGCTACAATGCTGACATTCTATAATATTCTAAAAATGAAAATTCTTGGTAAGAGTATGTTTTTTTATCTAAACTAAATAATAATATTCATTTAAACTGAATTAATTTCTCTCATAACTATTTCATGCCACTGAATAAAACATGAGTTGTGAGAAACATAAACTCCAGTTAAAAACATACACAGACACACACATACACTCCTATATATGGTTTTATTAGCCTTGAGAAGACACATATATTGGGAGAAGAATTTTGTAAACTGAACAGGAATGAATTGTATGTGTGTGTGTCTGTGTGTGTGGTTGCATTTCTGGTTATACACATGTGTGTCTGTGTACACTAAGAAAATGGTAAAAATGTACTGTCACCACACCAGTAATTCATATTTACATGTGTGTATGTGTGTGTCCCAATGTAAGTGTATACCTCTTGGTTTAAGATCACCATCCAGCCTAATGGTGCCTTAAGTAGTAGCAGCAGCAGCAGCAGCAACAACAGCGGCAGCAGCAACAGTAGTGGTAGTAGTAGTAATAGTAGTAGTATTGGACAGTTGTTTGTAGGCCATAACTGTCTTCAGGGATGGAATATAGTTACTTATTAGTATTCAACAGATCATTAGTTGACTTCTTAACCCCATTTAATGGCAATATTTTTATTTTATATTTATTACAACTAATATATTTTTATATACGATTTAAAACTTCACCTTTGTCTTTCTGCTTTTGTTATTGTCTTTCTTTTTTGGGGTTTAAACATTGCAGCATGAATGTATTTTTATTGTTCATCTATGCATGCATTTATGCACATATTATGTTTGTATGAATGTATGTAGACATGTTTGCTTACATAGTCATTACATCATTACATAAAATGCCTTGTGGTATTTGTATTAGTTCTCTGCATTTTAATTCCAATTCTACAGAGGACAAATGGTAACTAAAGTTACTAAATTGTTTAGATTGCTAGTAACATATGTAAGCAGTAGTGTTGTACAGCTCTCTATGTATTCATGGCAACATTTACAACAACAACACTGATACTGAACTGTGTCAGTTATTGTTTTATTTTTTTTCCTTGGAGAACATCAATTATATATATAGAAGAGCAACTTCCTAATTGAGCAAATTCTGGTCTTCCATGAAATGTAAAAAAACTTCCCTAGAGCTGTGCCTTGTAGAGAAACTATTCAGATGTAGCTACATACTCAGTCCTGACTGAGGAAGGCTGTATGTATGTATGTATGTATGTATGTATGTATGTATGTATGTATGTATGTATGTATGTATGTATGTATGTATGTATGTATGTATGTATGTACGTATGTAAGAATGCATACATGTATGTTTGTATGTATGTATGTATGTACATATGTATGTAAGCATGCATACATGTGAGTATGTTTGTATGTACGTATGTATGTAAGCTTGCATGCATACATAAGAGTATGTATGCATGTCTTGTGAATATATGCATATATATATGTCTGCACACAGGTGTGTGTGCACACACATTTATAAGCATGCTTGTTATTATGTATCCATTTCTGTGTGTGTGTGAATATATATGTTTTGACTTATGTATGTGTGTATTTACATGTGTATGTTTACATACTTGAGGCTAAACTTCTGGGATGCTTTACCTGTTTTTACAGTTTCATTAATGGATTGTATATTGGCTTTTATAACGTATGTCCAAATTATTTCATTAATTTCTTTTCATATTTTATTTATTCATTTATTATTTAAGTACTTCATCTTATTGTTTTGCTTTTTTCTATTTGTCTACTTGAAAATGTTATTCTGCAAAAAATAATATTAACAACCATAACAAAAACATCGACAACAAACAACAACACCGATAATGATGATAGTGATAAAGGAATGCTATTTGGAATAGACAAATGTGCAATGTTAGCACTTAATAGAGAGAGAAAATATTAATATCAGAATGTACAGAGCTGCCTGATGACACAGTGATTAAAAGTGATGGGGGAAGCTGAAAGGCACAAATACCTGGATGTTTTACAGGTGGACAAAATACTGATGATTATGAAGATTCAATTGAATTGCTAACTATTTTAGACAATGCTGTTTCTTTAAAGAAACAATCAGTCACATATGATGCTGTTATCATTTGAAATTACAAAACCACAAGTTTGGTGAATCAAGATAAATTAGATTCAAAGATAACCTCAAATATTTGAATAAATAAATAATGTAATTATGTTTTGTTAAATTTAGTTGTCTTTCTTGTGCTTTAGGGTTAATCACTTACACTTGAATATTTCCATTTCCATTAATTTTGTATTTGTCATTATTACTATACAATTATTACTATTGTTCTTGTAATTATATTAATATTATCTTAGAACATTCTGAGATCTACAACAAACAGATGAAGTGATTCAAAGCTCAGTGTCTTTTTAAAATTTTTGTTTAGCTTTTGTTTTGTTATGGCTTAGCCTGAGGAGAACAGGCAATACATATGTATTTGTTGGGTCAAAATACTTGAGGAAAGTGAGGGAGCATATCATGTGAGCTGCTAAAGTAGGAAATAACATATCAAAACAAAGCTATCTTTATACTGGATATCTTATTTGAATGCTTATTACAAAATAAACTCTGCTAGAGGCATTCAAGTATTGTGGAGTTGCGTAAAACTGGACAATA
>OZ024740.1:189398574-189413574 GCA_964016885.1 Eledone cirrhosa
ATCCAAGAAACAAAATAAAGGTGACACAGCTACTCAAACAATGATTACATTCAAAGTAGTATTTTCTATTTAAATGTCATTATATGTTAAACATTTTAAGGAAATAAAATGTTGCTGTAAAAGCCAATCGCCTAGATTGTAGAATTCTTATTATCAGAAAAAAGACAAATTGGAAATTGACTGGGACATGGAAGCACTTCAACAGTTTCAATTGTTGCATTGATTCTACAAGGAAGAATTTCCAGTTTTGTATAATGTTGGTTATTGCCTATGTTAAATTTGATTAACATACTTGAAAACTGAAATATACTAGTAAAACTTGTGCTTGATGAATTGGTGAAACAAATTAGAATTTGTTGGATTCTATTCTGTAGTAGCATGAAGTGCATTCAGGAAAGATAGCTCTGTAAATCATCTCAATTGTGGGTGATATTCAGGTCACATATGTAGAGAGACATAAAGATTAGATAAGTAATTTTCCATAATGAAGGCACTACAAATTTGCTTTTTGTTATTTCTGTTATTAGAAGTATTTGTTAGAGGGAGAAGTTATGATACAGCCTGGAGTTATTCTCAGTGGATATCAATCCTTTAGATTATTTTTTTTCTGGGAGTATACATTTTAGATAATAGATAGTCTAAAAAGGAAGACAATTTGAGAAACAAATAAATTTAATTATTTGTGATGAATTATTTATAAGATTATATATAATTTATTATACTATTAGATTCACTTTTCATGATGAAACATTTGATTTATTTATCCAGTAGATTCTGTAAAGTGGTTGGTGTTAGAAAGAGCATCTAGCCATAGAAAACTTGCCAAATAAAAGAGTGGGAGGACTCATCAGCTAACCTCCCAAAGTATTGTTGATTTACCTGATAAACACCTTCTACACTCGGTAAAGTGGTTGGTGATAAGAGAGGAATCTACACATAGAAAACCTGAAAAACGAAGGCTTAGGAGGACTTTTCAGCTGTGTTAAATACATAGAAACCTCTCTAATGTTGGTCTCATAATGAAATGCATTTGATAGGGCACAGGATTGTATGTAAGCAAGATGCAGGCATTTGGCTCATTTGTGAGGTTAGGATCTTTACTGCAGTACCAAACTTGTCTGTTGATAACCATTCAACTATTGTTAACTGATGATGATGATTACATCTAAATTAAGTGCTAGCCAGTTCCATCTCTGATCATGATTAGGTTTCTTATTTCTGAATGTAAGTATAGCACATGACTAGATTTTAACTATGTAGCTTTATTTTTATACTAAGGTTCATATATACTAAAAACCATTTATAGGAAAACATACCTGCTGATAATTAGAGATTAAAATGTAATGTAGATGTAGGTATAAAAACGTATAATATTTAAAGAAAACGTTAACCCCTATACAATTATAAACTTATAAACAATTTATTGAAGCAAAACTCTCCCAATTTTGCACTTAGTGTAAGGCATGATATAAAATTATGCTACAAACAAGCCTTTAAGGCATAAAATATATAGCTAACCCTGAAATATAGATAGATAGATAAATATATATATATATATATATAGATGGATAGGTAGATAGATAAATATATAGGTAGATAGGTAGGTAGGTATGTTTTGGTTGGTTGGTGGTAGAGAGTGAGAGAAAGAGAGTGTAGCACAGTGGGAAAGAGCTTATAAAATAAAAGTCTTTGGCAGCAAATACGTGTTTCTCTATTAGACACTAAATTTTATGGTTCCTCAGTACTTATCTGTTTCACTTTAGTATCTTTTAGCCAGAGTTATGAAGGGCCTTAAGTTATAAAAAATAACATGCTTCTTTTGAAAGTTCTGATACAATTATTCAATCTTGTACAATTTATCCCAATTGTGCAATCTTTACACTACATCAAAAACATCTCAGCTATTTTAAAACCAGAGTCAGTAGTTCTTCAGAATACCCCATTGCTTTCATTTATTTTGTTTTATCTAATGGAATGCAACTGATACAAATATTGGTATAAAAATCCTTCGAATTTCTGATCAGTTGTTGTGTTGTGTCCTTGAGCAAGACACTTTATTTCATGTTGCTCATGTTTACTCAGCTCCAGAAATGAGTTGCGACATCTCAGGTACCAAGCAGCGTTGACCATTGCCTTTCCCTTAGACAACATCAGTGGCATGGAGAGAGGAGGCTAGTATGCATGGGTGACTGCTGGTCTTCCACAAACAACCATGCCTGGACTTGTGTTTCGAAGGGGACCTTTTTAGGTGCAAATCTCATGCTCATTTGTGACCGAAGAGGGTCTTTACTCTTTAACATATATATATATGAACGATTTAGAATAATCTTATTTTGTACTTTTTTCAGTATGTGGGTTCAACTATAAGAGCATTTTAGCATCTTCTGGGTTTTTCACTTCACCAAATTATCCAGGAAAATACCCAAGAATTACGGAATGTCACTATCTGTTTTATGGTCAGAAAGGTGAAAAAGTAATAATTGACTTCACGAAATTTGAAGTTGATGGTGTTAAACCAAAGTAAGTAATATTACTTTATTGTCTAATTTTAGCATATCTTAAGTTAAAATGGTTCTTAAATATACATTTTTTCTTCAATGAATATTAAATGAAGAATGTTCAGAAAACATTTTGTCTACAATCATCTATGTAAATGGACTAACTGAAAACCGTTTATCCTTAGGCTTTGAGTTGGGAATTCTTAAATTTTATTCTATTAAGATTTTCCCCCCTAAAGATACCAAATATATGGAAATGGAGAAGTTTCGTTTTGTAATGTTTACATATTGATTTGTTTAAGTAGAAACAAATCAAATATTTTGGAGAGGGTAAATATAATTGATTGAATTATTGATAATTATTTTAACAAACTTTGATTGATGAAGGTATACCTTATCTCTACAGCATTTAAAAGTAGAATTGTGAGGGCTACATCTAAACAATGTAACATTCAGTTTAGTAGTAAATTTTCATTGGCATTCTAATTATGAGTGGCAAAGACAATTTACCACTAAACGTAAATTATGTTACATCTATTAGTAAATATGTGAGAAAATCTTTACTTTCACTACTTGGCAATTGGAAATAGATTAAAATTTAATTATATCATATTCAACAAACTACATCAACATTTTAGGAGTTATGAACATTTAAAAAATTAAAGTAGTCAGTATATTGACTATTATATGGAAAATGTACATTATTGGATGTAGACTTAATAATGTATTATAATTCTATTCTCTAATATTTTAGTATATAAAAATTATATTTCAATTTAAAACTTTGTGTTGTATATAGAATCATATAAAGATATCAAAACATGTATAAAAGAATATAAACATATACAAAATAAGGTTCCATATGTTTATGAAAATATCTTTTATTGTAACTAAGAAATTTCTCTGTTCAGATTTATAAAATTAATATTTATTATTCTCTTTATTTCAGCTGTGACGAAGAACATAAAAGTGATTATGTCTCTTTCTCTAACTTCTTCACCACACAAGATAGAAAAATGGATCGGTTCTGTGGTTTGAGAACGGGGAAGAATAATACGGTCAAGTCCGATGGCGAATTTTTCAAAGTCACATTCAAATCTAATGGCATTTATGATGCCCTTGGTTTCATGGCAAAATATAGATTTGAACAAACAAACAATAAACAAATAAGTAAGTGTCCAAGAAATGTTATTAATATATATATATCATCATTTAACGTCCATTTGTCCATTGTCCTGTGCACCCTCTATTTTAAATATGAATATCATCATTGTTTAATGTCCATCTTTCACACTAGAATTGGTAGGACAGGCTGTCCCTTTGTGAGGGATCAGGTCAGGGGACCAGGATTTCCTCCCACAGAACTGATTTTGGCTTCGTTTCTATGGTTAGATGCCCTTCCTAATGCCAACCACATTTACAGTGTGTGCTGAGTGCATTTTGCAACCACTTTACAGCATGGACTGGGTGCTTGCTTTTGTCAGGACACCTACATGAATACTATAGTGTGGGCTGGAATCTTTTTTCATGGAACCAGGGGGGATCACTTTATAGAGGAGGTTGGAAACTCGGGAGGGTTGGGGAAGATACTTTGGGAAATTGGTGATATAGATATAAGAGTGTAGGTATAAGGGAGGTTTATTTGATGGGAGATAGTAGGAAATGGTGTTGCCTACTAGGTATATGCCTCAGCCTGAGAATAATAGATGGTGGGTCTTCTGTAATACTTCATAGTGCCAGAGGTCACAGTCCTGTCATTGCCTTAGAGAGATGTAATTGAGCAAAGTCAGCTCTTATTACCTTATCCCAAGTCTTCCTAGGCCTGTCTACTATATGCATACACACATATATATATATCATGTTTAATAAAGAAACGGCACCAACAGGAGTAGAACTGTGTCATTCAAAACAGTTCTAGTCTTGTAGAAGCCATTTATATATTAAACATGATGCTTACATCTACTAATGTATTGAGTAGCTTAATTACTGTGGCTGGCCTTAATTGAACCTGGGACTCATATATATATATGATGAGATTTTTTAGTTCCAGAAATAAATCTCAATCTTTAATGCTAGTCATTGATCTATATTATGTTGCTACAAAGGCCATTATGGGTAGTAATAATAAAGATAGTTATTTGGTTACATTGCAAAAAAAAAAAACTAACCATTTTAAATTCAATCAAGTGTGACAGCAAACTAGTCAATGTTACATTGTTAGCTTAAAATATTCATGATATAATCTATATAATTACACAAAACTTTGTCATGTATGTATGGACTTCAAAGTATATTCTCACAATGATCATTATTTACTTAATTAAAGATTGTTTACTTAAAGATTTTTAAAAGTAACCATATCTTTGTTACTCTCCAAAATCAAGTGCCTACAAAGAAAGCAGTAATTTCTATTTTACTGAAGCTTGACATTTAAACATAGACATAATACATTAAAGTGTAATGTGATACACTTATATTTATTTATTTATTTATTCAATCAATTTAAATGCATGTTTTGAACTAGTAAGCCATGGTAGTCTAGGACAAGTATCTACCACTTTTTACAGTTGAGAAACAGAGATATACAGAGATAAGTGAATATAAAAATGAAATACAATAAAGTATAAAACTTAAATAGGGAAGGCCAATGGATGGCAAAATAAACATAAAAATTATATATTCTGCATTTCATTTAGACTGGGTTGAGATTTTTCCTAAAACATTGTTTAAAGTGTGTGACACAAATGAGAAACTGCAACAAAATCATCATCATCATCACCATTTTACGTCTGTTCTTCCACACTAGCATGGGTTAGACAGGTTGTCCTGTTGTGGGCAGTGTCCGGTCGGCTAACCTTGTCTTGCTCATACGGGAACTGATTCTGGCTTGATTTCTAGAGCTGGATGCCCTTCCTAACACCAACCTCATTTACAGTGAGTGCTGGGTGCTTTTTTTTTCCGTGGCGCCTACACGTCCACTTTACAGTGTGGGCTGGGTGCTTTTTTGCCGTGGCACCTTCACGACCAATTTGCAGTGGAATGATAGGGACCCCAGTCCTATCATCTCATTGCTACAACTGAGTAAACTGGAGCAATGTGAAATAAAGTGTCTTGCTCAAGGAAACAAACTGCTACAAAATGAGATGGGATTTTATAAAAGTAACATCTACATATAGTATAGAACATTGCAAAATATTTGAATAATTCTAAGAAATGGGAAACAAAAAAAGAAAGGTAAATAAGAAATAAGAATTAAGCAGTGGAAGAGGGAAGAGAGAGTAATGGACTTTACACTCCAGTTTGAGCAGTAATTCAGCTGTGACCCACAGATAAAATGGCAAAGGTACTGCCACAAAGAAGGGCCAGCAAAACCTGTTGCAACAGCCATCTCACCTCATGATACTTCTTTCTCAGGCAGGCTGCTGCCTGTGTGATTTTATGAAGGAAATCAGCAGTTCAGGGACCTGAAAACACCTGAGTTCTTGGTGGAAACTGTCAGGAAAGGAAAGTGGTTGTCAAGTCCTGGTATTTGGTTATCTTCATCTCCTCTGCATTGTGCGCAGTGGTGACTAGATTCGTGGCTGAAGCAACAAGGTTGTGGATGCAGAGAATGAGTTGCAACATGTAAACTAGATTAGGGATTTACCTCCCTTGAATGGAAAGACAGTTATTACATTGGAGTGCTTAACATCACCATGGTTGAGGCCAGCTGGGAAACCAGCTGCATTGAGGCTCCTTCTGATTATATTGTTCAGAGCGATGTGTCGGTCACTGCTTAATTCCTCTTTGCATACACCTTTCTTATTTTACTTTCTTTTTTTTTTTTTTTTTAATTTATGTAAATAAACGTTTTCTTTTATGTTAAAAAAGTCTAAAAATTTTAAGAAATTAGATATTAAATTCCAAAAAATTAATTTACATACTTAGAAAAAAATATATTTGATAGCAAGTAAGATGATGGTTACTAACATGTTTCAATCTGACTGAAACTTTTTAGCAAAGAGTAGATAAGCTGAAGCTTGCTTGATCAGTCAACAGCAGTATTTTCACATAAAAAAATTATAAAAATTGTTGGCTAGTGGTAATTGGAATAATTAAAAAATAAAATCAGATAAGAAAAATAAATCACATGTGTTTAAGTATTTGGATATGTTTTTCAAATGCAAGCTTTTAACATTAAACAGTGCTTAAATAAAATGAGTTGATATTAGCTGGTATTTTTAATGTCTGTTTGTGAATCATAAAGCATACAATGCAAAATCATAATTGTGAAATTAGAAATAATTAAGAGTTTATATTTTCCTATTAATATATTTCATTTTATGTTTTTTTACGTATGTACATGTGCATTTTTGAACATATCTATATTCATGCATATAGTTTATTTTATGCATTTCCTGGAAATTAATAAGCACCACTAACTGGCTTTTTTTCTACCATTTTCTCTTTTTTTTCAGCAGAAAAATCTAGATCAAGTAATGCCCCAAGAACATACACTATTGGTGATAGCTGTTCTTTATATGAACACAGCCAACAATGGACGAGTATCTTGTGTCTACTTGTATTTTTTATGTTGTGACCGTTTTAATGCCACCTGCTTTGGATGTCAAAGAAAAAAATTATCTACGAATATTGAACTAATCAGCTGCATGCTTCACAGAGTTCTGATCCATATTATGTACCCACAACCATCAGAATAATATGTAGACCTCACAGAGGTCTGCTTGCTCTAATCTCCTATCCAACAATTATCATCAGAAATAAGATAGATTTTTTGCAAGGTTCTGTATATTATGTGAATACATAGAAATAATTATTTACAGAAGAGAAAATTATGTATATATATATATATATATATATATATATATATATATATATATAAATATAATTTATTTTGGTTCAATGTGAATTTGGTGGATAGAAACATAGCTTAAGGGATCCCTGCCCCCTGAAATATATTATTACTTAGTTTTTCTTTTTCTTCTTTAAATCCAAATTCAGCTATTTTTATTACTGGATTTTGAAGACAGAAAATGAAATCTTTATTATTTCCTAATCTTTGTATTAACCTAGATAATAATAATAATAACAATAAAGAAATATATCTTTATAATATTTAAACAGTAAATAAGTGTTAATCATATTACCGTTGAAAGAAATGAAAATAAAATTTATAGACGTCTTGAAATTTGTTTCCAGTAATATTATAATATTAGTGTACCTTCTAACACAAATTAGTTGAACAAATACAAAATATAAATAGTTTACTAATAAATAAATATATAAATCTATACAATGAATTAAATTTAATTTGCATGAGTTTTAATAACAGAAAAATTAAAATAACCTGACTAATGGAAGACAATGCATTTTCAATTTGATAAAATTTGCAAAATAAAAAAGATTATATATATGTGTATGTATATATATATATATATATATATATATATATATATATATATATATATATATATATATATATATATATAAATACAGTTATTTTGTTCTTAAGTGATGTCATTTAATTATTTATCTTCAAAATACTAACTTATTCAATTCTTAACTCTTTGGAGAAAATTCTGAGTTAGTTGTGTGGTATAGATGAAAGAAAAACAAAAAGGAAAAGATGATATTCTTGACTCTAAGAAAAGTAAGAGCTAATGGAGCATGCCTAGCACTGATTTGGTAGCTGGTTGTAAATGGTGAGCCTATTCTTCTGTTGAAGATCTGCATACATATTTTGTCTATGCATGTGGAAACATTACATTTATAATATTAAGGAAATTTGTTTTCTTATAAAACAAAAAAGAACAAAAAGAAAAAAAAGAAATCAACCAATAATAATTGCTTAAGAAAAGGTAGAGAAAATTTTTTTTCTCAGTGTCTACCTGCACACCCTTGTCAAATTCTTCATCACGTAAAGAAGGAATACAAATATAACATGGAAAGCCACAACTATAACCTATAAATGAATCATTATCACAACAAAGAATAATTCATACAATCCAGGAAAGAAAGAATGAAAAAAGAGAATAATATTAAAAATGAAAACATTGCCAAAAAAAGTCGTCACCGACATTCAGGAAGATAGGCTTCTTTCAGGTGAGTTATTCAGGCAAAAATGGCATTCTGGGTCAAATACATGCCCATGCTTACCATCACGAGATTTGTTAGAATTGTAACACAAATGATGAACCCTTATCAGTTACCAGACTTGAGTCTAAGATCAAATCTTAGAAACAAAGGTTGCTTTATAGACTTTGAAAATACATTATGACAATAATAGTAGTAATGATAACAACAACAATAATAATAATAGTAATAATAATAATAATAATAATATATTGTTTCTATATAGAAAGTAAGAAAAAAGCACATAAAGAACTGAGTAGATATAATCAATTAGTAACTAAAGTAACTATAGGATGTTAAATGAGAAAGTGAAGGAAAATAAAATTATTTCACTGGTGCTCATAAGGAAATAAAAATAATAATGTCAATATATATAAACACATAAACATGTTAACGTAATATTTAATATAAGTAACTAAATTAAATAAAATTTAAATTAAATGCGAATTAGAAAGCAAATAAAATACAAAAAAGTTACTATATGAAGTCATGTTTAATCCATAGTCAAGCACTTATGATTCATTTTTCCATGGTTGGAATTATGCAAATGATGATGATGCATATCAGTCAGATTTAGTAAAATTATCAGCTAGCTGGACCTGAAAATCATTGCTTGTGACAATTATGGATATCTTCTACTAAATCATAATTAAAAAAATATACGTATGTATATGTGTATATATATATATATGTATATATATTTATATAGACAGTAAACAATAGAAGATTAATTAGATCAGAGCGGGAAGGAAAAGTATATTTAAATTAGACATACAAATTTATAAAGCAAGCCAAATGTTTTCACGTCTTAATTGGAAAGGTTCGGTGGTTTTCAAGTGTGGCTACTTTCTAGATAATTGTGTTGATTTACGATTTTAATTTTTTACTATTTTAATTTTTTTAGTTATATATCATGAACCAATAAGTGGTTGTTTTCTTTTACGTTTTTCCCCATTTTGTTTTTATCTACATATATATATTTTTTTTTAAACAACAAAACTTGACCTGATCCATTGTAGATTTGCTGGTTGGGTTTATATTTAGAAACAAAACAAATTTATATAAAAAAAACTAGCATCTGATATGATGTGAAATAGTGATAATGTTCATCAACTTGCTTTATATGTTTTCAAACGAAAAAATTAATAATAATAATAATATATATATTCAACAAAATAAAAAATCAAGATGAAAAATAAAAGTATCTTTTCAAATTGAAACAGAATTTTGAAAGGTAAAAAGAAGCAAAAATAAAACAAAATAAACAATCAAACATGAAGACAAAATGATTGAACTGCTGTAAGCAAGACCCAGGAAGTTGTTACCAAATTTTGATAAAAAAAAACAACCCAAAAATGAACCCTCAATGTAAAAAAGAAAAAGATGAACAAAATCTTGTTATTATTTTGGGGGTTTTAAGGGAGAATTGTTAAAAAAGGTTCCTATGAAATCCCAGGTAAAATTTAGATGAAATTGTGAGAGGAGGTTGCAAAGTTAAATTGAAAAAAAATGTAGGTTTATAATCATTAAAATATTAGTAGTATAAAGAACTATTTTGAAAGAATAATTTGTTCATTGATGCTTTGTCAGAGTTATGACTAGCAAAAGCATTATTTGGCCAGAATTTTGAAACTAAGCATAACAATCAATGATATTCTAATTTTTGCAGAATATATAAGATTGTTAGAGACGGTGTCAGAGTATGGTGAAAAATTCTTGTCGAGCTGAATCAATAATTGATTTTTGCTTACATAGTTATTGCTCTTGGAAAAGGTATAAATGTTACAACTTCTCATTATCCTCCACTATGTATATGATGCCTCATATATATATATACATATATTTGTGAGTGTGTGTATATACGTATGTATGTATATATGTGTATATATATATATATATATATTTATGTGTGTATATGCATATATATGTGTATATATGTATGTGTGTATATGTATATATGTATGTATATATATATATGTATGTATATATATATATGTATATACACACATATATATATATATATATATATATATATATATATATATATATGAATGTGGGTGTGAATATGTGAGTCATATATTTTAAGTTTATGTATTTTGGCAAGGGTAATGTTTAATTTAAGATGCACATAGATATTTAGATTTTCCTTATTTACATTCTGTACAGAGTTTTTATTGTTGTTGTTATTATTCTGATAGGTTATATTAACAATAGTAATAACAACAATATGAATAAATATTAGTATGATGCTGACAGTGGTTATTGAATTTTGTTTGTAAATAATATTTTGTTAATAAGTTGTAAAAGTGTATTTGAAAATCTGTTACATCCAGAATGCGTACATATTTACCCATGCTTAATTTTATAGCCCCTTCTTATTAATATGGGATAAAATAATTAGGATGAATTAAAACAACTCTAATAATAACACATTTTATAACTGAAATATTTATATAACTAATTTAATTAATTTGAATTTGTCATTTTACTGAATTCATTGAAATCTCTATAGAGATACATGAAGCAAGAAACCTGTTATGAGATATATGAAATCCCTGTTCCATGACAGAAAACAGAAAGTGATTAAAAAATATGAATGAGTAATACGTAAAATAGACCATTATTACAATTTTAGTTAATTTTTTAAAAATAAGAAGGCATTTCTCAGATTATCTGTTGAATATTGGAAGTAAAATTCAGTAAGGCAATATCAATAAAAAAAAGCACATGTAAAAATGGAAGAAATTTTCTCACTCCCAGGTATTTACAAAAGTTGCCCTATAGCCACAATTAGCATTTTTTGTTCATTTTTCTTCTTATTACAGTTGGGTGTTTATATATATATATATATATATATATATATATATATATATATATATATATATATATATATACACATATATATATATATATATACACATATATATATATATATATATATACACATATACATATATATATATATATATATATATATATATATGTAGGTAACAAATGAAGCATTACAAAACAAAATGTTGACGTACCAATTTTCCAAATGGGTATATGGAGATATAGGAAAAAAATAAAGGAAACAAATATATATATGAACCAATTTCCTTAAGTTATCCAGAGAGTTAAAAAAATATTCTGGGAGCTTTGGAAAAAATAAATAAATATATTTGAAAATAAAATAAAAAAAAACAACAAAAAACACAAACAGAAACAAAAATCCCAACCCAAACAAACAAAAGCAGAGATGGCAACAAAACAATCCCAAAGCAGCTATATTCTCCTCCTCTTCTTTCTCTTCCTTCGCCTCTTCTCCATTCCAGATCTGGACTGAAACCCTTTCCCATCATGTGACTGTTTGAAAATGAACAACAACAACAATAACAAGAAAATAATGATAATAATAATGATAAAGTAATAAAGAAAGAAAGAACGAAAGAAAAGAACAAATTAAAAAGAAAACAGAAAAAATTTGGGGGAAAAGAAAATGTTACGTTATGTTTTCCCCCCACTCCAGAACTCTTCCTTTGTTTATTAATTCATTTAAATTAGAGTTCACAAATGCTTGAACAAACAAACAAAAAAGTGAAAAAAATATGATGCTTCTGATGTTCTATACTGTGAATAATTTGTTATTTGTTATCATTATTATTACCTATTATCATTATTATTATTATTATTATTATTATTATTAATATTATTTAAATTTTCATTATTATTATTATTATTATTATCATTATTATTATTTTTAATTGATTTTTTTATTTTTATTTTGGAAACAACATGGACACCAATAAAAAATATTTACTTTTAAGGTTGAAAAAATATATATATAAAATAAAGAAATAATAAAAGTGTTTAAATATATACAAAGTCTAAAATATCTTTGAATTTGACATCTGGCCAGTCATATATTTCCACCGGGAGAAGAAAAAAACATCAATAACAGCAAAAAAAAAAAAGAAACAAAAAATGATGGGAAAGCATTTACATAAATACTGTTACAGAACAACCAAATTAGATTTGGAATAAAAATACTATGGAGTATAGGGTGACAGTACTTTATACATTATTTGATTGGTTTTCAGTTAGTAGTTGCTTTTATGGCCCACTTCTAAATCATTTAGTATTGCAACTGCACACACACACACCATCATATATATATATATATGTGTATATATATATTTGTGTGTATACGTATATATATATATATATATATATATATGCATGTAAATATATATATATATATATATATATATATATGAAATCATATACACAAGTATGTATTTTTATGAGTTAAGAACACTTCTGGAATTTTGTTTTACTCCCAGATTGCTAGTGTACAAGTTCAATTATTTCTGGTACTTATTTCTCTCAAGTATACATACAAGACAACAGTATAATTTTAACTTTTGATAACACTGGCTGTAATTTTAGGGAAAAACAAAAATCTTGCAAACATTCTGCAAAAGGAAAAATAAACATATACATTATATATATAAGTGAATTTAAGTCCTCATTTCTTTTTTACATTTAAAATTTTCAGCTTATTATTATTATATATTTTCATATTCATTGCATAATTAAAACCAAAAAGCAAATACAATTACTATAAAATACAATGAGTACATTAATCAGTGACTAGAAGCTGTGTTATCCACTAAAATATGTTGCTAATTTCTTCTTTTTTACCTCACTGTTAAACTTTGAGATGTGGCATTGAGCTACTAACAAGATTTGAAGGAAATCATAAAATAAAATAAAAATGACGCAAAAGAAGGAAAGAATGATAGTGGATACATTACTAAAAACACATTAACGTTATAATAATAATAATTGTAGTTTCTTAATTAGGTATACTCACGTGAACACTTGGGAAATAATTAATTGCAGAATTCAATCATACTGTTATCAAATTGCATTAGAATGGAAACAAAATACAGACTTCTTATTTTGGCTTTAAGCCTCAAATTTTGACAATAAGAGGAAATAGTCTAAACTGTATTTGTAGCCTGTCCCAGAGTGTTACTCAATTAATTGAATGTGATTAAATCTGGGTATTGAAACACATTTGAAGTGTTAGTTTTCTAAGGAATGATCCACTATGATACATAATACTACGTCCATCACACACAACACTAATAATTGTTTTTAAAATCCTGCCCTAGAATTTGTCCTACTTCAATGAAAAATCCTCATCTTACATTCATGCATATGATGCAATTGAGATGCTGCTCCAGTTGACACATATCTTTATCTGACAGTGCAGGCCTCTCACTGTTATCTATATTCTGAAATAGTTGTTTCACACTATGAGGAACCAAGTAACAGAAGGTGGATTTTGAAGTCAGAACACAGAGATGAATCAGATGGCAAAATCATATAATCTAATGCTCTAAAAATTCCACCAAACCATCGCTCTGGACTGGTACTTCATTTATCAATGAAAGGTGAAATTAACCCTGGTGGTATTTGGAGTCAGATGCAGAGAGCTGGAAAAACTATCAACAAAGCATTCTGCCTGATGCTCTAATAACTTTGAAAAGTTGTTCCCTTTAGTACTAATAATAATGATAGTAATGTATTATAAGAATTAATATGAATGTCATAACAATGAAAATAATACTAATTAATATAGTTATCATAATTAATATTATCATAAATGTTATGAATTATTATAGATATTTTATTCTTATATTAGAAATATAAAGACGATAATGATTTAAAACCATTTGTGTATAGAGGGAAAAGATTAAATAATGAGCACAATTGTATTTAATCATTAGGGTTCTAAAGGTAAACAATATCTAGTACAAGGTTATATGTTTTGTGTTTCTAAGTTCAAATTTTAGCTGGTGGCACTGTTCTTATTTTCCTCCTTGCTACACGTATGTGACAGCAATATACTGGAAATAAAAAGTAAGCCAATCAATTGTACCTCAACTCTGACCCCAACTTACAAAATCGGAGCCTTACACCAAAGAAAAAAAGCAATCTACAGATATTAGCATTATTATGAGCTTCAATATAATGATTGTTATGTTAAAAATAATAAGTTATTGTTAGAATTCAATATTATAGATGACTGTTGTTGATCAGTATTAATATTTAAATTCCGGAAAAGTTTTACAAGACACATTTTCTTGCATTCTAATTACCTTTAGTTATGTTTATTTTGTTATGTTTCTCTTTGAAACAATTTACAAAACATACAAATAGCAAAAAAACATTATTCCATAACCTTTGTTCTTTACTGAATTGTTTCATGTTTTAATATTCCTTAACTATTTTTCTTGTTTTGGTTTTCAATCCCAAAATATCATGTTACTGATTTTTTCGTTTTGCACCAAAGAGCTAAAAATACAAACGTACATACATA
>OZ024740.1:189426074-189446074 GCA_964016885.1 Eledone cirrhosa
ATATATATATATATATATATATATATAATATATATATATATATATATAATATATATATATATATATATATATATATATATATATATATATATATATATATATAATATATATATATATAACATATATATAATATATATATATATAAATATATATATATATATATATATATATATATATATATAATATATATATATATATAATATATATATATATATAATATATATATATATATAATATATATATATATATATATATATATATATATATATATATATATATATATATATATAGTATCACCAGTTCTGATGGCTGAAGAATCCAATTCAATATGGTTAACTTTTAGAAATGGCAGCACACAATATTCCCAGTGCTTCTGTTTCTAGAGCAACTTAATTTCCAAATTCTAAGCTTCTGATTGTCACATTGGCCAATCAGAATCTTTATTCAAATTTCACATTGTCCTGATAATTTTCATTAGTTAATTTCGGAAGAACTGTGGGCATCCTTAAGTCGTACAATTCTTTAAAATCAGCATCAGGGGGAAACTTAAAAGAAAATACTTCCATTGCATATATAATGCATTGCAAGCATAAATATTTTAATTATTTTATTGCACCCAAAAGAATATATATGAGTTATTGATTGTTACTAACATGTATCAGTCATTTTTGCTCATGATATTTTGTCTGAGAGAACTCTTGGGCTTGTATGAGCATTTATACATCACCACCAAAATGTTTATGATTGATTTATTCTCTGAGAAGCTAAGATGTAGCTTTACTATGATACGAAAAGTGTGGAGGAACATTTCACTGATATTCTAAGGTTTCACCTATTTCCTTATACCAAGATTTCTAGTTTCAAACCATTGTCTCCGACAAAACCTCAACAGCTTCCCAACATTTTCTATTAAAACACCAAAGTTAAGCAGAGCTGCAAAAGTTATTTAATTTCAAAATCAGTATTTCCAATAAAATGTTGATATAAGTTTTAATCTCTTTAAAATACAATTGTAATTATGGTATATTTGAAGATCCAGGTAGAGAAGTTATTGGACAGCTGACGCATGGTTATAAAGCATGTAATCTTTCATTGTATAAAATACAAGTTTACTTGCCTCACGATAGAAATTATTTTAATCTTAAATTTAGAAAATTTCGTAGAGACTGATTGAAGTGAAAACATTTATTTCGATAGTTAATAGTAAGAACATATTCAAATAATATTCACAGGAAACAAAAATTAAAATTTCAAATATATTAAATTGAATCTGTTTATTTAGGAATAATAATAAGTGTTATATATTTTAAAGATCAAATTTGATTACCAATCAAATTAGGCCATCTCACAAATGTTGTTATGTCCACAATAAAATGGAGAGATTTTGTACATTTATTTCTATAAGTGTTTTGTTCGTTTGGATGCTTGACATTTTGGTGACTTCTCAGCACAACTGAAGAATACCCCGCACAATAATTTTTACCTGGATGTAAGAGTAAGTATTGCTGTTATGTTTGATCAATTACCGTTTTTTCACTCATTATACTCTGCTGTCCGTTATCTAATTAGTAAAGGTAATATATATGCTAATTAAGTGTAAGGAAGATTTGGTATTAGACCAAATAAAGGACTGTAAGCCATCTAATGACTCAACAACAAATAGGTTTCATGTGGTAGATCGTCATTCTAAAAATAACAGGTAAGGATTATTATGGCTGGAACGCTTTTGGATAAAGGTCTGTTAGATTAGAGCGGACATATGGCCAAGCAACAATTATAGCTGTTCACTTGTGAACCATGGATATACAGAATCTTCTAAATATGCTCACGTAAAAAAACAACAAAATGCATTCTACCTACACGCATATCAGAAAGATCTATACTCGCATTCCAAACAGAGAAAATATCGTAAATGAAACTCGCATTGAAATCTTAATTTATTGCTCTGGTTGTTTGTTTCTCGTTCATCTTCCATGCCTGTCAGTTAATACTTAACACATCCCAGATTGGTGCACATGCTATTAACAATTCTAACTCATTAAATAAACATGCACTGTAGTAATGATATTTGCTTCGGATACAACATATTCACTTTATCATTGAATATATACATATAGCTTAAACTATAATATGAAGGCTGTATTATATGGCCTCAGTTAGATGGTATGCTCTCTAAACGTAATAGATATTCTTGCCAGACATCATAAATCTGGCTGACATAATTAATCAATCTGTGAGTGTAACACATTGTAGCAATTTCGACGTAGGTCATTAAAAAAAACGAATCGATCGACGAGATCCCAGACCTCATTCGCTTACCTAGTGGGGTGGACCTCGTCAAATCTGACCAAGGAAACAATGTTTCCATTGGTCTTTCCGGTCACAACTCCTGGCAGAAAAAGACCAAAGAGGAATAAATGTCATATTAAGGGCATAACTCATCGCCCGGTTCGGAAATCGAACTTGCAACCTCACGATTGCGAATCCAATTCTCTAAATGCTAAGCCACGTGCCTTCACGTAAGTTATAAAAGACATCAGATATCGAAGGATTCCTATTATTCTTCCCTATCTAGTAGATCGCAGAACCAAATTTATCAGTTCTAGGATTCAGCACTTGTTTGAAAAATGAAATTAGACACAGTTATGTGAAGATAATAGAAAAGAAACGAAATGCAACTAGGTTGATAACATGTAAGACGTCAGTTACAAATATTGTTTCTATGGCCAAAGCTGTTACATTGTGCTGACTAGGTTTACCTAGTGGGAACATTAGCATTATCATGAGTCAACAAGGAAGCTTCTAATTAACTACGTAACTGCTAAAATTAGCCCGTCAAGATACATCTTATGACCGTAAAAAAGAAGGATACATTGAATTAGACTTTGATTAAGTGTCTGAAAAAAGATAGAATGATCAAGGCTGGACCGCATTTGCTCACAGATCTATTTGATCCGAGCTGACTTGGGCCTCAGAGAAAAAAAACAAACATAAAAAATATCCTATTCGTTAGATTATAGGCCACCTCCATTAAAATACACTGTATAACAAGCACAAAGAAAGAGCTTACATCTAATAAAGCCGGGGTTAGTGGTTGAGTAACTTTCTAAAAAAAGATTCATAATTATTTTCTAAGATAAAAGAGATATCAACAGTCTTTACCAACAGGCGGAAAAAAGGGTGACCATGTGTCACCACACCCTCAAATTCGAGGTGGAGTTCAAAAACCATTGAAAATAGTTTTTCTTTAAAATTCTTAGAAGAAACTGGTGGAGATCAATCACACTAGGAAATGAAAACGAAAAAAAAAAAAAGAACGAATTGACGAAAAACTAGGCAATTTCTGCCATAAAAACAACAATAAACTCATTTTATATGGTATTATTTATACAAAATTAAAAGTTTCTTAAGCTTGCACTATTAGAGTTTGTTAGACAGAAATCTGTGATATAAGAACTTCTGTGAAGACGTTCATTTTAGTGAGAAATATGGTAGCTATGGGTTTGAGATTTTTATATGGTCATATCTATACCAGATTAAGAGTTTCTTAAATTTACTGTATCGGATTTTGTTAATATTAATATGTTTTAGACACAAATCCATAATATAGGAACTTCCGTGAAGACGTTAGCGAAATATAACTTTAATATATATCACTGAATTAAAAGGAAAGGTTGTTAGTTTCTTAAGCTAGTCTGAATTCACATTTATTTTACAATTTAATTGAAACACATAGGGATTCATTTTAGTTAGAAATATTGTAGTTGAAGTGTTAAGATTTTTAATTAGATATAGACATTTCATAAAAATCTACATCAATCAAACTTCAAAATGACCAGATTCATGAAAAATGGTAGTGTTGCTACAGAATAAAAAAAAACCCATTCAATGTGCATCATATAGCCCGATGCATCTTATAAGACGTAAACTACGATCCGTGGTATGTGTGCGTCGTAACTCACCTCTTTAAGAATCATGAACAACATAGAATTAAGGAGTGTTTCTTAAGCTTGCTGTAGCGGATTTTGCCGCCTCCTTAATATTAATAAAAACGCTTAATTAATTCAATTTGAGCATCACCAAATGATTTCTAATCGGCTTAAATACAGAAGACAAGCAGCCCGAAAGCCAAATTGATAATAAGTAGAATATGCAAGATGATATAATTGTTTCTACTTTTGGCACAAGGCCAGCAATTATCCTAGTGCATTACTGGTACTTTATTTTATCGACCCTGTAATGGCAGCGAATTGGTAGAATCGTTATAGCGTCGGATATATGGCGGTACTGACCAACGTTTACTTTCATCTTTTCGGAGTTGATAAATAAAGTTTAAGTCCAGTAATAAAATAGATGCTTCCATGTCTTTTTTCTCTCTCGATTTTACATGTAAATTAAAAAGTCCAATCTTGTCAAAATGCGTTAAGGTCAAAGCTAGCTGTAGAATACTCAATTACTTACAAGTTAATTTAACGAGTAGGAAATCAGTTGCTTGAACAGATAAATGCTCTTTGTTAAATCCAACAAAGAATCCGCCACCACCGACAACACCGTTAATGTGTTTGTGAGAACAGCACCTGTTTGAACGAGACGCTATACATTCATATTAAACAATAGAATATGTTCATATATATATAAATATATATATATATGCCTACATAAATACACACACACACACATATATATATATATATATATATATATATATATATATATATATATATATATATATCTAAGGCGGGTAAAATTCCCGAGATACATGGACGAGTTCTCTCCAGCGGTCTCTGTCCCTCATTATCGCTGCCATGTCCTGCGTCTCCAACAGACCCGTGTCTGTCCTTAGGGCACCAACATACGTTAACCTTGGTCTTCCTCTTCTAGTTTGCCCGTGTATGCATATATATATATATTTATATATTTTTATATATATACACACATAAGTAGAAGGGATATTTAATTTGTTGGAAATTCAACAAATATAAATATTTATAATTGATTCAGAGCACTCGACAAATTTCTGGAGTAAATATTCAATGATATTAAATAAATGGAAACTATATTTATAAAACCATATTTATTCTATTATACATATTTCAAGGGTACTAACATCTTTGGTACGCTTTCATCAGATAAAATACAAAGTGTGTTTTATAAATTTTAGCATAGCCAAGGAAACATACCTTATCAATTGAATTTTCCTTGGATATTCACACGTACACACGCGACCATATATATATGTGTATATATATATATGAAAACGCATATACATAAACGCATACACACATATATATACACACATTCACGCACACATACAAATGCGTTCGTATATATATACATACACATATACATACATATACACACATACGCATACATACATATATAAATCAACAACCATAGGAATAATTGGGTACACAATATACACAAGTTTACATACATTAATACGACTGAGGGACAACGAAAAAACTGGAGTTAAAAACACAAGTGACATGTAATGTCAGAAAGTTAAAGCAAAAGGGGAAGTAAAATAAATATAATTGTTATATAATTGTTAAAATATATCGTTAATGAATATCAAAAAGAAGTGGATGTATAGTAAAAGTAAATAATTTGTAATACTGATTTAGAGGTCTATAAAGAGGGTAAGTTAAAGAAAGTGAAGAACAAGGGTTTATGGAGGATAAGTGTCTGAAAGTGAGTTAAGTCTGTATGAGCTGGAAGGCAAATGTGATTTCATGTGTGGGCAACTGGTGAAAAAAATCTGATTTAGCATTTAGGTAGGTTTTTTGGTGATTTACGGTTCTGTAAAATCCAATATTTCTCACTTATGCAGAGGGTGCATCTTCTTGTTCCTATTGCGTATCTTTAGATTGGTTCAAAATTGACCAATCCAATTTATACTGGATACCTTGGTCCTTCAAATCCCATATTCTGCTATACATATATATATATATTTATATATATATATATATATATATATATATATATATATATATATATATATATATATATATATATACCATAGATTTGACCAAGGAGATGATGGAGAATCTCTTCAGCATTCTCTACTGAAAAAAACCTTTTTCCTCTCTACTATTTGTTTATGTGTGTGTGTGTGTGTGTGTGTGTGTGTATATATATATATATAAAGGAACGATCGACTTTCGTCAAATCGGACCGAGGAAACAGTGTTTCCGTTGGTCTTTCCAATTGCTAATACTATCTATCGGTCGCAACTCCAGGTTGAAGGAGCAACGTGAAATAAAGTGTCTTGCTCAAGGACTTAACGCATCGCCTGGTCCAGGAATCGAACTATATATATATTCTCAATTATTATTTATAGTGTCGACTATTAGTTTGGTCATTTGCATTTTGGCGCACCTATTTTTATAAAATTATAAAATTCAATTGTTATAGAATACTAATTACAAGGGAGGTCACTATTTTCCTTTTATATATATGAAAGAGTCGGGTCCATAACTCTTATGGTTCACCGTGAGCCAATCTTCTGCGAAACGCGCGTAACAGGTCGAAACTTCCTCGTTTTTTTCCTATTATATATATAGGTGTAGATGTGCAAGATAATTGCATCCGTAGGCGTTATGCTGGATCAGCACACGATTCTCTCAGATAGCAGTGTATTAATAGTATACGAATAAGGGAACAAAGAATTAGCGTGGCATCATAACATATTTACTAATATATTACATATGTTTTACTGTCGATCAGCTCGAGGAACGATCTATTAGTGATCGGACCTGACTCTGGAATCGCAAGACCCTTAGATATTCTTCAATAAGTAAGCTCGTCTCTGATGGTATATGAATATCTCCCAATTCCTTCTTATATTTAGGACATTACATCAAAGTGGTTTTCCACGGTATTTGCTCATTGGTTCGTTAACAATCATATAATTGGATTATTTACAAAACAACGTCTATCCTTCTTCCGGTAAAGTCGTCGCATGCATTCATACGTGAAGGACTTTCCGCCTGTCTTCCAAAGCCACACTTGTTTGAAGTCCTCGTTAGGCTATAAGTCATACAAATGTGCACTCGCGGAAGTACACATAGAAACACATATGCGCAAATGTAAAAGTGTACAAGATACACATGTGTGGGCAGACTATTGCGTTATCAATGAAATATGCTGGATTACAACATAATATAATAAAGGTGGGTCATTTAGAGAAGCGACAAGTGTCAAGAAATTTAGGATTATACAAACAGAATGGGTGGATGGTCAATAGTTAATTTATTGTCCGTAAAGAAGAGATACCAGACCACAGATAAATATGATTCGAAATCTGTGATGTATAGACAAATTGGATGCATGAACCCGTCCGTCTATAATCGCTCCTATCCGGGAAAATCTAGTGCAGAAAACGTGCAATTTCTGTGGTGCTTGCATGCCATGATGATCTCAGATTTGAGGTTAACCGAATTATTTTTTAATGTTACTATCTCCATGGCTTCCGCCACACTGCTTGTATCGGCCATCACCGACGGAATATGGAGCCTCACGTTGCACTATACTCCAGTGAAGCTTGTAGTCCATGCCATCATCTTTCAACCTCCATATTAAATCTGCCAGTCTAGCGGAGTGCCTCTTAGTCCAGTCCTTGAAATAATTTGTGTGGTTATACATCCTCAACTTAAGGTTCGTGGATGTTGCGCCAATGTAGATGTGGCTCGTGTTACGTGTCTCAAACACACATTTGTACACCATGTTTTTCAGCAGGCACTTGCCATGGAGAGGGCATTGTGTACTGATGCGGCAGTTACTAGTCCGGGTGTCAGGGTGTCTGCTCATAACCCCCGGGGGAGAGCCCGTTGTGACTTGCGCTGCATTCCTCCCTGTCGGTCCCTGGGCGCAATGAAGGTCAGGTTCGAGGTTGCAATCGGCTGGGTGCCCATGTCACGGCACTCGGGGGGTCGCTTCCTAATGGGGGGTGAGTGGGTTTAGTCGGTGTCAGGGTCGTTAAGCGCTCCACCAGCTACCCTGGACAGATCTTCCGTCTGCTGCTGGTGACACAAGGAAGTCCCGAATTTTCAATGAATTGGTGTTAGCAATATAGTCATCTAAGTGGGGTGCAGTAGAAAACGAGAACTTCACAGAGTGTTAAGCTGATCAGTGAAACATGTAATATATTATTAAATATGTTATGATGCAACACTAATTCTTTGTCCTTTTATTCTTATACTATATATATGAAATTTATGACAATGTTACAAAGAAATATATATATATATATAAATATAGCAAAATTGTAAATTTAGATTATCATAGAATACCAATTACAAGGGAAGTCATTCTTTTCTCTTTTTTTTTCAAATATACCTAACTGTACCAAGGATCTCATGCATTTTCCATTATATATATATTGGATATATAATTTAATGCGTTGAAATGCCCAAGAGCCCCAGCAGACAACTGAGGAAGGAAAAGTTTCTCCCCATTTCTTGCTTTTTATAAGTGCTCCTTATCCAGCAACTACACATCCCGCTTATTGTTATATATATATATTTATTTATTAAAATAACACATTAAAGTTTAAACAAAGAAACGCTGCTTTCACCCTTAGCGGGATCTTCTGAGTTTCATAAGATCTCGTTAAAGGTGACAGCAGCGATTCTTTGCTTAAATTTTAATCTGTTATTTTAATAAATATATATATGTATATATATATATATATATATAAATATATATATATATATATATATATATATATATATATATATATATATATATATATATATATATATATATATATATATATATATATATATATATACTATAAAATATGTCCATAGAATTATTAGATAAGATATATATACACCATTTCCTCTCCCAGTCAGCATAATCAACCATTCAAAAAAAAACAAAAAAACAATTTAACCAGGCTATAAGGTTTAAAGGCACCTATGAAGAAATAATAGATAAATAAACGACACCCATCTATTCGCGATCAACAGCTATATAATATCAACCCACCATTTCAATAGCACGTGGAAATCGATTAAATATATCGTCAACCATACACAATTAGGTATACAATTAAAGTTAGAAGAAAAACTGTATATAAACATACCAGGAATACGTTTCTACTCCTAGGGTTTCATTCACTTTTGGAATTATACGATCAAAGATACATTCTCCAGCTTTGAAATCATCAGGAAACAAACTCACATGGACGAAGATTTTTGTTAAATGATGCCCGACAGAAACGCATTCAAAATGGCTAAGAACTGTGACGTGGCAGTGGTCAAGTTAGAAAGAATGTGATTGGTGCCTTACGGCGAGTGGGCTGGTTGCTAGAAAGCGCAGCCTAATATTGCCTAAGTTGCATCTCAACCTTATGGGAGATTATCAAATATAAAGATTTACAAATACACAAACTAAACAAAGTCATATATATATATATATATATATATATATATATATATATATATGTTTTTGGCAACCATTCACGATGTGGCTCAAATAATTAATTAAATAATCAGAGCAATATACTATAACATATGTCCATAGAATCGTTAGATAAGATATATACACCATTCCCTCTCCCAGTCAGCATAATCAACAACCCCAAAATCCAATTAAACCAAGCTATAATATTAAAAGGCACCTATGAAAAAATAATAGATACATAAACTACAGACACCTATTAGCGATCAACAGCTATAGAATATCTACCCAACATTTCAATAGCACGTGGAAATCGATTAAATATATCGTCAACCATACACAATTAGGTATAGAATTAACGTTAGAAGAAAAACTGTGTGTGTATATATATATATATATATATATATATATATATATATATATATGTATAAAAGTGAAAACACAGGTAAGCATCAAGAGAAGGGTTCTATCCAGGTATTTACGACCGTTTCATTGGTAAGTGCAAACTTATATTGCTATACTGCAAATAGCAGCCACTCGTATATATCTTGGATAAAGCCTTAGCATTCGCCAAAGCCAATTCTGGCCTAACAGACGACGAGATAAAAATCATATTAGCTGCTAGGAAAATAATAATTAAATTTGAAAACGCCTATTGGGAACGTAAGGATAGATTAAATAACTTTGACATCACGATGGGGGCTAACGACTCGGCTCAAGTCACAGATTTAGTAGGTATTTACATAGCCCATAGTTTACAGAGTGAGTTTAGCGATCTTCACGGTGGAATCTACAGAGACGACACCCTTCTCCTTGTTAAGAACCTAAATAACCAGAGCATAGAAAGACTCCGTAAGAATATTAGAAAGACTCTCGGGAAACTAAGCCTTAGCATAACGTATGAGTATAGCACTAAAACAGTTAACTTTCTAGACGCGACGCTTAACCTAAATACGGGACTTATAAGACCTTTTCATAAGATTAATGAAAACTTAGCATACATCAACTGTAACTCAAACCACCCACTATCCATAATTAAATCCATTCCACGCAGCATATCCCTTAGGATCTCCCGCCTCTCGTCTAAACGATAAATCTTCGAGGAACATACAGAATACTACACTACCGCATTAGAAAAGGCAGGCCACTTAGATAGAGTAGAATATATAGATGAAAGCCTCCGCAAAGCGCACACGAACAGGCATAACACAAACTCCAGAAACACACGCACACACGCATTTACGCATAGAACTACAATGTATACCGTAAATAGAAATACAACATCAAAATCAAACAAGTCACGCAGTAGAAAATATATTTGGTATAACCCCATATTTAACATCTCTATTAGTACTAACCTACCCTCTACCTTCTTTAGAATAATAAATAAGCACTTTCCAGATTCACATAGATACAGCAAAATCCTTAACACTAAATATATTAGTCTATCTTACTCCACGGCATCAAATATAGAGGCAAACATTAAGATGCTTAACGCTAAAACGATACATAACAACACCAGAACACAAATTTACAACTATAACAATACAATCACCATTGAACACAACAGAATATCTAATACACAAACACCCACTAATAGGCAAACAAAACGTAACACACTTGTACAGGCATCGCAGCCCACCAATAATGCCAAAGTTGCCCATGACAAGAATTGTAACAGCCACCTACCTGAAACCTGTCCATTACATAATGAATGTATGCAGTCTAACCTGGTTTACCAATGCACAGTGGAATCAGACAACCAGAAATGGTATTACATCGGAGCGACTGGGAATACATTTAAAGCCCGTTGGTATACACATCGCTACGCAATGAAACATTCCCAGCATCGTTATGTAACTACCCTTGCAAACAAGACCTGGCAACTGAGGGAAAGTAACCATCAATTCACCCTGAAGTGGAAAAATTATCGAACGCGCCCCCATATCGGAGCGGCATGAGAAGCTGTCGATTATGTGACCTTGAGCTGTTCCACATTTTGAGTTCGAAGAATGAGTTACTCAACAATAAAATCGAAAGATCAATTTATTGTAACCATAGACTGAAAGAAAAGTTTTCGCACAAGTGCAAATCGAACCCTTAACCTCTTACTACCAACTGACAAACTGCATATACTTAGACTTTATAACCTCTTATTGAATCTAAATCCTATTAATTACCCAGAAAAACCAATACCTATATCCCTCCCTTCTCCTTCATTCTTCTTTTATTTCTTCGTTTATTTCTTCGTTTTCTTCCTTCCTTCCCTCCCTTTTTTGGCTATCTTTTCTTTTCTCCCCCCCCCCTTCTTTGCTTTTATTTTTGTCATTATTATCTTTATCTTTATTTATTATATATATATTTATCTCTTTATATCTCACCCCTCTCTCTCTCTATCCCTCCCTCCCACTATGATCAATTTAATTCTCTTTAACTCACTACATTCCACGACATGAAGTCTACATATCAAATCTGATCAAGGAATCCTTCCACCTCTACCCCTCCCTCCATCTCAGATTGTCACTCTACTTCCTAACTCTTCCCCTCACCTCTATGTCCCCACACCTTCTAATTCCTCTTCCTCTCGCTATACTAGTAAATACAATTCCCAAAAAATGTTTTTCTCTATATATTAAGAACTATTCAAGAGTAACTTACTACATATTTTGAAAATTTGGACGTGAACAACAATTATAATTGAGTGGCTGCTATATGCAGTATAGCAATATAAGGTTGCATTTTCCAATGAAACGGTCGTAAATACCTGGATAAAATCCTTCTCTTAATGCTTACCTGTGTTTTCTATTTTATACTTTATACTCCAAGATTGAACGGAATTCTTACAAACTTGTGGAATTACCCCTAACCGTACGTTGAAACCATCCATGAAACTGGCTTTCTTAACCACGAACAGGATCACAATAAGCAATTTGCTGCTTCCCTAACTATATAAATATATATATATATATATATATATATATTAATAAGAGGAATTCCAACTTTGTCTGATTTACTCGTTTTATTTACAATCCTTTAAAATATCTAATGGTATTATAATGAAATAGTATGATAGAATATTAAATTCTAAGTGTTAATTGAACATAATGAAATAGTATGATAGAATATTAAATTCTAAGTGTTAATTGTTCAATTAACACTTAGAATTTAATATTGTATCATACTATTTCATTATAATACCATTATATATTTTAAAGGATTGTAAATAAAACGAGTAAATCAGACAAAGTTGGAATTCCTCTTATTAATATAATCTTCTATACACAATCATACACACCCGTGTATATTTACCTATCTATATCTACACACATATATATATATATATATATATATATATATATATATATTGAATAAGTATCCGTTGATCTTATACAAGCTTCTACATAATTTGGGATAGTTTCACCCAACTTGTAGAAATCTTATAATGAAACGAGTCGTCTGGGAAGTGATATATTCATATGAAATGCTACACCCAATTTTCCACACAATACAATTAGTTAGCACTCCGAACGTTTGATTAGGAATAAACTCAGATATTTCCTAATGTTTGTTGAGTGAGTTGGAATTTGGCCGGAGTATCGCTATCAGCTTTCTCCGATTATGTATTTATATATTTACTCTTTGAGCCACAGATATGAACTTTCCCGATATAAGGTATGACTCTCTTTTTTTATTTTTTATATGAATATTGATTGTTTGTTCTTGTATCTCATTCTGTTATTTTGCCCGAGAAAATATCTAAAACGTCATTAAGCGATGCGCACATATGGTTATTTTTTCATATGCAATTGAGTTCTTAGCACGTGGCTTGGATTCTTTTCAGAATTGAACGACCTGCGCATGTATTGTTTTTTGGCGGTAGTCTCCTTCCTCCTATTTTCGGGACAGTGTGAGATTTTCTTTAGAGCTACTGGACTAACAACCTAGCAGCTCCCTCAAGCACTGATGGTGATTATCGCTAAATATTGATGTTGATTTGGTTATCAATATTAATATTATTGGCCACCCACTGAAGAATTATAAGAGCCCACTTGAATTTGCTATAATTTCACCCAACTTGTAGAAATCTTATAATGAAACGAGTCGTCTGGGAAGTGATATATTTGATATATCTCATATGAAATGATACAGCCAATTTTCCACACAATACAATTACTTAGTACCCCGAACGTTTAATTAGGAATAAACTCAGGTATTTCCTAATGATTGTTGAGTGAGTTGGAATTTGGCCGGAGTATCGCTATTAGCTTTCTCAGATTATGTATTTATATATATATATATTAATAAAAATAATGAATAAAAACAAATAATTATTTCTGAAGACAGCATATATATGTGTAGGTATGTATATTCCCTCTGATAGTTTGTAAAAGTTGTACATAGATCTATATGATATACATACCAACACACACATATATATCCTAGAAACGATCGTAAAATAATGAATTTTTTAATATAAGGAACTATTTCTTTGTTTTTATTCATTATTTTTATTAATTTATCTTGACTCTGTTTTCCTGTGCTTGTCATCTAAAAAAATTTGAATACATCTTCTCTTTTCATGATATTTGGATTAGATTGAGTTCTTCATACGGATTGGACACTACCGTATATTTTGGTAGATTTATCTCCCCCTCTCTCTCTCTCTCTCTCTCTCTCTCTCTCTCTCTATATATATATATATATATATATATATATATATATATATATGCTGGAGGTGGGTGTATACACGACGATTATAGTAATAATCGATCAATGTAATGATATTTGAGAAAATTAGGTAAAATACTCCTGCAGATGGAAAAGCGGGGACAACAATACCTGCAAGATTCTAATCTTTGCATCTCTCGGATACCGTCAGAGAGTCAGTAGTTACCAAGTCCGACGTTTTAGAAGAGTTTAAACTGGTAGCTAGAAGTGTTAGACAATCGGTTAACTTACGAAGCATTGAGGATATTTAAAATTTTGAAATGTGCTTGTTCTAATGCAAATTACATTAGTAATAATTGATCACTATAAATGATATTAGTAAAACGAGGGTTTTGTACACATGGTGACGAAACAAAAGGAAATATACGTCTGCTATAAGCTTAAAATGTTAAAAAATTATGGAAGTTGTGGCAAGCGGCTCATTATATATATATATATATATATATATATATATATATATATATATATATATATATATACATTCATGACATTCACTGGATAGAAATGGTTATTTCGTTTAGATAACCATCATGTATTAGTAAGCAAAGCACTCTACGTTACGCAACTCATCCATAGTTGATGTTGACACTTGTGGCTTGTACAGGAATGGAGTTAAATATTAGTTTGATTAAAATAACTGGAGTGATGTTCCTTTAAATTTTTATTGTTGCACAAACACTATATATATTTCAATGGTCTTGTTACATAAGATCCTGGTGACATCATCAGGTCAGGGTTGTATAATTAGTTAAACAATAAAGGAATTACGGCAAACACTAACAAAATATATTTGACTTTGAGAGGGACTGTGAAATAGGTGATTTTGTTGCTGCAGACCATTTCCTAATTATATATATATTAGCGCGCATGTGTGAGTGTGTGTATATATATATAAACATATATACATATATGTATATATATATATATGTAGGGAAATGTTCAAGACACCGACGGAAGAGCTCAAGCCGTTCGACAGCTATTTCTGGAGTCCAGAAATAGCCGTCGAAACGGTTTGAGCTCTGCCGTCGGGGTCTTGAACATTTTCCTATTACCCACTCAAATACCATAAGTATTGTGTACTCTGGTGCGTTATGGTCCATCTGGTTCCTTACACTTCTTCGTTATATATATATATATATATATATATATATATATATATATATATATATATTTACATATGTATATATATAAGTTAAAACAATGAAATAAAAATCCAAGTCATTAGGAATATACTTCACTGCTTTACGAACGTTTCTAGGTGATAATAATACATCGTACGCATATTCCGTTATCGATCTATGTAAGGTTAGTTACAAAATATCAAATAAGGAATATATTTACCTACGTGTATATCGTCAGTCGTTGTCAAAAGCAATGAAAATGTTATTCAAAATCAATAGTAAATTGAGTTCTATGACATTATTTGGAGGTAGTTGAAGAACCAACCAATCAAATGATGTTTTGCTATGTGATGTTAAGACGAGATATAATTCACTTTAGTTAAGGTCATGACCTTTTGAAAGGATTGGTTGAATGGTGTTAAGAATAGAATGACTATGAAGAACCTATCAAAAAAAGGGATTGTTGTATCGATAGTGGAATGTAGATGGTGGAATGAAGTTTAAAAAGGGATGTAAAAATTATATGTTGAGTTGTGTTCTGTATGGAGTTTTTAGGTGAATATAAATAAAGAAATATAAAATATACGGAAAAATAACTAAGATAAATATAGATAGGTAAAATAATGGTCATAACTAGGAAGGATAGTATATTAAAAGATGAAAATTATAGTAAGATAATAAAATACAATAATATAATAATATCATATAATGTAATATAATGTAGTTCAGTATGCTACATTGTATATAATATAGTATAGCGTATGATGTATCATAACATATAAAACAGTAAATATTTCCAAGTGGGTCTATGTATAAGTAATCAATCCCAGATAAATACATGTTGACATATAGCCAAAACGCATAATTTTCTTAGATCACAAAAGTACATATACTCACATATATAGATAGAGGTATAGTTACATAGATACTCCATTAAAACCATACATACGCATACATAGATATATACATATACATACACATACATACACTCACACATGCATATATACATATATATATATACATACATATACATACATATATACATATGCACACATATACATGTACATACACATACACACACACACACACACACACACACACACACACACACACACACACACACACACACACACATATATATATATATATATGTATATATATTCTCTTATCATACATACATAGATATATGTATACCCATGCAATTACAGGTGGTTATGTACCTCGATGCCCTTAGTCGGTAACGCCTGAATCTATGGAAGCTAAACAATTAAAAAGGTTAAAAAATTAAAAGGAAGGCGTATAATTAGGAGATATATTAATAAATGGAAACTACATTTATAAAACCATATTTATTTTATTATATATATTTCAAGGGTAACCGAGGAAAATTATGGTGCGCTTTCATCAGATAAAATACAGATTTGTTTTATAAATAAATATTGACATACCCGGAAAAAAGACAATCTTAACGGTTGGAGCTTCCTGGATAGTGGAGATAATATATTATTAAGGGTAATACAAAGTTATGAGGGAGTATGCAAATGAGTGTCTGAAAAGAAAAAGAAAAGGAAGGAGAAAGAGAGAAGAGGAAAGAAAGAACGATTATACATAGTGATAGTGAAGATAGTCAGAGTGAACGAAGAAATAAATTTTAATGGAAGAATATAGAGCGTAAATATATCTAAGTGAACGAGAAGTGAAAAAAGAAATAAGATTAACGTGGAAGAATAATATTTAGAATGTATGGTTCCTTACGTTGTGATTATAATATTTATAATGATAAGTTGAAAAATATAATTAAAAATTAAAAATCAAAATTAAAGATTAAATTTACCTTAATATTACAAATTTAATTTAATATTAATATTAAAAATTAAAAATTAAAATTAAAACAGAAGTATTTATATTATATTAGGATGTATTAGTAACAATATAATCGTTTATGTGTGTATGTTATGTATTATAAATTATTTAAATAAATATATAGTATTTTACATTAGAGAAAATCTAGTATAGTTTATTTGATTAAAGTAAGTTTTGCAAAATTATATTTATTAATAGTTGTAAGTCAAAACTTAAACATCCAAATAATTCCAAATTTATGAAAATTTACGAGAGTTTACAAAGGAATAACTACTTAATTATATTATAAAAACAGTAAGGCAGTATAAAGGGAGTTGAAGTGATTTTCTAAGAACTCAAATGGTTCCAAGGATACATAAAAAAACCCTTAAAAAAAACAATTTTTTCATGAGAAGTCATATATGTTATAAAGTTAAAAAATGTTATCTTAAGAATATAAATAAAACATAAACCATAGGTTATTCCACATATATATAAAAATCATATGTTATTCCACATATATATAAATATTTGGATATATATTAAAAATGTTTGAAGATATAAAATATTGGAAGATATGAAAATAATGGTTTTTCCACATCTTTCAAAGGAACTTTCAAAGAATTCTCTAAAACCTTCAGAAAGTCTTTCAAGGAAAATTTTTCTTAAAAGAATTTCAAGTAGTCATATAAAAAGGTTATAATCAATTGATAAGTGTAATAATATAAAGTATATTTATGAAGTAGAGATAATAGAAAGTAAATTAAATATATATGAATCATATATAGATATAATCTGAAGGATGAAGTTGTAGGTGGTTGGATATAGAAAACATTATGTGAAGGAGATTGACCATATATTACATTTTATATATATATCTAAAAGTTGAGTTTAAACGATGTTTACAAGAACTAAATAAATTATTACCCAAATTAATAAAGTTCTTACATTTTAGTATAAAAAATATTTCTTCAACGCAAAGGGAGCAATTTTTGGATAGAGCTGTGTATGAAGGAGCTTTGGAGATAATTTCCCAAGAAAAAGAATAGTTAATACTCTTGAATTTTAAGTTCCATAATAAGTTGCATAGAGAAGTTGAAGATTTTTTACCAATATTCGTAAAGGAACATTTATGGTTATTGAAACGAGATTTGCAGTCTGTGGAAGTAGTTAAAGTAATTTTCATTGGTTTTGACATCACAGTTGTATACTATATTTTAAACTAAACAGTTATTATTGAGAGGACAGTTAGATTTATTTCTACAATTACATTTATCTGAATTTATATTATTGGGAGCCGTAACATTATATTGGATATTGCTGGAGGTATTAATGTCATTCTGGTTAGGTTTTAAGTTTCTATTATTAATTCTATTAATATTCTGCGCTAAATTCATAGTGGTGGAATATGAGAGTTTAATAGTATGTCTATTAAAGATTGAGTAATATCTGTGTGTCTTAGGAAAACACTTATCTAGAGCTTTAAAAAATAGTTTAGCAATTGGAGTTTTAATACTTAACGAGAAAGGGAGAGCGAACTATAATATATTTCTAGTTCTATTTCTTCTTTTGATTTTCTAGTTAGTGCAACGTTTCCTATTATAATAATATTTATAGTTATGGTTAATTGGCACAGCCTTATTATCAATGTATTTAATTTCATTACTATAGCCTGCTCTACTTAACGCTTCGTTATAATATTGTGCCTTATCTTCAAATATATTTTTATTCGCTGAAATTCTAGAAATACGTTGCTGCACAGAATTTACAATAGTGTTTTTAACGGATCTGGGGTGATTGGAGTTAAAGTTAACATAGTTTAAATTCTCATTGATTTTATGAAGTGGATAATAAAGACCAGTATTAAGGTTTAAAGTTACATCTAAAAAATTAACTATTTTATAACTATTCTCTACTTCTACTTTAAGATTAACGCTATTAAAAAATTGTATAATTTCTTTTCTTTTCCTATTTATATCACAATTATTATTATTTTCATTAAGCAGTAGCATATCGTCACGATATAAACAAACGGTTATCTCTAGTATTTTCCTATGTAAAGTATTGTTAATAAAAAAGCCCCACAAGATCCGTTAATTGCGCCGAGTCCGATGATCCCATAGTGATATCGAAATTGTTATCCCTATCTGCACTAGTCGAAAGGTGGTTGCTAATTTTAATTAATGTTTTACGTGCAGTTAAGATGATGTGCAATTCATTGCTAGATAAATCAGTATATTTAAATGCATATGTGAGGGATTTATTAAGTAAATTAGGAGTTATATATGAGTAATAATTAGCAATATCCAATTGAATGAATTTATTGTTATGCTTATATTTAATGTCCTTAAACCAGTCAATAACTTCACTAAGCCCATTCCATAATTTTAAATAAGATATTTCCTTAAGTTGTGATATGATTCTATCTAAAATATTCTTGCTAAATATGCCAAGGTCCGATTTAGATGGTGCAATCAGTCTAACTGGTAATTCAATTTCAAAATTTTTTATGATCCTTCAAATTAATTTTTGGTTTCCTAGGTATGAAGGTTGAGTCCTATTTTCGATGCCTAATTCCTGCATTATATAAGAAGCTTCAGTATTTAGTCGATCAAGGTCATCATTGGTTGCTCTTTTGTGATTTTTCCTTAATTCCTTCAATATAAGATTATTGTAATCATCCTTTTGCATTCCGTAAAGATTGTTGGTTTTATCTGATTTAACAAGAATTTTTTCCGTTTTTTCAAAATTTTCTATATTATTTTTGTGACATTTGAGGTAATCCTGGCCTACAAAGTGGTTTTTCTTAAATTTAATGTTTTGTATGATAGAAATAATCTCATTTTCAAATTCCATTAATAGTTTGTTGGAAGGTGGATTCTTTTTGATTTGAAGATTCTATCA
>OZ024740.1:189461074-189491074 GCA_964016885.1 Eledone cirrhosa
GACAATTGGTCTTTCGAATATTTACAATTAAAATAAAATTTACTACAGACCGAAGTGCTGTAACTGAAAAGAGAATATTGAAATAAAGCTCAACACATTACCCTAGATGAGAAAGTATGCATAGAAGGCTAAGTGACAACGAGAATGTGGAAGAGACAGTTTGAACGTTCGTCCTAAATAGACAGACACGGCGAGTATAGAGAATGTAATTGAAGGAAGAAAACGTTTAAAACATATCAAATTGAAAGAATGTCCCGCGCGGCTAAGATTGTATAAAAGTAATTAAAAAAGGTTGGTGATAACAATAGAAAAACGGATGAAGCACAGGACAGTTCATTCTCATCAATCTACCTTCCGTGCATTAACTTCGATTCCCTAGCTTCAGTGTACATAGGATAGTAATAAATGGACTCAATTGTGGACAATTGGTGTTTCAACAGTTTACAAATATAACAACGTGTACTACGAGTCAATGTGCTCCAACTGAAAAGAAAAGATAGAAACAAATCCTAACATATTAGCCTATCTCCTGTCATGTACACTGGATCCACTTACACGTTACTTTCACGAGCAGGCATTTCATTTGATTGCATCAGCTTTAGCACACGTCCTAGGAAACGACGGTTTTCGAACAACACACACACACACACACACACACACACACACACACACATTGATAGTAAGCCAGTATTATTGTTATTGAATATTACAACTATAGATACTTTTATTATATTCAATTTCATTATAATTCATTTAACATTTATATTTTGAATATTATTCGTTTAACTATTTTGGATGAATGTATCATATAGTTACGTCCTCTTACATTCCAAGTTCGAATCCAGCCGAGGTGTGCTTTGCATTTCATACTTGTTGGGTCGATAAAATAAAGTACCAGTAACATACTGGTTTCAATTTAATAGACCCTTACCACCACCACAAAACAGAAACCATTATTGTGAATAAATGTGTGAGATTGGCAGAATCGTTAGATTGTCTGACAAATTACTTGTTATATATATATTTCCAATCTTTTCATTTTGAGGTACACGTAAAGTGTCGTGGATTGGTACTATTGGTAAAGCATCAGGAAAAATGTCCTGAGGTATTTCGACATGAGGTTCTATGTTCTGAGTTCAAATCCCACAGTATTCAACGTTGTCTTTCCTCTTTCCAAGGTCGATAAATTAAAGTAGCAGTCAAGTACTGGTGTCGATATAATCGAATTTTGCCTTCTAAAGTGCTAGACTTGTGCCATTGTCAGACACAATTGTTTTGCATAAACACCGTAAAATCTGTTAAAAAAAGTAAAATTATAATTATCGTAGCTGTATAACAATACTTGAAGTTACAACGACAAAAACATATCACCATCGTAAAAAAAACCCCAACAAACATTATAATTGACCATGATCGATCACTCTTTTCTCCGTTGTGCTTCACACCTAATCATTTGTGTCCGCAACAAATGAAACTGATGATTAACGTTGATGGATGTTCAAATAAAGGACATTGTATTTGCTCTATCACAGAACGTGTTCCTCGCGTTATGTTTAAGGTATATTTGTCACGGTAACTTGTAGATATACGTTGTTTAAATAGATAAACAAATGCTATGAGCCAATGGGGCCAGATGTACACAGGCAATGTAAATTTCGGAACATACCTTATATAACTAATAATGATTTCTACTATAGGCACAAGGCCAACAATCTTTGGGGAGGGGAAAGTCGACTAAATCGACCCCAGTGTGTTATTGTTACTTTATTTTATCGACCCCGTAAGAAGGAAAAGCAAAGCTAACCGCAGCGCTATTCGAACACAACGTAAATGGACGTAACTCTACGGCTTATATACCACATAGTACTTACTAACAATAGCAACACTAACAATGTGGGTTTGTTTGTCCGCATAAATGCCGCTGTATGTTTTATCAATGTGAGAGATAATAGAAATATGGAAGCTTGATATTTTTGGAAATAATTTAGTGTTTTGTGTAATGAGGTGTAGGATTAACGTGTGGAGTTTTGTAGAGTTTGAAATATTTTCAAGCTTCAGTGCATGTAATTTTATATTTCACAGCGACAAATTATTTCAATGTTTCACTATTTCCATATATTTACATTTTGATAGTTCTCTTTTATTGGCCTGTTAATCCACTCACCTAACACTGTTTAGCACTATTTTTACATTAATACTTCATGCAGAAGAGAATTCAGATGGAAGATTTAATGAAGTCTTCAAGACACATCCAACGGCTGTCTTTATGTATCCTTTCTCAGACACTAGGTTTAGTCCATGGATAAGTCTAAAACTGTAATATATATATATGTATATAAATTAAAATGAAGAATTAGAAATAGAAGACAGGACTATCCATCATCAGTGGTCTACTAGCCATCATAGGTAATTCTTCGCATTAAAGACCAGATACCTCAGGCTAGCGCGAACAATAACTAAAGTAAGTTATTGGGATAAAAAGAAGTGTGTGGAGAAAGAGAGAAAGGTAAACAAACACGAATGATGAGGCAACTTAAAGAGAGGAAAAAATGAGAAAATCAAGTCAATGTTTTACTTGAACATCAGAACTTGCAAATATTGACGAGAAGACGAAAGAGACATCTTAACCGTGCGAAAGTAAGCGAGGAAAGAATTTCGCACGGTGTGGAACGATGGAGGAAGTGAGATAGAGGGAGAGTAGCAGAGAGTGAGTGAGTGAGTGAAAGTGTGAGGAAGAGGCTAGCCGAGAGAGGGTGACTAGTAGAGGGGGTGAATGAAAGTAAGAGGGAGAAGGAGAGAGAAGGAGGGGGGGAGAGAAAGAGGATAGCAGTAAGGGAAGATAAAAAGACAGGTCACAGCGAAGGAGAAAGCATATAGGAATGAAAAATGGTGTGCTGTTTTGTTGCAAATGTGGTTGCCTGACAATTCCTGTTTGTTTACCTGTCTCTCTTTCTCCAGCCAATTCTTTTTATCCCAATAATTTATTTTAGTTATTGTTTGCGCTAGCCTGAGGTATCTGGTCTTTAAGGCGAAGAATTACCTCTGATGGATAGTCCTGGCTTCTATTTCTAATTCTTCATTTCAATTTGTATATCACATATGCCACAACACAGCACGCCATTTTTCATATATATATATATCCCTCAGGCAGCTCTGTAACCCCCTCTTCTACCGCCCTCTACCCTCCGATCCCACCCCCTTTACCAACAACAACTCTCCTCCACCATCCAATATCTTATCACCTACTCCCTCCCCTCACCACTTCCCACCTCATCGTCCGCACCCCCCGCACCCCCACCATCTACTTCCTCCCCAAACTCCAGAAACCCGACAACCCCATCGTCTCCGCTTGCAACTGCCCCACCGAACTCATCTCCGCCTTTCTCGACTCCATCCTCGCCCGCTTGTCACCACCCTCCCCTCCCACATCTCCGACACCAATCACGCCCTGCGTCTTTTTGACTCCTTCACCTACCCACCAGGCCCACAGCCTTCCTCTTCACCCTAGACATCAAGTCCCTCTATACCGTCATCCCCCACGCCAACGGCCTACGCGCCCTCAAACACTACCTCGACCTTCGCCCCTCTCCCATTCCCTCCACTCCCACCCTCCTTCGCTTCGCCGAGCTGGTCCTCACCCTCAATTGTTTCTCCTTCTCGGGTGAGTTTTACCAACAGGTCACGGGGGTAGCCATGGGTACAAGAATGGGCCCGAACTATGCCAACTTTTTTGTTGGCCATGTTGAGGCCCAAATCTTTGCCCAGTACACCGGCCCCACGCCCGAACTGTACGGTCGTTACATTGACGACTGTATCGGAGCCACGACCCTCACCCGAGAACAGCTCGACTTCTTTCTCTCCTTCTTCTGCTCCTTCCACCCCTCCCTCCACTTCACCACCTCTATCTCCACCACCCACGTCCACTTCTTAGACATCTCCGTCGCCTTCGACCCCTCCCACCACTCCCTCGTCACCTCCGCCTTCTTCAAACCCACCGACTCCCACTCTTATCTCGACTTCACCTCTTCCCACCCCACCCACACTAAACACTCCATTCCCTAATCCCAACTCCTCAGGATCCGCCGCCTCTGTAGCCGAGAAGCTGACTTCGAGTCCCAGGCCCTTTCCCTAGTCAGCCATTTCATCCGCAGAGGTTACCCCCCCTCTCTCGTCCACACCGCTCTCACCCGCGCCCGTGCTGTCCACCGCTCCACCACCCTCACCCCACGCCACCGCACACCCACCCACCGTCTCCCCTTCCCATCACCTACCACCCCTCCACCTTACCCCTCCACCGCACCATCCGCCGCCTCTTCCGACGCCTCCAGTCCGACCCTTCCACCTCCCACATCTTCCCACCCCCACTACTCCCCTCCTTCAAACGCGCACACAATCTCCGCACCCTCCTCGTCCAAAGCTCCCTACCCCCAACCCCCCGGTTCCTTTCACTGTTCTAGGCCCCGCTGCAACACCTGTCCCCACATCACCAACACCACGATCTTCCAGGGTCCCAACGGCCACTCTCTCTCTGTCCGGCATGCCTTCCGCTGCACCTCCTCCAACCTAGTCTACGGACTTATGTCGGACAGACCGGACGTCGCCTGGCGGACCGATTCACTGAGCACCTCCGGGATATTCGTCTCGGTGGTAGTTCCCCCATCGCCCGTCACTTTGGTGCCCCTGGACATTCCGCACGCCATCTCACAGTCTGTGGCCTACTCCAATGCCACGGAACACCCGCCAATCTCCTTAGAGTCGAACAAAGAACTATCTTCATCTTACAGACCCACACTCCCCCCGGCCTGAACTCCCCACCCTTATTCTTTTAGCCTTCGACCTCCCCCCTCCCCCACACATATCCCCCACTAACACCACTAACACACCCCTCCTTTTCACCGCCCACCCCACAACTAACAATACTAACACCTCCACTCCACCCCTCATCCGACCACCCTTCCCCAACTAACATACTAACATCCCTCCCTTCTTCTCCTCCCCCTCCTTATCACACGCACACACCCACCGGCATATATATACACGCGCTCACACTAAACACACATCCTACTACCACCACTAACCCTCACCCCCACACCTCCATCCCACCACCCCGCAACTAACCTCACTAACACCCCCTGAGCCCAAGCACACGAACACACGCACCCACTTACACCACCCACCCCACACGCAACTAACATCACTAACACCCCCCCAATCCCACGCACACGTACCCACACACCCTCGTACACCACCAACTCTACACACCCTACCACCACTAACCCCCACTCACATCTGCATTCTACCCTTTCCCCACCTCCCGTATACTAACACCCACTAACACCCCTTCATCAAACTACACACACACCAGTACACCACACTCCCTCCATAGAACTACACACACCCTTCTCTCCCCGCTCCACCCACAGCCCCGCTCCACACTCACTCATCCCACTAACACCTATACTAATACACACACACCCTCCTCACTCCAACTTTCACACCTACCCATCCTCACCCCTTTACCATTCCACCCGACTGCTGCTATGCCCTTTGACCACCTCCCAACACAAACAGACACACAGCACTCCCACGGCTTGACCACTTCCTGTTGCGCGCGCACCCCACATCTCTCCTCTTCCGACCATCTCTTCATGGAATACTCGTATGTGGAACTTGACCACCACGGAATCTACTAACACCATAGGAATTTACCAACATTTCAACCATCCTCTTACGGAATCACCTATATAACTCACCCACACACACATCTAAAAATATTTTTTTCTCCCACACGCCACCTACACCCACAACACGCTTAAACCCCACACACACGTGCTTTCCACCACATATTTACACCCTCAGCCTCCTGATTCCTCTCCCCCACCCCTCTATCCACACACGCACAGACACTCCGACCTACAATCCCCCCCACACACACCTCTTTCTGAACATGCAACCCCGTTCTTCCCCCAACCCTTACTTTCACATACACACACACACACACACGTACACCTACACACACACACCACCTTCAGCCCTCCCCGCTCAGACACCCCGTCTCCCTCTCCCCACTCCACCCGCCACCACCCCTACACACCCCACACCCTTCCACCACCTGTTTTACCCCTTTCTAATTTCAGTTTATTTTGATCATGCTTTTATATATATTTTTATTTCATTCGTTTTATTTTGATCATGCTTTATTTTTATTTTTATTTTTAATTTCATTCGCACCGTTTCCTTTCGCTATATGTCACTCCACCACTCCCCTACACACCCTTTGAACTCTGTTCCCACACACTTCTCACCCGAGGAAGGGCTTATGCCCGAAACGTCGTTCCCCACCACCACCCCACTCTCCAGAGCGTGAAATTAATAAACATTCGTTGTACTGCCTCTCTGTTTTGTTCCTGTTCAAATTTTTCCATTATATATATATATATATATATATATATATATATATATATATATATATATATATGAAAGACGTAAAATAAGAACATTATAAAAATTAACTTACTAAAATTTCACTCCAACTAATTAGTTTCTGAAAGGGAATAAACATGGTTTCCGAATGGAACATGGAGAATACCTTTCGTCATCAGGAATTCAATTCTCAGCTAAGTTCCCAGGCGATGCGTGGACACAGGGAACTTATACAAAAATAATTCAGTGGATGGAAAAAAGCAAGCGAGTACTAAATTCCAAGACATTGAAAAAATCACTGCCTACTTGGTCGGTGGCAAATTCAAAAGAATCAATCACGTGACATCGAGGTTAATCAGTGAGGAGTGGGGTGCTAAGAAGACAGTAGCCGGACTATTACTATGAACTATAGTAGCAGTTTTGGCAAATTTTTGCTCAACAAAATAATTTGGAGATATCGCCTGGGAACTTAGCTGAGAATTGACTTCCGGATGACGAAAGGTATTCTCCATGTTCCTTTCGGAAACCATGTTTATTCCCTTTCAGAAACTAATTAGTTGGAGTGAAATTTTAGTAAATAAGTTAATTTTTATAATTTTCTTATTTTACGTCTTTCATATAATTGTTCTGCATCCCCTTGCATTGAACCACAACGTTACTAAGACAAAACCTATATATTTGCTAGCGCTAGCATAGGTATGCATCTGTATATATATGTTGGTAGATATACTAATTCTTTATATATATACATATATATATATATATATATATATATATATATATATATATATATATATATATATATATGTGTGTGTGTGTGTGTGTGTGTGTATGTATGAGAGAGAGAGAGAGAGAGAGAGAGCGGTGTTCCGTTGCAAATCGGCTTTCCGGTGATTTCATAACGAAAATAGACAGAACTACAAAACAATTGTATATTTCGAAGAAACTGTCGCTTATTTCTTTGTAAAATATAACCGACATTCTACATCCCGTTAGTGTCTGACTGTTTCTGTGTACGGTTGTAGGTAAAATGTCTCCACTAACATTATTAAATATTAATATACATAAAAGCATGCGTGAATTAGGATACAGTGGCCAACGCAAAATTAGAAGCTTTCACCGCAAATTGTTTATAAAAAAATAGTAAAGTATTAGGGCATATGAACACCATAACGAAAAAAATGCGTATTAGCGTTAATGGGAATCGAACCCATATCTGGTATTTTCACAATAAGTATGTTAACCGACTACACCGTGTATTGATGCAACCAGTTAGCATACTTATCGTGAAAATAAGAGGTGTGTGTTCGATTCACTCTAATGCACATTTTTCCCGTTACAGAGGCTCTGATTGCTCTAATATTTGAATAATTTATATTGTCAATTTACGGTGAAAGCTTCTAAATCTATTTTCAAAGTTAACATACATATGTTATATACCATATTTCCCGGTGCCGAAGACGCTTCGTCCTCGAGGACTATCCCTAATTTTGATAACCAAAAATTAGAAAAAATTAATAATCAACCTTCGGTCTCTAGGATGAATGGTAGACTTTTGAGACTTATTTTAAGAAAAAAGTAGCGTCTTCGACACCGATATATATATATATATATATATATATCGTGTATGGATGTATGTATATATACCTATCTCCCCCGTATCTCTCTCTCTCTCTCTCTCTCTCTCTCTCTCTCTCTGTATATATATATATATATATATATATATATATATACATATATATATATATATATATATATATATATATATATCTATATATATATATATATCTATCTATCTCTATATATATATATATATACTTATATATGTATATATAAATGTGTATATGTGTGTCTAAATATATTTCCTCATTTGTATGTACACACACACACACACACACACATCTCTCTCTCTCTCTATATATATATTTACATGTATATATTTCGTTTTATCAAACATTAGAATATGATATGAGAATTTTGCTCTATTTCTAAGAAGTCAGCGGAAAACGTAGAGGAATTTGTATGCAATATGAATATTAACTATGCGATAGTTTGTAATGTTTAGCGTAAATCGTTCTATGGGCATGGCGTGTAGTGAGACGATGTATACTAAAAGATTTGATACACTAGATAAAGATTGCAATCGTGTCTATTTGCGTCGATTGAGTCGGGTAAGAATGTTTTCACACATTAATTGAATTTATGTTGTAGTAACCTCAATCTCGGCGAATCTGAAGAGTTGTTATAACGTCGGATAGGATGCTTTACGGTATTTGTTTCGGCTCTCTCTGCTCTGAGTTTATATGCTACCAAGGACAACTTTGGCTCTCATCCATTCGACGTCGTTAAATATGTACCAGTCAAGTATTGGAGTCGATTCTTGCTCTTTTCGATTCTCTCACTCTGTGTCCTTCTCTGGAACAAATCTTCAGGCCTCGAGAGGAGATGGTGTCTGACAGGTTTTAAATGCTCTAGAAACACCGTATGTCAACACGCCGGCTCTATGAGTCGCTGGGAGTTATGGAAATAATATAATAAATATCCTCAACCTAGCTGTAAAAGAGACTTCATGCATTGTATTCGAATCTCTCAACTGTCATTTTTAAATAGTCACTTTCCTCGCAAAACAATCATGTAAAAGTAACAACTAATTTCTCTATAGTTCCAGCACAATTATATCTATCATTTTGGTAAACAACGACACCAGAAACAACTAATGCTATTTTCTCTTTTGTGTTTCAAATTTTATAACTTCTTTTCTCTTTTATCTAATGTGATATACTTCTTAATATTCATCTTTAAAGTAATGCACCACTTACTGCTGCATAATCTCCTAAATGTCCTTTGAACTTCGATGACGACTTGTTTTATAAGTGGCTTCAATGTCCTTCTAACTAATCTAAATTGTTCTTATTGACGAACGTATAGTGATTGCAAATTATAAGCCGCTCTACAATCAAGTTATTGAAGAAATTCGTTGCCTGCAGTTGACAGGGTGGGGTTGTTTTCAATTACATTTATAAAACAAATATATAGAAGGAAATATGTATTTAGAGATAGGTAACTTAGTTTCTTACTATGTAGTTTCCTGTCTATTAATACGTTGGCATCTAAACCAGTATTCCACAGTATCTTAGAGTACTATAGAATGATGTAAAATATACGAAAAATCAAATAGAGTACATACAAGTTACAATTTTCACGATCGTATCTAATGATATGTTCTTGTCTTCTGTTATTTCTTCATATAATACTTTCTTAATCTGATAGATATGTGAACGTAATCTGTATTTGGCAACCTAATATCGTTTCAAACATATGTTAATGTTAAAGTCTATCCAAGCAAACTGCCTACATAATCGTTGTAACTTTGTTTATTTTAATTCTGAGTAGATATATGCATTTTACACATGATATTCCGTATTTAAAAATTACTTTATATTTTAATTCTCTCTACTGAACTGCTGGATTATTCTAGGGTAGAATTTGTCTATTTTGAAAATCTTATGTTTTCCCTTCTTTCTCCATCTCAACGCAGCACGTGAAAACCCTTAATGAATTTCTTTCCGACAACTTATACTTGTATGACAAAAAGCAAAAGATTTAAATGACTCACAACACGTGACATATGTTTCTTCCCCCAAATACTACGCATTTCACATTTAAAATATTAGTTAACTAACCAATTTACTTGGATTATACATGATAAATGACATAAATTGAAATTATATGTACATGATATTTACTAGAAATGTTTAGTTCTTAACGAGGGAGAACAGGTACCCAAACACTAAATTATGATATGTAAATTCCAACGCAAGAACTCAGAGTTAAAAGAAAGAAAAAAAAACCCCCGGGCCAAATACTATCAGGTATCTTGTCCAGTGCTGTAACATACGAAAGGTGCATGGTTTCTTTCTCATGGGTGCCTCTGTCTAACATTCCATTTTCAGTGGCCCTTTTACCCGACTTATTCAACCATTATTTGTAGTTAACTGCACGGTGGCTAACTATTGATAACAAAAGTTCAAGCCTCGGTGAAAATGTCTTGGATTGTATTTGGACTACGAACCATGAGCTGGTGCAGAAAATATTATTGTCTCAGAGAGAAATTGTAGGAGTAGCTTATATTCGATTACATCAAAGTTGACAGCCATAGGATTTGTACTGAAAACAAAAAGTAACGAAGCCAATACTGCAACACCTTTGCTCAGCGCTCTACTATATGTGCCAGTCGATTGCATTGATAATAATAGCCCTGCTTTCTGATTTAGGCACAGAGTCCCAAATTTGGGCATTGAGTGTTGTCAGTTTGATCGAACCCAATACTTTATAGATATTTTGCTGCGGCAACCATGGAAGGATGAAACTCAAACCATATAGAGTCAAAACATAATATAACCTATCATGTTCCACGCTCTTACGTTTCAGAGAATCCATCGTCTTCTGTAATGTTAATACTAATATTGATTTCCTATATAGGAATAAGACCTCCAATTTTTGGAAAGGTAAAAGTTAATTATATCCAAACCAGTACTCAGCTGGTAGTATATTTTATCAACATCAAATGAAATGCAAATTTGACTTCAGTGGAAATTGAACTCAAGAATGCTAACAGAATAAATACTCCAAAGCATTTTGAATGACACGCAAACGATTCTACCAAATCAATCGCCCCTTTTTTCTGTCTCTCCACGTCTTCCCTAATATTGATAGTAACACTGATTTTTGACAATGGTTCATAGCGAGAAATTGTGAGTGTTGTGTACAGATGATTCACTCAATCCATTTCATTGCTCTTATAGAAAGCCTTTTTGGGATGGCTGAACTTACTAGGAGTAACAGGTCGTCTTTCCTCGAATCATCTATCATTGTAAAATAGGAACCAGACACACGATATCCTTTAAACAAAGGTAGTTGTATGGGCCAGGATGAATCTAATCATTGGTTTGCTTGACCAAAGCGGAATTGAAGATAAACAACAGCTGATACTTATTTAACCTATTCTAAAATATAAAGGACTAACTTGCATTCGGTGGGATTTGAAGCCAGAATGTAAAGAGGTGTAACAAAAGATTGCAGAACATTTTTGTTTGTCATTTGAAATGAAACAAAATAATCAAAACATTGAATGTGTCTGAGTTTCACAGCGGACATTTCTTTCCCCTGTCAATATCTCTATGTGAGGTTACTTTAGTTTCTAATAGATTGGATGATAAACCAGTTCCTTAATTAATTTGTAAATTGTTAAGATAGGAAAGGAATAAAAATAGCATCATCTTAAGTTCTGTAGTTTTGTAACTGCTAAATTATAAACAGGACACTGAAGTTAGATGAGAAATTGGTCTATTCATTATATTGGCTTTTTTACCGGTGAATGAATAAGAAAGCAACCGACTAGATACATTTCTAGAATGAAGAATAGAGCAATAATGATTTCTAAATTAGGAAAAATGCCAAACATTTGTGAGGGTAATGGAATCTATTGAACCGATCTCAACTCTTGTTTGATACTTATAGTATCGATATTTATCGATAGTGGAAGAAAGTTGGAAATCGAAGTCAACATTGGCAAGATTTGAACGTAGAACATACGGGGATGTAAAAAAACAGCAGAATCGATGAAGTTAGTGATGTTCTATGTCGGTAAGAAGTAATGTAAATAATTAATAGAATGGAATAAAATACTACAAGTATATTACAATTGTATTTATCACTCCACCCTCTAAGTGGTAATGATCATAACGATGTATTTTTAAGAAAAAACTAGTCACTTATGTAGATAAAGATGTTTGAATATGTCAAACGCTAAAAAACGAAAGTCAAATCGACTCTGTAGAGGTTTGAACTCAGAATGTAAAGGGAAGTAATTAGATACTGCAAGTTACTGCCTCATTCTATCTTCCGTGCCCTCAGCCTAAACAAACAAACAAAAAAACATTGATTTCTTACACTAGCATTGTTTCTTCCCTCCATCAATTAGAGCAACAGTAACTGACAAGCTGATGAACAAGTCGATATAGATGTCTTCAAATAATTGTTTCTACTTTAGGCACAAGGCCAGCAATTACCCAGTACATTACTGGTACTTTACTTTTCGACCCGTAAGGATGAAAGGCAAAGTTAACCTCGGCAGGATTTGAACTCAGACTGTAAAGGGACGTAACTATGCTAGAAAGCATGGCGTCCAACTCTCTACCGATACTGCAAATTCATCGCCCTAGATGTCTTCAAATAATGATTAATGGCACTTGTTTTTATTTTCCTGGTATCGCAAGGCTGTGGAGTGGCGCCACAGTAAATTTAAAGTAGTCACCTAACTGTCTGAATTCGAATTCTACCAGTCACCCTCATTTATTTTCTTTTTTGTCTAGGCTTGATACAAATATACGCCAGTTAGTAAGTCTTCTTGTCTAGAATGTGACACAGTTATTTGGAATGACACAAATCACAACAAATATGACTGCATTCACCATAAGTAGGAAATCAAATGAAGTTTGTGATATCTCTGTTTTTCTCATCTGGATTGGTGACGTAAATAAGAGAAATTAAAATATCAAAATATTAGCAATTGCAAATTGCAACCCTATACCTACTGGCTTGTTGATTTCATATTTCGGTTCAAAGCATTAATGTTTAGAAAATCTTAATGGCATTGATGGATATTTATTCATTTGCCAGGCGCTCAGAAGTATATTAAAAAGTAGATTAATATTCTTTTATAATTGAAACCGTCTTATGTATTCGGTTCACCATAATATTTCTCTTACCTTATGGCAGTCTATTTCGAGCCAATAGGGAATTCAGTGTCTCACCCGCTCTGTTTGAAATTTCCCTCAAACCATGCTTGTGAAAAGATGACACATTGGACTGACAAGATTGCACTAAATGTTTTTAAAAACGATGGATTGATTACAGCAGAAATGCCTTTAATCGTTAGTCTAATTAATCAGGTTTGACTTGGAGTCAAACAACAACGCATGACTCCTCTATACGGTCGTTCATTTGCTAGAAATAGTAAGCAAATCTTCACAACACACACTAAATTTTTAAAAATGAATTGATAATTTTACTCTTTTTAAATTCTTCTACTATGCTCTTATAAATTGCTATAACTAATTCTTACTATAGTATTTATCTCTCAGTAATCGCAACTTTTTTTGTTTCAGATATATGTATTTATCAAAGTACTGGAATTATCTTCAGCCCAGTTGAAATAACGGGCATCTTTAAGAGAGAATAATGCCCTAACACTGAGGGCAGGTAATACGTTAGCTTGTATTATTGAGTTCAATGCTTAGTATGAGTATTGATAGGAAAGTGATAAGCTTTGCCTGACTTGTAATAGAAATATCGCATTAAACTGAAGACTACATTCTGATAAAGAAATCAATCAGGTTCAACACTATCCTTAATACCATCGAAGAAGACTGTAACTGGTGTTAATAAAATAAATAGGTGTCATATGACTGATATTCGTAACGACTACCACGTTCTCAAAATTCTTAGAAATAATATGATATCAGAAATAAATTGGTAGAATGACAGAAACAATAGATACCAGTAATTTAATTTCCTTTATTCCCAAAGTTCAGATTGTCTAAAGGTCGACTATGTTCTTATCCTTTTGGTGTGGATAAAATATTTACCAGTCATGTTTTGGTATTGATTCAATAATCAAATATTTCTTTCTTTCTAACTCATTTGTAGTCTTGTGCCAATGTGAGAAATCAATAATTTAGCAAAAATCCATTTGACACACATTTGACAAACAGCTTAACACAATTCAGCTCATGTATTTCGGTTTTAGAGTGAGGTCATAAGCCTAGGTATTACACATTTCTCTTATGCTTTCTACTATTTTCTGAAAGTCAAATGTCGTCTGAAGAAATATTTTTATTTCTTTCTCATTTCCTGTGATATTTCCTTCTTCTTCTTCTTCTTCTTCTTCTTCTTCTTCTTCTTCTTCTTCTTCTTCTTCTTCTTCTTCTTCTTCTTCTTCTTCTTCTTCTTCTTCTTCTTCTTCTCCTTCTTCTTCTTCTTTCTCTCGCCCCCCCCCCCCCTATATATATACATACACCCATATCTGTCTGTCTGTCTGTCTTTATATCTATACACCCCTTCACTCATCAGACTATCTATCTATTCTTTCCTTTTTTTATTCCACCACAGCCTTCCTCTTACTTCAACTATTTCTTCAAACATTAATTTTCATTTCATCCTTTTGCATATGCATCTCGGATTTCCTTCGAAAGCTATAATGATGTATACTCCTACTTTCAGTTCCCTACTTCCTTCTAATTTTTCCAACAGAACTTGATACTTTAAGTTGTTTCAAAAGCCATTCTAAGGTGATCCGGATTTTGATTATTCACAATAATTCAATATATTTTTAGTTACTTCTTTCTTCTCAAGTTTGATATTTCCGTACATATGAGTACCAGTCCTTTTGCAGATATAGTTTCTCAAGATTACACATTTCTTACTCTAGAGTAAGGAGATGCAAAACTGAAGAAAACTGAGAAATAATGAGTAAACATCTGGATTTTACAATACGTCATTAAATTAATATGTTATTCACAAAGAAAACAATTTTCATTATGCGCACATGGATTTTATATAAACGAAGAAAACTAATACAACGGGAAACGCGATACATGAGATGGACAACTCGTCAGCAAATGACTGTGAAGTTAAAAAGTCTTTTTGCTAATTACTTCGGTTTCGGATTCAATCCAACTGCGTAGATGTCTTCAAAAATATCTTCGACATAGCTTGGGGTTGATGAAAGGCATTATAATGATATTTTATTGATGGAAACTGTCTGGGAGTCCACATTAAGAGAGTTATATGTATCCACTTAATAGTATTCATATATACATATATATAGAGACCACAGTGACAATAGTATTCAAAGTGGGGTCGGACCAAGCTATTTTAGGGCTGGGTTTGCCGAAAATAAAAAAACAAAATTAGTTTCGCTCTAACACAGCGGACAAGTAAACGCATTCGTGAGTATTATATCGAATAATAATAATAATCGATTCCTCACCAATAACAGTAATAATATTTCACTTTGTCACAACTAGAATAAAAGGATGACGATGGTCATCTAAAATAGATAGAGTATGAAGCTGTATGGGGTTTAGGCTAATCAGCCGATGTATACTTTAGCGAATACTATATATTCTCAAGAGATCTAGTGTCTGACAGAGAAGAGAGTACGGAATCTTGACAAAGGGAAATAACCCAGAAACAACATTATTATCGGATGTATCTCTCTGCCACTGCTAGAACAAAAACATGAAATCAGTCATCTAAACACATAGCGTATGGGCTGTTTGCTTGTGAGTGTGTGTAGCGAAAATGTTCTTGGGAGGAAAACGCGTTCTATCTTGTACAATAGAGATAATTTATTTCTATGAAACATACACTTATATATTGCACTACCTTAGGATTCAAGGTTTAACTATGTCAGTAACTGCAGATTGTACACGTGGGTGCAGAATGCATGAAACAGTGCAATAGCTAGGCCTATGTGATCAGGCTCTGATAAAATATTTGAATAAGATCACGAAAGAAATTCGCGTATTTCAACCCATTTTACAGGCGATTATATTGTGAGAACTCTATAAGACAGTTACTCATCATACAGACACACACACACAGACACACACACACACACACACAGACACACACACACACACAGACACACACACACACACACACACACACACACACACACACACACACACACACACACACACACACACACACACACACACAAGAAATAAACATACACACACACATATATGTATATGTACATATTTATATATGCGTATATATATATATGTATATATATATATATGCATATGCATATATATATATATATATATATATATATATATATATATATATATATGCATATGCATATATATATATATATATATATATATATATATATATATATATATATATATATGAACGAGTAGGACCCCGACGGCTGAGCTAAAGCCGTTTTGACGGCTAATTCTGGACTAAATGTAAATTTTTATCCTGGTATATGAATAGCCGAGCTTCTCAGGGGGTAATTCCATATATGGTAAAAGTGATTGTCACAAGGATTGGTCAAACGTTTGTTGTTGAGACACATAATTCTATCATGGCAATTTGTGGAAGGAAGGGGTAGCTGAACCTGCCAGTAGAAGAAAGAGGGAGAGGGAGTGGAAGAAACCCAGTCGTGCGTTGATAGTGCCAACTACAGCAGAGCAGGAGATCAAGCAAGTATACTAGGGAGGGGGAGGGGAAGGAAGTCGAAACAATAAGTAAATCAATATGGAGTAAATATATAGAAGAATACTAAGAATGTTAAAAATATAAAAAAAACAATTTCTGATTACTATTCCTTAACCACAGTCATCAAGTCTCTCACTGGTACTACTAAACTATAGAACAGTTTACTAGGTGGGACGGAATTGTAGTGAGACCATTTTAAGAGTTAGTAGTAATCAACCTAGTATATCTTACGGTAACAGGTCAATAATTGGGGGGCCAAAATACTAAAGAAACTACCACGAAATAATAATTCAGAGTCCCGCACTACTTTCTCATGTTCAAAAGACCGTCATCTCGGTACAAACCACCGCCCACACTGGGGAATTCTTCCTTGATAGAGAAAAGAAGGAAAAGGCCGATAAGATCAGTAACCTCCGCAGAATCGCTGGCGCCCATACTCACGTCGAATGGGGTACTATTAGATTTTTTAATCCAAATAGAGTCGTCGAAATTAATCACCGACTTACGGCATTGAGGATGACATCAACTTCGAAATCCTTAACCACTGTGACTGTTTTAGCAAAATTGATAGCTCTAAGAAGAAGTGGTAAAGTGATGGACGAGTAGTAATTATTGATATCGAATTGGATAAAACGACATTGTTCCTTGTTGAATATGCCGTTGAACCAATCAATCACCGCGAAAGAATTGTTTCACAGTGCAAGAGGGCCAAACTATTAATTTCAGGTATAATTCTATCTAAAGTCCTTTTACTAAGTCTACCTAAATCGGACTTCGTAGGGTTAATAAGCCGAATAAAGGGGTTGTTTCGGAAATTTGATTTGTGATCCTTCAGGGTAAAGTGGGGAGAAATAGGGTCTAGAGGTTCAGTCCGGTCCAGGATGTTGAGATCAGAGGTGATATTAAACCCAGCATCGTTGATTTCATTAATGACGTCCGATTAGTTTTACGATAATCCTTAGTTACAGCATTATGTAGCAGTTGATCGTAAGTACTGCGCTCCACTTGATATATATTGCCAGTTTTGTCGGAATGGACGTGCACGGCATTAGAATCCTTAATAGAACAAATTCTATTCTTCAGTTCCTGCTGGAAGGAATTGCTCCTATTCCGAAATTTGATACTCCGTATGAGTTCCAAGACATCCTTTTCGAATGGTAGCAATGCTGGCTTACTTAGAGGGTTATTATTGGTTTTAAACCCCAATTTATCTTGTTTGTTGTCTGGTTTTCCCTGATTATCGAAATAAAAGGCACGCCAAAGCAACCTTTTAATGAACGCGTCTATGTTCTGTATCAGAAGTGTTAGGTATGTTTTCCTGCTTGGTACGGGTATGTTCTTTGTAGACCTATTCAGATGTTGTTTCTGCATGATGAATATAAGTCAATAGAGTGCTCAACCGAGGGAGCCAAATAGTAATAGTAATAAATTTGAAGACTAAAATCCAAAGAGGGTTCGATAAGTATAAATATATATCAGATATATAAGAACCGTAGAGCAAATATTTATTAAAATAACAGACTAAAGTTTAAGCAAAGAATCGCTGCTTTCACCCTTAACTGGATCTTCTGAAACTGACAAAGTAAATATGTGAACGCAGAAGTAGATATTTCAAAAAACGTTGCAACCGAAGGAAGACAGGAAGACGATACTTTGTTCGTATAGGTAAGTATATATTACATGTATGTTTTGTGAAGAACGTATACTTTCTCGTACGTATATTTGCTTGTATATGTTATTGGCGTATATATTATATATACTGGTACATGTGACTTTGGTTATGTGTATACGTGAGTTTTGCGCCTGCGTGAGTATGCGGGTTCGTACGTATGTAGGGTGTGTGTATATGTGTACTTTGTGTTTTGGTTGACGTAGGTCCGCGAACATATGTGTATTTATATGTAGGTGTGTGTGTACGTGTTATATACATATTTATGTGTGCATATTTATATACGTTTATTTAATTATGTATACACACACACACACACACACACACACACACACACACACACACACACATGTATATGTATATATGGTTTTATAAATATATTTTTATGTGTATTCGGTGTATACGTTCATATGTGTGCGTGTACAGGCGTTGCGTGGGTTCTGCATGTGCGTGTGTGCTTTTTTGTGTACGTGCTTGTATTTGCATACCCATGGCGAGTGTTTTCGCGTATGCTTGTGTACGTACGTATATGGATGCGTGTATGTATATATTTAATTCCAATTACCTCTGTTTTTTATTTACTTTATTCTTAACTCTGAAGCCGAGAATCATTCGGTTTCCTAATTAGAATTTTAGTCTACGACTTCAGTTATACCATTTACGTGGTTTTGTCTTTGCGTGTAATTGTTCTCATTGGCCCACATAATGACGTATTATCTTCGTTTATTCCGTTCATTGCCAGAGAACGTCTCCATGAATCACCTAATAGAATATTAGTCTACGACTTCATTTATACCATAAACGTGGTTATGTGTTTGCGTGTAATTGTTTTCACCGCACCAAAAAATGACGTTCCTTTTTTTTCGTTCTTTGCCAGGGAACGTTTCCACGAACCAAAATATCGTCTTCCTGTCTTTCTTCGCTGGCATCGTTTTTTGAAATATTTACTTCTGCGTTCACAGATTGAGTTTTTTAGTTTCAGAAGATCCCGTTAAGGGTGAAAGCAGCGATTCTTTGCTTAAAATTTAATCTGTTATTTTAATAAATATTTCCTCTACGGTTCTTATATATCTGATATATATCTGTTCTTATCGACCCCTCTTTGGATTTTAGTCTTCAAATTTATTATTATTACTATATATATATATAACACAGGAAGTGTGGTAAAGAACCAGATAAACCAAAACGCAACAGAGTACTCAATACTTAGTGTAGTAGTGTGGGTAATAGGAAACGGCTTGAGCTCTGCCGTCGGGGTCTTGAACATTTTCCTATATATATATATAAAGGTGGGCGAAGAAAACGGCTAAACGGGCGGAACACAGGACAGTCTCCTTTAATCAGTCAACCGTTGGAGATATGTTGTTGCGGTGTTTTATGGCAGTCTAATAAAGAGACACAAGACGATTGGTCTTTCGACTATTTACAATTAAGGTAACGTTGACCTCTGGAGATACATTGGCTCAGTGCTTTCATATTGGCACAAATGGCATCAGTGTATGTATTATAGCAGCTTAGGTATTAAGAGTGTTACGATCATGATCGGCAGCCTACTCACCTGTTAAAATTAAGTTTTACCTGCATTTCAAAGGCCAGCGTTGTAACTCCCTGAGAACTAGATTAAGTGTTCATGTGTCAGACGAATGCCTTGCCATATATACGGTAATTTCATAAGCAGGCGGTTCTATTATTCGAACAATTGGTACACCTTTTGGAAAGAATGAGGTCTATCACGTACATATATTATGTATAGAATCACCCACACTAACATTAATATATATATATTTACACACACTAACATAAATTAATAGATATACTCTCGGCGTTCTAGGTAAATATAGATTAAACTAGACTTATCGTCATGTGTTTAGTAAAAATGCATTAATTTCGATGTGAAAATTGCCTGCTGGAATTACACCATATGTTTTTTTTCTTTGTTGCTAGAGAAATAGTCATCAACCTACTTTCAAGTGTTTTCCAAAAAATTATGAAAGGTTTAATCAAAGCTGGTTTACTCATTTGCTTAACCACAGAAGGAAATACAGAATATTTTCAATACTCGTCCCTTACAAAACATCATCAATATACAAAACCTCATGTATATGTTGAACAGAATATACAATATACACAAAGAAAGTATTATTCGACAAACAAATTAGTATTTATTATCGGGATCCGTGGTTGAGGCGTGTAGACATTCTAGACCTGAGTTTGCCAAGCTAGTCAATGAAATAAGCTTGCCTCGAGGACTTCTATGACATTGATGGATGATCATTAGGAACGGAAATTGATTTGCTTTAATTTGTATAGCAGTTCAGATTATAGTAACGCAAATTAATTAAATAATTAATACAAACATTACATTGCATGTTTGATGGATAGAAATATAAAACCAACTGGGAAGAAACCCAGAGTAGATCCAGTAAGATGGTTAAATAATATCCATGAGCTGAACTGGTCTCACTTGGGATCCAACCGGGTTAGTTTGAGATGGTGGCTTCTGACAGGATCCGCTGAACCGAGTGTTTGGGGACTCTATCCTCACGGCCCTGTCAGGGAGAAGTGAGCGAAGGAGAAGAAGAAGAAGAAGAAGAAGAAGAAGAAGAAGAAGAAGAAGAAGAAGAAGAAGAAGAAGATAGACTTGGGGTGTTTGATTTTAGTAAACTTGTTTATATATTCGCCGTATTAAGTTGATACTTATGGTGAAACATGTGGTTACTCATAGTTTCTTAGAGATGAGATTCTCACATTCTTGAACCCAGGAAATAGTAGCTTATAGTATTTATCTGTATCTACAAAATCGGATAAACTTCAATGGCTATGTTGGTTGACGTTAAACTTGTTTGGGTAAGGTGGGTAAATTTATAACCACCTATTAATTTCCTCACCTTTCTCTTTCGTTCTATACCTATCCCTCTACTCATCCTAACCATTTTCGAGATTCTCGCTATAATTGTATAAAGTTAACAAATACACGTTTTTACTAGGGTACATCTAGGGTGCTCAGATAAATGTGTGTCAGTACAAGTGTGGTGTTTGTGTATATATGTGAATGTGTATATAGATTACGGTTTAATTATTATTGCGTTTGTAATCCAGAGACTTTCGATTTTATTTCTTTTTTCTCATCGATTTTAAAAACGAAATTATTTATACTTACCCGTGTGTCACTTCTTTACTTTCCTGTTTAAAATTATTTCTTCTAATCAGTTAATATAGAACATTAAAAACAATTCCAGCCAGATAACTTACAATTTCGCAAAACTTGTCAGCTCATTAAGCTATTATTCTGGGAATATAACGTGAAAGAATCAAAATAAACAAGCACTGTTTTGATATATATAGAGAACGCACATTTTCCCTGTTACTTCTGCTATTCACACACACACACATACACACACACACATATGTATATATATATATATACATACACACATATATATTCGTATATAGATGGCGGCTTATAGAAAGGAGTACTTAGTACCTAATTAGACTTTTAATATTCAATTTATTAAGGTTAAATAGAAAGCCTTATTACTCTGCAGATTCGCCTGTTTATGAGAGGGTCATCAGACAAGAACAATTCTTGTCTGTTGACCCTGTGATATACAGGTGAAACTGCAGAGTAAAAAGACCCGCTATATAGATTTAATGCCTACACACACGTACAAAAAAACACAGACACAGACAAGACAGACAGACACACGCACACACACACACACACACACACACACACACATATATATATATATATGTGTGTGTGTCTGTGTGTATGTATGGGACCATACACACTGTTGGAGTCGTTGTGGTGCTGTAAGAACATTTTAAATCTAGAGAATCCCATCCCTCTCCATGTCTAAATGCAGCAAATGTTTTCTAGAGAAGAAGAGAGATATATAGATAGAGAGAAAGAAAGAGATAGAAAGAGAGAGAGAGAGAGAGAGAGTGATATATATATATATATATATATATATATATATATATATATATATATATATATATATATATATATATATATATAGAGAGAGAGAGAGAGAGAGAGAGAGAGAGAGTGAGAGAGAGAGAACGATTACTCGTACAATCTTTATTGACATCGATAGAATGCAAAGTAAAGTTAATCTCGTTAGGACTCAGGGCACAGCCAGCCAGAATTGATACTACCACTTCGTATAAGTAGCGCACCAAAGGGATAATTTATCTAAAGTATCACACACACACTTGATAAGACAGTAATAGATGTTATATTGAACAATTACATAGAGTAAACAAAATATAGGAAAATATACTCCCCTATATGATTATTACACAGGAAAATTTAAAACATGGTCAATTAATTAACTCCATATGGGGCAATACATATGCCTCACCCTGAGTATATATATATATATATATACATACATACACACACACACACACACACACACACACACACACACACACACACACACACACACACACACACACACACACACATATATATATATATATATATATATATATATATACATATATATATATATATATTAATGGGGAGCTAACCTACCAGGGCTGTGCAGACCACATTTCAGTCTGTCGGCTGTGATGCAGATAAAATGAAGCGCTCCACTATCTGTATAAAAGGTACAAGCCGGAGCATTATGTAGCATTAAAAAAGATTGGAGGCCAAGGGCCGGCTGGTGTGGGAAGAACAATAACACATTCTGCCATCCTCTGTATCACAAACATATATATATATATATATAACATAAAGGTAGAACACTAGAAGGTAATTAATATCAGTAGTAGAAGAGCACTCAGTCCATGGGACGAGTTTGGTAGGAGTAGTAACACAACAGTTAGCTCACCATACCGAGAACAATTGTTTCACCATATGCGGATCCTTACCTCGAACTGGTAATGGTTATACGGCACAGGAAAATGGGAAACGACCGTATGAACGTGCATGCGCAGAAACAGTCACTTCATCAAAGCGATACAAAAGCACGGTCGAAAGGTGTCAGGGAGATAACTGCGAATGTCCGGAAAAAATTGTTCGAGTTGATTGGAATATTAGAATGTTGCTGTTATTCAATCCGGAGCTTTGTAATTATGCAAGAGGTGTTTCCAGACGTGTGGACAACGTGAGAAGATTTTATTTCTTGAATTTAGGCAATCGCTATTGCGCAATCTCCTTAGAACATTTATCCTTCAATACACAGTCCACAAGACGGATTACCTCTTACTTATGGCTTGGACTTAGTGATAGCTTTCCTTTGAATGGAGTAGTCTATACCTGAGTCTTTCAGGGACCATACGTGGCTCGCGAGCTTCGTGGATGATCGTTTGTCTGGGTAGCTAAAGGTCGATTGATAGTTCAGGAAGCGTTCCTTAAACCGGCCAAACGCCATACCCGAATAGGATTTGCCGTCCTGTGGTTGATTTGATCGGTTGAAAGTGACCGCAGCTTCAAAGACTACAGCGGGTGTTTTGCATTGCTGTTGAAGGGGACGAGCTTATAAAATATATATGTATAGAATATATATATATATATATATATATATATATATATATATATATATATATATATATATACGGGATAACAGATTATTGTTATAGGTAGTCCACTTATGTGTAGTCCAGTTAGGGTACTCCGAGTAGTGGATGATATCAATGCTCGGCTAAGTTTGACTCAACAAGGCGTTTCCATAGTGATGCTGCGAGTACGCGGTAATTTCTATGTTGTTAACACTTGGAGTAATGATAAATCAAGAAGAAGAGTGACACTGTTTGCTCTACAAAAAAGGTTTTTAATCACATTGCTGGCAATTGTTTCGCGTCTTTTGATCACCAATACATAGTTGTAACCAGTCAATTCATCAGAGCTAGCGAGAATGAAGGGAATACACAGGCATGGCTTTTATATATAGTAATGGCATTCAATCAGAACAATAACAACAATACTAACATTGCTAGCAATACATTGTTTGAAATAATCACATCAATCTAATTAAGACATAGAGTATACCTACCACTTTAGCATGTAAAACGAGCTGATATGAGGCAGATGTATGAAATTGCCATGTAAAAGCTGTCATGGGTGTATTATATATATAGTGTAGAGATAAGCCGGGGCTTTAAACAATGTAACATTTCCTTTACCGTAGGTCTGGTAACCGTAAGAATTATTTATTATCTGACAGATAAAACATTTATCATTGTAGTGAGGATAGTAATATTTGTGGTGTGAAATGGATTCAATATTTATGTGGTCTATATTAGATGAAGGGATCGTGAGTTTGAATCATGGGGTTGTTTAGCTTTCACATTATTAATAACATACATGTATAAGATAGCATTAACAGAGTAGCAATATAATAGGTAAGTTAATACAGAGGTTAAGGAGGCAATATATATATATAGAGAGAGAAAGCATGCTGACTACAATTATAACAACAGGAGGAAGGTGATGTTTTTCTGTGGTAGTATTCCAAAAATGTACTTGGATTTATGTTCATCTGTTGAGAGTCTAGCGTGAGGAAGTTGGGTTGACAGCAGCTGAGAAGGGATATATTTATGGGTTGATAAGATATTTGCAGACATTACTGTGGTGTAGAATTAAGAAGGATATAATCTGCTTAATGATTATAGTTCTGTGGTGGTCCGTGTAATAGTGTGGGTATCATATGTTGAATGGTAAGTTATGTTGGTTCGATTCACGGAGGCTTAAATCTTGTGAATTTAGTGGCGAACCTGTGTCTGCAGAAAATTGATCTTTCTATCTTGTTGTTGATTAGCCTCTTTTCATTCCTAAGGATATACAGTAATTCAAGATCACAGAGCTTACAGTAGGACATACCGGTACTGTAAGCCCTTCCAACGACAAGCTCGACCAGTTGATATTGTAGTTGGTGTTATTGTCCTTAAGTTCGCAGATTTTTTTGGCGAGGGTTGTAGAACCCATAAGTGTTTCTTTCTTGTTTTATATATATATATATATATATATATATATATATATATATATATATATATATATATTATTAAGTGTAATGAATTCTTTTACAATAGAATTAGCTCGAAGAAAGAAATATTTCTGAGCCGTGTATAAACTAATATATATGATGAAACACAAATACCAACACATCTGTATTTATATTGCAAAAGAAAATTTATCCAGAATGAAGTATACTAATTATAATATTACAGTTTGTTCATATCGATTTAAAATAATAAATCAACAAAGACGAACTGCAGTGCCAAATGGCCATGATGTTTAGACACATTTAAATTTCAAAATCAAACCTGTTCCGTAGATAAGTTTAAACTTTAAAATCCAAATATGTTTCGAGATGAATAAGTGTAAGGAATATCATGTCCTGCTCTCTTCAGTAAACATCTAGGGACAAATTGATATGCTTCACTTCTAAATAATTTAAAAGACTGTGTAACACACATGATTCACAGTTTCTAGCTAGCCTCATAACCGTACTGCTAGAAATAACAGTCGTATATATGAGGCTACGTTCAGCTCAACCTAAGGAGCAATTATATTATTAAGTGTAATGAATTCTTTTACAATGGAATTAGCTCGAAGAGAGCAGGACATGATATTCCTTACACTTATTCATCTCGAAACATATTTGGATTTTAAAGTTTAAACTTATCTACGGAACAGGTTTGATTTTGAAATTTAAATGTGTCAAAACATCATGGCCATTTGGCAATGCAGTTCGTCTTATTATTTTAAATCGATATGGACAAACTGTAATATTATAATTAGTATACTTCATTCTGGCTAAATTTTCTTTTGCAATATAAATACAGATGTGTTGGTATTTGTGTTTCATAATATATATTAGTTTATATATATATATATATATATATATATATAGGAAAAAGTATGACCCGACGGCAGAGCTAAAGCCGTTTCGACGGCTATTTCTGGACTAAATTAGAATGTTCAGCCTGGTGAATAAAGAGCCGAAATTGCCAAGGGGGTACTTCCTTATATGGGAAATTGTAGTTGTCAAGAGGATTGGTTAAAATTTGTTGTAAACACAAATAAGTTTATCATGGCATTTGGTGGGAGCTGAACTTGCCTGCAGAACAATAGAGGAGTCAGTGGAGCGGTCAAGCATTGAGAGAGATATGTATACAGCATATTCTGAGGATAGTGTATGAAGTGGAGGAGGGAGGTTATAGAATAGGTAAATCGAATGAGAGTAGGAGACAATAAATAGTACTAGAAAAAAAAAAATTAGATAGTGAGAAATGAATAAAAAAAATCACAATGCTATCTTACAATTAGAGGTTAATAAGTTGAGAATAGATAAAAACTTGTAGAAATTACAAAACTGATACAAAATTAAAGGGGTTTAACACATCTGCTACAAGTAGTTAGTAAAATGTATTCGGTCAATTCTATTTTAAAATTACAGGGTGGGTGGAAGTGATGCTACAGAGGCCTGATGGGCTGCATCGGGGTAGGCGAAATGGGAAAAGCAGACGAGGAAGAAAATAGGGAGTGGAAGGAAGTGATAGGATGAGACAGGGGGAAGAAGAAGACAAAGAGGAAAAGAAAAGAAATACATCTACCTATGTAAGCTGGGGTTTCCCCTAACTTACTCAGCAAGTGGGGGGGGGGGGATATACGCCTTTGTCTACCTACCCGGGTCATTATGGGGGCGAGGTAAGTCCTACGCAATATGTATTTGCATGCGGTTACGAGTTCGGCTTTCTTGTTTAGGAGTTGGTCCTTCGAAAACAGCATTTGTAATGTTTCATACGAGCATAAGTTACACGGACAGCGTCCTCCCGCGTAAGAGTTAGCTCTGGACAGTAAGCTCCAAGTGAGATTGTAGGTTATATTATTATCTTGGATGTCCGAGATGTGTCCGAAATTGTAGTGGCATGTCGCCGGACCAGGTTTCGGAAAGTATGTCGGTATTGGTAGAGCCGGGTCTTGAAGTCACACGCGGTTAATCCTATATAAGCTTTGTTGGAGGTGTCCGTCCTCACGTTGCACTGGTAGATCACGTTACGTTCGCGGCATTTGTTGTTGAGGGGGCACCTAGATCTATCAGGGCAGTTACACCTCCTGGTCGGCACTCCACTGATGTCTAGGTTATTTCTTCCATAGGGGTTGAGTTTTCTGTTGTTTGAGGAGACGATGTTTTGTGCGAAGTTAGGTGTGGTGCTGTATGAGAGTTTGATGGTGTTTTTGTTGATTATGTTGTGGTAGCGGTGTTGTAGTGGGAAGGGTTTTTCGATGAGCCTAAAGAAGATTTTCCCGATAGGTGTTGCCACCTCGGCATTATGGGGAGGATTGAACCACGTTACGTTGCGTGAGCGGCGGTGTCGCCTGCTGGTTCCGCTAAGGGAAGCTGGATAAAAGGATATTTCCTCCCGGAAGCCACTCCGCTTGAGGGCCTGGTTGTAATGAGGTGTGTGTTCGTCGAATATCTGCTCATTAGCGGACAAACGAGATATGCGGAGGGAAATGTTTTTAACCAGGTTATTGGTGACGTTTCTAGGATGGTTACAGCGGCGCTGGAGTAGTGCAGGTTTTCGTTTGGTTTCCGGTATCGGTAGTACAGATAATTTTCGAGGTTAAGGGTAACGTCCAGGAAATTGACTCGATTTAGGGACGTTTGTAGGGTGATTTTAAATCCACAGTCCCGGAAGAAGATGATTAGTTATATGCGGACCCGGTCTGTACTAGTGGGGTTGTATCCTTTGAGGGTGAGGAGCCCATCATCCCGGTACAATCTACCGCCGAATGCAGGAAACATTTCGGTGAGATTAAATAGTAGGAATAATCCTATAAGATCTGTGACCTCGGCCGAATCCGTCGCACCCATACTGACGTCGAAGGTGGAGTCGGGATCTCTCTTCATCAACTTGGAGTTGTCGAAATGTAGGACAGTCTTCTTGGCGTGGGGACTGATATTTCTCTCATGGTTGAGGAATATGGAGGACAAACTAGACACAAAATTCGTCCATTTTCACATAGAGAGTTACTATGTATCTACTACCTTACCGCTCCTTACGGCAACCTTGCGCTTTGCCGAAACACTCACAACCATCACTGACCAGGAAAGAAATATCATTCTCCACGCGAGGAAGAGTACTAGAAATGTTTCAGCTTCCTGCTGATTTCTCATGAATGAAACAGTTCTAGTCCTGTAGAAGCTCTTCTATATTAAAACCTTTATACTCTGCTATGTATTGAGTACCTTACTTACTGTGGTTAACTCCGATTCAACCCGGAATAATTTATACATATATATATATATATATATATATATATATATATATATATATATATATATGTGTGTGTGTGTCTGTGTGTGTGTTATATATATATATATATATATAATACATATATATTATATATATATATAGAATATATATTATATATATATTATATAATATATATGTTATATGTGAATATATAAAATATATATTATCATAATCTATAAAGCTCAGTGTGTGGTCATGCTCCTTTCTTATAGAAATCTACGATATAGAATTTCTTCAATTGAAATTTACAATTCAGTATTCGAAATAGTTTCGATTGCGTCTTGGCACATCTCATTTTTTCAATTTCACCTACAATTACGCAACAAATAGATAAAACTCAATATTTTACGATTTTTCTCTATGATTTAAACTGCTAAACTCTTTCCACTACCATTCAAAATCTATACAACTTAATACTTTCTGCTACTTTCTCTTTCCAAGCTTGATGGTGATACTGTCCGTTTTACTCTCTCATATCATGTGCTTACCTCTATCTAAAACTCACACATTTTGCTACTTTCTTTTTTATACTTCAAATTATTACATTTCATACAAAACGACAATTATTCAAAAGCAACAAATACATTTATTCAACAAGAAGCGATAAATCTTTTTTAAAACCTCTTTTCCAAACGCATACAAACACACACTCACTTCAAGAACAACAACAACAATCTGCCTTTTATAGATACACTCCCTACTGTCTTAAATTTAGAAAACACATATCCTCTATGAGGTTACTAAACCTGCTAGAAATAGCAGCTAATTCTCCCGCATATCACACCCATCCCTACTGTCTTAAATTTAGAAAACATATCATCTATGAGGTCACTAAACCTGCTAGAAACAGCAGCTAACTCTCCTCCATATCACACTACTCCCTACTGTCATAAATCTAGAAAACACATATCCTCTATGAGGTCACTAAAAGTGCTAAAAACAACAGCTAACTCTCCCTCATATCACAACCCTCCCTACTGTCTTAAATTTAGAAAACACACAGACAACCATGCAGAACAACTCCATCGCAGCTCTGTTGTTCGGCTAGCATCGTCTACGCGCGTGCTGCGCAAGTACTGTGAAACAATAAATTTCAACACTTTTTTGCACAGAGATAATATCCATAGGCGAAACTACAATTGTCACTGCTGGCGCAGCTCCTGCTTCCAGATCTGCAATTCATTCACCCAGTGCCTTGCAGACAAAAAAGTGCTGCCATAAAATGGGTGGTGCAACCTAATTTTGGTCACTTAATGACCCCGAGCAACGCCGGGCTTTAATGCTAGTATATATATATAATATATATATGATATATATACTATATATATAATACA